>CM033629.1:30868503-31336003 GCA_019453435.1 Rhinogobius similis
ATATAATAAACCCAGCCTTTAATAATGATCTGTCACAGTGATTGTCAGACAGATGTTATTGTTACTGTCTGTTTTATGGCCTTGAACTGTGCACTGGTCCTGATTGCGAGACTTTGAATATGTTGTCTCCTTTGAATAACATATCGTCGTCTTTTCTTCTTGCTGTGCTGAAGTGAATGACCTCGGGGGAGATATTAAAGGAGGCGGAAAGAGTTCTGCAGCGGCTGATAAGGTGGTGGAGGAGATAAAGGCCAAAGGAGGCAAAGCAGTGGCCAACTACGGTGAGTGTGGACTTTTGCACATCATTTTCTACATCTATATACACATCTATATAATGTGTCCTATAAGAAATATAACTTAGTAACGATAACGAGTCGCTTTATGCTCTTTGGCTGATGTGTGAAGGATAAAAATTTTCAACTAAAACAAAAACTTCTACACTGGCAATCCTGAGGCCTGTACTACGAAGCTTGCTGAACTTATTGTGGATAAGTTGCTCTTACCTGGATTGACTAACCGAGAGCGTCCCTGCATAAACCGTACTATGAAGAGGGTTCACATCTCGTTTTGCTAACCCAAGATTTTCTGAATGACACCATGAGCGTTCACATAAAGGGGCGGAGTTAGCTGGCCAATCAGAATAATGGAGAAGGATCATCCTCAATAAATATGAAGAAGTAAAAATAAAATTTAGACAAAGGGAAACACAGTGGCAGCAGCTAAAGTCAGAAAAGAGGCTGGGAAAGTATTGTTGAGTCACTCAATGCGTAAGTTTGATGGGTAGAGTACGCCTGCAAAGCTACATCAATTCAAATGACATCTCTTCAAGGGATAATATCGGGGAAATAGAACCAAGCTCTAGTTTGAGTAATAATGAACCTGTCTTCTTTACTGCAGTTGAAACCCTATGGGAGTAAAGCACACTAGGGAACAAGTGTGCAGTAAGTATAAGAACATTGTGCAAACTGACCGTTGAGGCTATGACAAGCTGCGTGTTAATCATTTACATGTAGATTCTTCAACTCGATTCCTTCATGAAAGAATCGGTTCCTCTCAAAAAGGTAATATCAGAAATAGGGCTGCACAATATATCACAAAAGTATCAATATCGCAATATTGGCTAACGCAATAACGATATCGCAACAAACTAAATATATATCGCAGTAACACCAAAGTCTTTCATCTGAAAAATAATGAATAAAATCTAGCTTTTTCAAACTTAAATAGCCTCAGTTTTGCAATGCTGTAATCCTTAAGTCGTTTAATCGACTAATCGGTCGATAGTATTTTAGTCGACCAACATTTTTATTAGTCGACCAATTATTTTATTTAGATTTAAAGGATTATTATAGTAAATATGGAGTAAGCTGAAGATTTTGGAGTGAATAATGAGTTTTATCTAATTTATATACATCTAGCATATATACAATGTTAAATAGTACTTTTCTGTATAAATTACGGTGGCCCGTTGACACAAGTGCAAAACAATCTACATCTTTGTCAGAACAATTTAACAAACAGAAGAAAAACAAATACAAAACAATTGCACAAAAAGAAGAATAAAATTAAACAAAAAGAAGGAAGAAAACTATAATAAATAGTTGTTTTTGCATGAACTCCTGTGCAGTTGTGGTCTTCTGAGTGCAGTTTGAGTTAGATACAGGGAGATACTTAGTACATTGTATATTTTTGCCATATTTTTCATAACAAAGACAGTGACGGCATTAATGAAAAAATGGCAAAAAAGAATAGACCATTTCTGATTTTTCTCAATTATACACTTTATTCATAATTATTCTCTCTAGAAGCCTTCATTCACAAAATTTCAACATTTATTTGGTTAAAAATGTTAGTTTATTCTAAGTCTCAATCTACAATAGAAAAAAAATGCTGACTAAATCAATTTCAGCCTTAGTCAAAAAGTGCATTTAAATCGCAATAATATTGATATTGCAGATCTTTTTACTGTTGTGAAACGGGAAAAACAGAACCAGCCCATGTTCCAGATTTTTTGCATGTAATAAAGCAAAATTTGTTTTGCCTCAGCACAGATATAATGTTACAGCATCTATTCGGGTGAAAATGAAACCACAATGTTTTCTCTGCATCTTTTTATAGTATTTAATCCTATGAGAGAAGCAGGAAGTGCGCCACTAGCATGCTAATGTTTGTTAGCTTTACTGTGGCGGTCCATGACACTCTGGGTTCAGAAACTCGCGGTGAATATTTAGGATGCTAGGATTGCATTAGGTAAGCGATATAAGTGACTGCTGAAAAGATCCATGTTTCAAAACAGGAAAAAAAAGGCTTCAGCCACATGGGTGGAAGCTGAAGCCTATCCCACCGATTTGGGGCCTTAGGCAAGGTGCACACTGGACAGGGGCCTACTCGTCGCAGGGTTAACACAGAGACATAGACATGGACAGACAACCATTCACTCTCACATTCATTCACTAGGGGCAATTTAGAATTGCCAGTTAAACAGTTTACCTAACATATGCAACAGGAAGCCAGAGAACTCACGGTGACACGGGAAGGGCATGCAGACTCCACCCAGAGAGATCATGTAATCTTGGTCTGGCCAGGAGGCCTGGGAGGCGAGAGCTGAACTGCTCTGCCTGCCACCGTGCACCTGATTGTTATCAAAGTACTAAAATTGATTTAAGGCATCAATTAAGAGTTCAATTTGTTTCTGCATCTTAGATTCTGTTGAGGATGGAGAAAAGCTTATACAAACAGCCCTTGATGCTTTCGGAAGAATAGGTAAGTTTGCACTTCCATTGTCAAAACATTTCTAACTGCAATGAAACTGACTGGTTAGGTAATCGACTTTCTTACAGATGTGGTTGTCAACAATGCGGGGTAAGTCATGACACTTTTTATAGATCTAATCAGAGCCAGGCCAGTGGGGTTTTGATTGACGTTATTAAGATACATGAGATGCAGTAATCATGTAAAATATGTTAAATTTGTCCCTAACACCGAAAACCCGAACAGAAACAAATTTGCATTTTTGCGTAGGATTCTTCGTGACCGCTCATTTGCCAGGACCAGTGATACGGACTGGGGTAAGTATGTCCAGCATTACAAAACTTATTAAAGGTGCACTATTTAACTTTTTGGGTGGGGAGGTCTGCCTACTGCTTGTCTCCATGGAGAATATTCCACAGTATTGCATTACATTTTGTAATATTAGTTCATGTCGGTTACAGGTATATTTGGACATTATTCTAGAAACACTTTATACCTCTACCTACCTATAAACAAAACAAAGAGCACGACACAAAGGGGAACATAAAATGTTCATAAAACATCCATATATTGTCCTAAATGTTTAGTCCGGCATTTTGGCCCCTATTAATCCAAAGTCTGTCACATTTGTCAATTTTCAACTGTATTCAGAATTAAATTTTCTCAATTTTCTGAATGTCAATTATAATGTCAGTTTGTGTTATCCATTTTTTTGTGATGGCTTTATTCCCTTCAGCTCCTGCAGTATGCTCCAAAGGTTGTGTCTATGACAGGAGCTTTGAAACCCAAATACATTGTTCTGAACTTTAGTGAAGATGCCGATGGCGAAAACAAATTTCAGTGCCCTATTGATTTTAGTCCAGTATTTCTGAGCGGTAGGATAATCCCAAAACATGATTATGGTGGGCCACCTGGCAAGCACAGTTTCTTCAGTAGCCAGGATTTCCCTGTGAATAGTAGGCACTTTGACATTGCTGTTAACGTAAATGTTTTAAAAAACATGACACATTTTTGAACAGAATTCGTTCATGTAACATGTCATTTTTAACATGTTCCTCCATTGTGATGTAAATATGTATTCCCATTCTTCATCTGTTAAAACAAAATTTTGTGTTTAGTTTTGTATTTTTTGAGTAGTTCTCTCCAGGTAGTAAGTACAGTTATGTTGTTGTTATTATTCTTAATGTTTACTTCTTCCTGTTTCAGATCTTATCCACAGAATTCATTTGAGGGGCTCCTTTTTGGTGACAAGAGCTGCGTGGAATCACATGAAGAATCAAAAATTTGGCAGGTATTCACTTTCTTTACCACCCCTATCACAGTGAATACATGTATTCAAATAAATGTATACCCAGATTCTAATCTATAACTTGTATCAAAACTAGATAGTGAGAACTCCACCTGACACATTCCCTGAATAGTTTTATAATGATTTTACTCTGTATATTTGAATATTAAAGTAACAACCGTAATTTTGTTTAGAGAATTACATTCTATTGTACAAAAAATGTGTTTTTCATTGCCTTTGTTGTATTGGAATCGGATAGAGTATTGAGCCTTTTCTTCGCATATCAAACTGGAGTTTGAGATTGTAGTATCATTTCAACAATTATTTTTCTTACCCCTCTAGCTGATCTCTAGCTGATCTAAATCCGAAGTGTTCACAAAAAGACAAAACGGCTAGTTGTATTGACAAGAGACTTCGATTCCAGATTCAATGAGAAGTAGGGTTGCATGATTAATTGCCACAATCAAAATCTAAGTGGTACAAATGGTCTTTGCCATTGGGTTTTATTTTTGGGTCATGTTCAAAACCTGCTAACTCTGTAGTTTAGACCTCTACAAATGTTCTGAAATGCTTGTGATTTGTTTAGCTGTTCATGTTTCTTAAATTGTTATTGCTTCTTGACATGTTTAAAATGCACACCGTGATGTGATTTTTTTGAAATTTAAAACATACAAATAATAATTTATTAAAGAATATAAATAATAACATATAATAGACATAGACATTAATGCCAAAAAAGAAAATATTTCAGATGAAAAGCTAGGACTTTTTTCTCACGATAAATAAGAAATGCATATTTGTAGATGCAGAGTTACTAATAAATCTCCCACAAGCTGTTCATTGCAGTGAAACACAAGGGCTGAGGGCCTAATAACTGGAGGAGACCTTTGAAACGAGCTGTCTCACAGGTAATCAGACAGCACTGAGGCGGAACACAGCACACGCCCAGAACATTATAGAGGCACCTTAGAGACATAGAAATAGAAATATTATGGCAAGACTAAACTGGAGTGTATTTAAAAATGCCATATGCCCTTATATAGTGAGGGTCCAACACCTGCATTTCCGCAGTAATTTTGCATTGTACATATTGCATTAAAAATCCTAAGGATTTTCTGGAGTTAATGTTAGTAGATTCAATATTGTCTATCATGATATTTGTACAGCAAATGGTATTGTGTGGAGTATACATATCTCAATTTGCTGCTTCTTTCCAATTTAATTTGGATATAATCACGTCAAAATTGAATTGTGAACTCACTGAGGAGAATGAGAGAAAAAAAGGGACATACTTTATTTGCATCTAACAGCTTGTGTGGGATTTGTTGTAAGAAGACATCTGTTCATGTAAACAAGGGTCTGGGCAGGAGTCCTGCTTATTCAAAACAGGTACATTAAAAAGCAATGACAAGTATTTATCATTGCCAAGAGTAAAAGATGTATTAAAACACTGTGCGCTCTTGAAGTAGTGAAATGAATGAAATATTGCTTTCCCTTTTTATACTAATATATATTTATATGGGTTTTTGATATATCTTTGTCCTGGTTTAAAATAATGTAACTCAGTTCTGTCTTCTAATCCTGCGTAGCCTTACAGCATAGTGACTGTGTTTGAGCTTCAGATGACATTACATGACTAGGTGGCTGCATATACAAACTGAGGAGTACTTTTGCATGCATGAATAGTGTACCACCACTATGTGAACTAGTGTGTGTTTGTCTTTGGGGGTTGCCGCAACTATATAACTATATAACTGTCAGTCTGCATTAACTCCGACTTGTTGCCTTGGGGATGTCTGTGGCCAGAATCATCATGACCACTTCTGCTGCGGGGATCTATGGGAATTTTGGACAGGCTAACTACAGCGCGGCCAAACTGGGACTGCTAGGACTGGCGAATACTCTTGCCATTGAGGGAGGAAAATACAATGTGCACTGCAACACCATAGCTCCTGTGGCTGGATCTCGCCTGACAGAGACTGTGATGCCTCCAGGTAAGTGCACTATGAATATGTAACAGAGATGTCGGGCATAGAGGGGGTGGTTGGAACATCATAATTCTTGTTTTATTTTAGGTTGTAGGTTTGTCTCATTGGAACAGGATGTGTTCACAGGCCAAAAATATGATCTTTATCTGATTTCCAACCAGTTAAATATTATGTAAAGACTTAATTTTGTAGTAATGAGATTTCTTTTTGATTGTTCACACCTGTGCAGGTTTGACAAGGAAAATTACGCAAAAAGGGCCAACTAATTCTCCTGGCTCACGCCAGATTGATATGTGTATCACTCTGAATTTAGTTCTACACATTATCAAGCTGGACAGGCTCTCGCCAAAAGCCATCGGGAAAATGCGTAACGTCATGACGAACATTTAAGCTGATTGGTCGCAGCGTCTCAAAAGCGGAACAAGCTGAGAAAACAATAAATCCAGTTGAGAGAAAAACAAAAAACAAAAAGACTTCTTCCCCGTCCTCAAATGCACAAAGCACTTCTAAGTGCATATTTTCAAAAGCAAAATTGTCAGTAAATGTGTTGAAATGGGCCGAAGTACGTCTGTCGGCACCATCATGTTCCTTTTAACTTCCGCCCGAATCACAATGCAGCACTGTGATTGGTCCAGCACACAGCGGCCGGTGCAGCCCCAACAGTGGCACCGCCCAGATGGATTCACAAATATCGTGAGAATTCATATGGCAGGGCCAGGTTAACAACTAATTTGGCAAAGAAAATCTTTAATTTTTTTGTTACTGTCTTCTAAATACAAAATTTACTACATTGTATAACTGACACATCACCATGGTATTCATTTATACAGCTTTATGGAATTCTTACTAAACTTTTACATAAAACCAAAACTTACTCAAACGCACTCTTTTCAATGACAATCTTGTCTCTCTGAGGTCATATCGTCTTCTGCCTTGTTTCTGAAAGCCACTACAGCATGTGTAACATTCCTGTATAGATGCACGCTTTATAAATGTGACCCGAGGTATCATTGATGATCAGATTTCTTTTGTGCACACACCGGAAATCTGATTTTATTATTCGGTTATTTTAGATTTTTACCGATCGTAAATGTGCTCACTGAACATATTGCTTCAAATTACAAATGGAAATGTCACAATATAAAGTTTTGGAGTTATGATTTTTTTTCAGAAGGAACATCACAAACTGTGAAATCCATGAATGACCTTCCTTGCTCTTACAAACCCGCTGGCACACCACCAGAATTCACATGCATTGCTTTTTGGGCACATGAACAGCTTTTGTACGGCTGGATGGAGGAGTGAAGCAGACTGGACCAATCTGCTCTCATCCCAAAGCGTCGTATAGTTATGCACATGCCCATTCTTATGAGTTTATAATCAATAAAATACTTTACAATTAGATGGGGACAGCGAGCAGTAGTCTGATTTTGTAGTAGTAAGTAATCTTTTCCCATACACATTATGAAGGAAACTAAATCTACTTATTTCAAGGGAAAAGTTGGGTAACATTGCATTTAGTTTTTATTGTGTGACCTAATCACAATCAATGAATTCATTAACCAGTTAATCTGGCAGTCCAAAGAACAACTTGAGCCGTTGTCTATGTCTAGGTGACGCGGTGACTCTACTGGAGTAGAGGCACAATAGTACTTATTTAAATGAAAGGTTACTGGTTCAGTCCCAGGTTAGACCAGTGCATGCTATGTCTTTAGGCAAGACGCTTCACCACTTTCGAATGTGCTATGTGAGTAGGTGATTGCAGATGGTCGGTGCCATATGGCAACTACATCTCTGTAAATTAGTCCTTTGGCGGCTGTGTCTTCAGTCGAGGTTTACCACCACGAGAGCTGCAACTTATTTTAGCAGTGGACTAGTCAGCAATTATTGTTTCGATTAGTCAACTAGTTAAATGATTATTTCTATTGAAGACATTTTTAACAAAACAAAACAACATATATACTAAATATGGTGACATTCTTTATTCTTTGATTTAATAATGATTTAATAATGCCATGGTTTTATTATAAAATGTTTTGGCATGTGTTTAGAGTATGCATAGTCCACATAACAATTACGATTTATGAAATACAATGATTGGAGGGTGAACAACTAATGCCATGTGTCCTATATATCAAATACATTTTGATTGTATGTTCCCTTACATTTTTTTCTACAATCTACATCCAAACCATAATTGTCACCAAAGATACCATAGCTATTGCATTACTGCTATTTACATTATTTGGTGCTGCTGTCCTTGCTTCAGTACCTTCCAGTCCCCCATTGCATGCTGATAATATGCTCATATATCCTGAACATCTTGAGACTGCTCTGGGGAAAGGGACATTAACTGAGAAATTAAAGGCGCACTTTTGTTTTCCTGCCGCGATGGACCACACGAGCATCTGTCACGCTGAGCTGTGCCAACTGTCCCGGGATGGGCTCACCTTAGTAATGACTCCCCTCCATATGTTGACTTCCACTGACTCAGGATTTTCTGCAGTTACTAAACATAGATCAGGCAAACAACAACAGCACCTCTTGTTCCACTGGTTACCTGTTTTTCTCAGGATCCAGTTCAAGATTTTACGGTTTGTTTATAAGTCTCAAAAATCTAACACCTTCTTACTTAACTGAAATGCTTGTTTTGCACACTCCGGGCAGAGCACTGAGGTCGGTTGACCAACTGCTCCTGGACTGTCCCAGCTCTAGACTGAAATCTAGAGGAGACGGAGGTTTTTCTGTTGCTGGTCCTAAACTGTGGAACTCTCTTCCCCTGAACACTACTTCTGTTCAGAGCTTCATTGCTAAGAACTCATCTTTTTGCACTGGCTTTTAATTCAAACTGAGCGAGACATTTTTACTATACCTACATTGTGTTTTTAACTTCTATTTTTCTGTATTAAATTGTTCTCTTCTGTTTTGTGTTACTGAACTTGTGCAGCGCTTTGGGGCAGTGTATCTGTTTTTAAATGTGCTATATAAATACATTTGACCTTGACCATGGCCCTGTTTTTCTGTACTTTGTCAAGTATTTGTTGCAACATGGGTGGACAGTATTGTCAAAAATGAATATCTCAATATTACTGTATAGTACTAACCTGGTTTAGCTTCCGAGATCTTACAACTGGGCATTGACAAACCTGTATGGACGCCCAAATATATTGTGGTTAAAATTGCCCACCTTTACTCGTTATTTTTTTGTTTCATTTGTAAAGAAATCTTATAAAGAAATCTTTTAATCTTTGCTGAGATAACAATGCCCAGATATTGTAACCACCTGTTCCTACTTTGTGTTGTTTTCCAGACCTTTTGGAGAATCTTAAGCCGGAATATGTTGCTCCTTTACTCCTATGGCTCTGTCATGAGGATTGTCGAGATAATGGTTCACTGTTTGAGGTAAAATATAGTTAGATATTGTTAGGGTATTTTTACTTTTAAGTACATGTTTAACATTTCCATTTTTCATTAGGTTGGGGCAGGCTGGGTTGGTAAATGTAAGTCATTCATTATTTATTTATTTTCTTGTTTACCTGATTTGATAATTTATTTCTAAGTTTGTTTATGATGATGTGTACAGTGCGTTGGGAGCGAACTAAGGGGGCCATTCTAAGACATAAGACCCACCCCATGAGTCCAGAGGATGTGAGAGACCAGTGGGACAAGATCAGTGACTTTACAAATGCAGACAAGATCTCTACAATAGGAGGTGAGTTCTAGTTGTTCACTGAGGTCAAACTCGGACCTTGGAGTGACGTTTTGATCAAATTTCTGTGTTCTAGTCAAGTTGGAAAAACACTGACCAGTATTTTACAATGATGAGTCAATCAAGCAATTAAAACTAGGAAAGTGCTCAAATCAGCCAAAATGATAATCCATTTAAGTTAATTTAGTAACCAGGGCATTGGTATTATATTTACAGTTTACAAAACAATGTTTGAGAGTGATTTTTTTTTTTGCTTTTGTTGACATTATCTCTGTGTATAGACCTAGCATAACGGAGCATCACGGTACATTTATAACTGCAGAGGCTCAAAGGTAGTGCAGGAGCAGGTTTGGACAGCGTGTGGACAGTAGGAAGCAACTAAAGTAAAATTCGTAGTCTAACCTGTCATATGCACTTTAAAGACTTGGGCCAGACTTGCTGTCACCTTTGGGTCTACCCCATGGAAAAAATCTGGACTTTTGCTGATTGATTTTAAGCCAATAAGAACATCCCTATCTTAACCTCATCCAACTAATGTGTGTCTGATGTTGTTGATTCTTCCTCATCTCTGCCTCTGTAGCTGTAGCTGGGCTGAGTTAACACGGGCTGCTGGGGGTGGTGGTCTCGCAGGACACTGGTCCTCCTCATTAGCATGGCTTTGTAGTGCCTCATTTGTAGCTTATTACACACTCGCTGTGCTGCTTCTGTAATCACCTATCACTCGAGTTATAGTAATTAGTAGTCTTCATAGGTTCCCTCTGTTTCACATTTTGCAGTTCTTTAATTTTATTCTTTAGTTTCTGCAGCCAGTTCAGAAATGTTTTTAAGTGGACCTGTTTGGTTTTCATTTACTCATAGAAGACCTTTTATGCGTTATTATCTGGTATTTTGTCACAGTCTTTGACATCTTTTGATTTTAACTATTGTAAATGGTCATATAGATCCAAAACAACTTTATAGAAGAAATGGTTTAATGACTTTGGTTCAAAACTAAAGAACAAGATCTTGCAAAACCAAAATGCAATATTTCTCGTACCTATGGAAAACAAATTATTATAGTAGAAATATTTGAATAAAAAACCCCAACATCTTGTGCACCTTTTAAGAATTGTACTAGAAATGGTCTTTTTGGTCTTTGCCTGTGGTGACGACTTGATTTAAAACAGAAGGACGTGTTTATCGTGATAATTTAATGCAATAACAAAATCTGAGTTGACTACTAGTGACCCATACTGAATGTGAATGTAATTTTATTGCCCTCGAATAAGTGCTTGCTGTCAGTTTAGCGTCATTTATTGAACATTCCCAGAGCACAGAGCCACTGGAGACTGACTGCTAAATCCTGCTGCTTGGATGCAGTGCTAGAAGCACTGGCCATGTTTACATGCACACCAACAATCTGATAATTATGGGATTTCTGGAGTTATCAGATTACTGAAATGTCATGCAAACAAACAAAAATTGTGAAAAAAAATTTAACTAATGTAGCAGATACTAAAAGAAAAGAAAAAAAGTCAGAGTTGGAAAGATGTTTAAAATTTGAATGGACCCAATTGGCAAATCCCAAAGACTGCAATTTTTGAAAAAACAAAACAAAATTCTCTCCACAAATGACAAAATGTCCTTTCTTATACTGCATAAACACTCCAAACTCTGTAGTTTAGACATGTTTTAAATGTGAAATTTGAACAAATTCCTATTATTAAAACATTTGCGAAACTACTTGCAATACTTGCCAGAAAAATCAAAATTACATTTTATTCCCATATCATACATCCCAATACACATGTCACCTTTGGCCTGTCAGCCTGTCAGCCAAACACAAGCAGTTTGATTTCATAAAGAAAGAAATACAATAGCCACTAAGCAAATTCGCAATGTCCAATGCCCAACCACTACACCACCAGCGAGTGTAATATTCTTAAATTTAGGTATATAGACATATAGTAACTGAAAAAAACCAACATAGATCAACAAATAGTAGAAATGTTCTCTGTTGCAGTGCATTAAAGTCCGTATGTTTTACAAGCGGCTCTTAAGGACCTCACCCCTACAAAAGGCTATTTATACAGGTACATTTGGCACCTTTCTCTTTTTTAATTTCCTGAACTGGCGAATTAATGCCAACTGCTCAAATTTTAGTTTTAAACTAAATATAAATCGAAATTTAAATGGAATGTAATTGCAACTGCTATTTGTTGTGCTCAGAAGAAGATAATTAAAGGTAATAGCTGCAACATGCGCTCGTACTTGCTTATAAGTTGTTTTAATCATAGGAATGTCAACTCAAAGTGAGGAGCTCCTTCTGCTTCATAATTGGATATTTGGCTTGAGAACCCAAATACAACAACAACAAAAAAAAAACTAAAATGTTTTTGTCATAATTGTGCATAAAACAATATCATCTGAAGATAGCTGTCTTCCCTGATCACTGCAGTTTCCCGTATTGCTGTGACAGGCACTTGATCTTGTCTGTGCTCTGATTAGCTTGTCCTCATCTGTCTTCTCTCCTCCTGTGTGGTGTAGAGTCGCTCCAGTCGCTGGTGAGTGTGCTGTCTCAAGTGGAGTCTGGTGAAGAGGTCGGCGCAAATCCCTCATCCTCTGTGGCCTCGGCCTCTGGGTTCAGTGCTGTGAGTAAAACCATCTACACAAAGATGACTAAAGAGCCATAATGTGATGATCATTGAAAACATCTCAAAAACGGTGAAATCCTTCTTTCATGCTGTAAAATAGAGCAATGTTTTTCAACCTTATTTAAGCCATATATATATATATATATATATATATATATATATATATATATATATATAATATTCTAAAACACACTAACTTCTAAAATATTATCAAATCACACGATTTAGGAAATAAAGTTTTATTTAATGTAGCACGTGCTGTCCATGGAAGTGCCACTGAGTCTGGTTCTTTTTCAGATTCAGCATGTATGATGATAGTTTTGCTTTCATTTTTGGTGAAGAAATTGCTGAGGACAGATACTCAAATAATAATAAATTAATAATTTAGATTCACGAATCTGATCTTTTTCATGACATACCTGGCACTTGCTCAAAGAACGCTTGTGTTCCCGCGTACACTAGTTGAAAATCAAGGAAATAGAGTACCATTCATTTAGTATGTGTAGTATGAACAGCTATTTGAAATAAATCCTAGTGTGACATAAAAAGCAAGATAAAAAAAACAAACACTTTATATTCAGGTTTGCTTTTTTGGAGTAAAGACTGAAAAAGCATCTAAAATAGTCACGATTATGATTTGTGAATTCTTATGAATTCTTATTATGATGTGAAAAATCACTATTATCTGAACTGAATCTTGACATCCCTGGACGCAATTAGTAAATCACGAAGTAACATAACTTCTCCTGCAAACAACAAATAACGTAATACATTACACTTGGATTCAATTAAGCAAACAGGTACAAGCCTCCTTTTGGATAGCTTCATGGGTGATTGTCTCTCAGTTGCAACATTGTACTTTAACCTACCTGATGCAGTGAGTGGCTTCTCATTTCTGTAACAAATGTGGAAAGACAAATTCTGTGGTCGTGGGAAAGATGCCAGTGCCTTTGGGATGAATCAAATCATTGACAGCAATCAGAGAAAACATCTAAGGAGAAACTACTCAGATTGGCATTGGCAACACATTATTAAAACCTGGAAGGATAGTGGGAAACCATTGTCTTGGAGGAGGAACTGTGGTCGGAGAGGCAGGTCAAGTGATGCCTAGTGCCTACTAAACAAGCCTGTGGGGGCGGGGTTATGATCTGGGGAGCTGCAGTTGGTCAGGTCTAGGTTCGTTTTCAGGTCTAGGCATCGTTTTCATACCTGGTTTGACCACCACAGAATCCAGATCTTAATCCAATTGAGAATCTTTGGGTTGTACTGGAGAAGGCTTTGGCAGTGGTCACACTCTTCCATCATCAATACAAGAGCTTTGTGAACAACTAATGAAACACTTGAATACATTTTTGACCTTGCAGAAGCAAACAATGGCACAGTAAATGTGTGCTGTAATCAAAGCTAAATGCGGTCCAACCAAATGTGTGTGTGGCCTTTTTTTTTTCTGTCGCAACTTTTTTTCTGCCGGACAGTGTATGGAATCAGTGTGATTCTTTGTATTATTTTAGCAGTTACTGCTTCATTTTTGTCACATATGTTAATGCTTCTAAATGTAGTGTAACGTCAAACTCTGTAATTGTGATTTTTATCAAATACAAATCACATACTAATGATAGTTTCCTTAGCAGAACTGAAATATAAAATGGAATTTCTTTCCTAAATTGTTCAGCCCAGTGACTAGTGCCTTAGTTTTGACAAACATCCAGATTGCATGAACTAGCCATGAATATGACATGCACTCGGACGCTCAAACTTGTTCCTTGTGTCGACATTTCAAGCTTATAACTGAAGCTCTGGAAATGTCAGTGGCAGATGGTGGATGATGCATTTGATGTTTTGAGCTGTAAATGTCACATTAAATCAGACATAGGTTCTTGTGTTGACTCAATAGACAAGCTCTGGTATTTACTTGAAGTATCTTTTCCTTTTGTTTGCCATATCGCCCAACTGCACCTTTACATAAAATATATT
Organism: Rhinogobius similis; assembly: GCA_019453435.1. NCBI lineage: Eukaryota > Metazoa > Chordata > Actinopteri > Gobiiformes > Gobiidae > Rhinogobius > Rhinogobius similis. The sequence continues at coordinate 30,882,847 of CM033629.1, forward strand.
CGTTTTTATGTTTTATTGTTCAAAAACACACACACGCACACACACACACACACACACACACACACACACACACACACACACACACACACACACACACACACACACACACACACACACACACACAGAAATGTATTTAAAGTAGAAGACAAGAGTAGAAAAGACATAAATAAAACTCACCATTAAAATGCTCATTAGCTTTTCTGGCACCGGCTTGTCTCCATGAGGATATAGTGCTTTGCTTGGAATGTTCCACAGTATGGCATTAAACTTATGTATGAACAGATGATGCCACGAGTCCAAATTACAGGTCAGATCTGTGGAGAGGTGACCCCCGCGCACACTAAGAATGCATGTTCTCAAAGTGTTTCTGATGAATTAAAACATGTATTCAGTTATAGATAAGTTTAATGCCAAACTATGGAGCTTCCCAGGCAAAGCAAAACATATCCATGGAGACAAGCAGGTTCCACAAACGTTACATGCAGCTTTAAACAACAAACAAATGCGGTCTTGCAAAAAAAACACACACACACACAAAAATCCCAATTTAATCTTGCCAAGTCTGAAACTGCCCCCAAATCACATGCTTTACTGCCACAGAATTGCAATATACATCTGTGTATTGTGACAAACTTCTTTGCAATACGAATATTGAGGTGTGTCGTGGTACTGTAAATTTATGCAAATTAATTTACATAAAGGCTGAGTTGTACATACAATATACAATACCTGCTGACTAAAATGTAAGCTGGTTTTGCTCACATTTTCAAACAGGCTGAATCTGTTTTGCTGAAAATGTGAGTTATCCATAAATCAATTATGTTTTGATATTAAGGCCATTGTGGACATGAAATTATAATGCATTTAGTTTTTCAACATAAATAAAACAAAATTCAGTTAAGTTTTAAGACCTTTAAGACTTTTTTTAGGCATATGCTTGTGTGGGAAAAGTATTATATTGCAAAGTTATTGGCCATACGCAACGCTAACAATTATCAGCTCTTTTAGCAGCCCTTTCAAACAGTTTTTGGTAACACTTTATAATAACTACACTTAATCATGCCTTAGTAAAGCAGGAACAAAGACATAATTTATATATATAAATATTTTATATAACTACTAGTTAAGAATGATTCAGGCTTAGTAACTACTTTACTAATACTCTAACCCTAATTCTTTAACCTAGCCTTAATTAAGTAGTTACTAGGGGTGAATAATGGCTAATAAACAATATGTTTGTTATGAATTAATTATTTGTTCAAGTTGTACCCAGTTTTTTGTTATAGACGATATACTCTAATTATTTTGTCTTATCACGTTTTAATGCTATGATACATTTTTCGATACATCACCCACCTCTAAAAGCACAAAAAAGTGGCAGTTTTGAAATTAAGAACTGTGTCCATTCAGTTACAACTTCCAAACAGTATTTAAACACCTGGCACTTCCTATTTACCACCTACATAAGTAAGAAAGTCCCGCACATACCTCTGTTTGTCCCTTTATCTCTGTAAAATGTGAAAGAACATCTCGGATCCTTTTGTGGGCTGTGCACAGCCTGTCCCTGTCATGACTGTAAGCAGTGTGTGAGTTTCTGTCTGGACCAGAGATTTGAGCGGCTCACAATGTTCCCTCTGGACAAACATGGCTCCAGTGTCCTCAGCTGACTGGCCTTGTGCTGCCTGTGCAGGCTGTGGAGCGCTCCGTTTAGTCGGCCTCTCCATGCTTTGGTGCACTTTAAACCTTAGCTCTTGCTCAAGCTCGCTGAACACAAGGCCACTTTCGATTTCACACACCTCACAGGGATCCTACTCCAATCTCTCAAAACTTAAGTATAGAAAGCTATTTTTTTTAGCTCAGCCTGAAAGCAATACTCTCACTTGCATTGACTTTGTGAGGCTGCAGTGGGGGCAGTGATGGGAAGAATACTTTTAAAATGTACTAAGTTACTGAATACTTTAAAGGGGAGTACCTTATTTTTATTTTTTATGTTTAAGTGAAAAACTGAACTAGTCCATGTTAAACTCTTAGGAGTCCACATGTATTCTTAGCATCCTAATTCTACACCGCAATGAGTAAATAAGCTCTTTACAAAACTTTTTGTTTTGCTGTCATGGTAAAGCTAACAACTAGCATGCTAACTGCGCACTTTCTGCTTCACAGAGAATAAAATGCTCTATTCACCTTATTCCGGAAGTTGCCATGGGCGCCACCATCTTTTTTTCCGTTGTATTCGTTTACACGGGCAGACGAGCTTAACAGAAAATAAGTTCTACATGAACTAAAAAGCTGTTTTCAGGCCGCCCAGGAAATCGGTGCGTTGCTGACTTGTTGCACGTGTAGATTAAACATTTTACACAAATCAGTCCCCATCATATAATGTTTTAATGGCAAGGCTTTCCCTCATTCACTGTTTGCATGAACGGGGTTCTCATCAAACCAGAAGTGCCTTTCCTACAGGAGTGTGGATCTGTTGCAAAAAGAGGCAAAAGTGGGCGAGGCGGAAGGTGAATAATCCGATGCAGAGGGCACACAGCGGTCTCATTTTTTTTTTACAATATAGATTTGGGGTGCAAAATAGATTTGACTTTATGACATGAAAGAAATTGGGTACAGCCATTTTAATGGCTACATTAAAATGTATTTTGTTATGAATTCCATTTCATGATCCAATCTAAATAAATACATGAATAAGCATACTTATCGCAAAATTTTTGTTTAAAAAGCAGGATTTGATTAAAAAAAAGTTCTGTTTTATTCCAAGACCTGTTTGTGAAGAGGGGAAAAATGTGTTGCCTACAACACACTGTATCAGTGTTGTGTTTCTTTTTTTCCCTTGATATACCATGCAGTTTGAAACCTAGCATAACCACTGATTAAAAAAAAAAAAAAAGTAACTGACTTCCATCAAATGAATGAGTACATGTGGTACATGTATTTAATCACTTCCCAACACTGAGTAGAGTTTTACAAGGACCCCTTGAAAAAGAAATGGTTCATCTCAAGGGGTTATCTGAAATAAATAAATAAACCAACCAAATAAATAAAAGAATACCCAGATATGAATCATTTCTTTAACTAGTATCAGTATTGAGAAAACACATAAATTGGACAAAATGTGGCCTTTCCTGAATAGTTTTGAGTGGTAAGCTTTCAAGCTTTTCGGGGGTTATTTTCTGAGCCATAAGTTTCCTTATTTTTTCCCATAGTAACCTATGGTTATCAAATTTAAAATTACTAATCTGACCAACATTGCTATCAATACCGAAAACCAATATGCATATTGCTTTTTTATTGTGAATTAATCAGATGGACAGCTTTAGAATAACAAGACAATATATTTATGCATTATGCTAAGTATTTGCAATTTCTTTGTGCTCCGTTAGTGAAAACAGGCAATACTATCAGAGACCCTGGCCCTTTCATTTTGTAGTGGCTTTGAAATAATACTTTCCTCACTGAATTTAAATGCAGTTTTAATTAAAGTGTGTCTCCAGAGGCCGGCCCACCAGAGCTCTTCACCAGCTGAGAGGTCGAGGTGAATCACACCATTATCTTGTGATATCATCCTGAACAATAGCACACAAAGCAGGCATTATTACAAAAGAATGAGTAAATACAAAACTAGGTTGCCATTTTATACACCTAATTTTATGATGTGCTCACAGGAAATTTTAGCACACTTAAGATTTCAACCAAAAAATGGTCTTAAATAAAGGCAAATGCTGCATTACATGGGTAATACATGTAATGCATAGCACAAAAACTTGAAAAACATGCTCCCATATTGTGAACAGGTTGTTTCTCCACAAACTTGACTTGTAACATTTCTGGTGGAGGTTCTGCCATCTGCTTGTGTCTATGGAGATGTTCTGACTTTGCCTTGAACATTTCACAAAAGAGAGGAAGTTTCTAACTTTCCCTCTCCATGGAGTAATGCAGACTTTAATGCAGTGCGGTCTTAAGCAAATTCTGTAACAACAAATGCATTGTCTGTGCATATTGTGAAATGAATAATAGCTAACTTTAATTACGTTTGTTAGTTGTTGGAAAGAAAATAATCTTTGTATGTTATTTTACTGTATATGTGTTTATTGCTCAAAAATACCTTGAGAAATTCTAATAATTAATAAATAATCAAATTCTTGGATTCTTGGACTTGCCTCTCCACAGATCTATAACTTGACCTTGTGGAGATAGGTAAGTTAATGCAATATTGTGGAAAATACTAGGCAAAGCAATAAATTCTCCTTGAAAACAAGCAGGAGGCAGCCTCTCCACCAGAAGTTTTAAAGTTTCAAAAACACACTATTTATGGAGGTTATAAATCTTACCTCATCTACAATCACAAGAAGTCAGAAAAAGAACAAAAAACTTGAACATGTTTTTTATCATTTGTGATTCACCCCTTAACTGGACTACCTTTTTTACTTATCTTTACGTAAAAGAACTAATGCTAAACGTCTGAACTCCTCCAGTGCTTCTAGACGCAAGTTAACTATTTTCTCTCTGCCACAGTGGAGCTTTGCATTCTGCAGACAATTATATCCACCTATTTATAGAACTTAATAAGGATGCTGCTTAGAAAAATAACTTCTTCCGAGTGCTGGGAAATATTCTGTAATTGAGGATGCATATGAAGAGCAAAAGAAATCTCTAAAGCTGTATGTTTTTTTTTTCCCTCCGTTCAATACTGCAACCAACACCAGCAGAAAAAAGCCCGACGCTGCTGCATTTGAAAGTTACTGATGAAAATATTACTTTCCATTTGACTGTTCACATTCAGTAATGAGTTGCTTTCACATGACTTTATAACATTTTGAATGCTCTAGTTTAAATTGGAGGTGGAATGCGGATACAGATATTTTGTATTTAAATTTAAAATGCAGATCTATCCTGCCTTTTTATGGTTCATATCTCTGTGGTTTCTGAGTCAATCCACATGAAACAAAAACACAGTCTCTGCCAGTAACTTTTTTTTTCCACCAACAAAAAGTGATGATAATATCAGGCATAGATGACCAGACTTTACAAAGCCAGATGAATAATTTAGTAATTTAGTTTGAGAATCAAATTTATAGGAAACAAACTTCGCTCAACCTTTTAGACTTTAGATATTTCTAAATAAAACATAAATATAAGCTTAAACATAGAAGTGACTAACGACTAAATTAAAATGATTCAGGATTAATAACTACTTAATTAATACTCTTAGTAGCTACTAAACCTGAATCATTCTTAATAAACTAGTTGCTCATTATGAAGTAAGTCTTTGTTCATGCTTATTAAGGTTTATTAAGGTTTAGTTATTATAAAGTGGTACCAATCTCGTCTTTCCCACAGGATTGGACTGGCCCCTTCCCTCTCTCTGGGAAGATGACAAATAAAATACTAGACCGTTAACAAAGTGTGTTCATATTTTTCTCAGCCAATACCAACATTTTCTAAACAAGTAGATCCTACAGTTATTCCACTTGAAGCTATAACATAAATTGCTCTATTAAAGTAATGAATTGTGGAGTTTCCTAAGGTTTGCCAAAGCACTGTGAATTAGCCTTTTACACTGCCGTTAAGCACTGCTAATGGCGCCTCACTGTACTTCAAAAGTCATTTACAAGTTCTGTTAATAGCTGTTTAATTCAACATTTTACCCAAGTTCTTAAGTTCAGATCGATAATAGCACTGCCAGCACAAATCAAAGTGTCTGTGGTCGAGCCGCAGTGGCGACGTGGCTGTTTTTGAGACCTGTTTAAAATGTGTTGATTATTTTGAAGTCTCGGGTCCCGGGAGCACATTGGTGAAATGCTGATTCTAAATGCCACGAGTCCTCAAAGTCTAGAGGCGGTTTAATTCCACTGAATAAATCAAACTGCTCCGAGAGCATGAGCTGTTGGTTCACCTTTTTCCCCATCTTGTTATTGCTTGCTATTCATATTTTAGTTCTGGATCGACCTTTCTGAATAATGCGGTTGTTTTATTTATCAGTTTATTTGAACAAGGACTGCACACATCGTTTGTAACATTATTAATCCTTTTTTTCATACAGATTATTATCTTTTATCGGTCTCAGTTTCAAGAGGAACGGGTTAGGGTCCACTGTGATTGTGATTTGAGATGTACAGTGTGTTCTAAATGAAATTATTGTTCACTCGGAGCATGACAGAGGCTGTTTTTGTTGTTGTTGGGGTTGTTTCTTCTGAAGGAAAGAACGATGTAATTACCTTGACATGTTTTGGCTGTAACTTGCGCGTTCATATGACAAAGAAACAACAAAAACTATTTGAGAGAAAGAAGACAAGAATAACATTCTTAAAATCATGACAGAGGTTGTTTAGTAAAAGGAAGGGGAAATTCAACAGGCAAGTGTTTTAACATACACACACTCAATCACTTTAAAAATGTCTCTTCAGATTGGTAACTTGCCTCTGGATTATGTAATACTTAACATCAGCATAGTCCTCACTCCAAATATGTTCAGTAACAGCTGTTCGAATTACATCCTCAAAGTATTATTTTTTTGTTTGTTTCATTGTTTCGTCTATTTAATTGTCATAGCACACAGGGCCAGATGCACATATAAACTCACAAAAAAAGCAGCAAATCTCACATATTTTGTTTTTGTTTTTCCCTACACTTATAAAACTTAGTTAATTAATAATTAGTTAATTAAGAGTGCACAATTTTGATGAAAACTCAAGTAGCTTTTTTTCTGATGAGTATTCCTACCGTGATTTTAATTTGCGATGTTTTAATTTCAGAAATAAATTCACACATTTTAACCATGTCCAGGAGTATTAACTTTTGAGAAACAATTGTACTATGAACCTCTACAAACAGGTGTAGTTCAAAGCATTTATGTAAAGGTACATGCAAAAGAAGACAGGATATTTTGTTTGCAAAAGAAAGCCTGTACCTAATAATTGTAGCTTTCCTGATTTGATGATTGTGACAGAAATTGACAGTTGTGATTCATCTTGTGACCTGTTTTAGAAGTAACTTTTTGCATATCTAATCCCCTTTTCTTTACCCCAGGACACCGCAGTGGGACAGAAACTGGCTCCGTCACAGTTCAGCTACGGCCACGCACAGTGCATCCTTTACGCTCTGGGGGTGGGCATGTCCACCAAGGACCCGGACGCACTCAGGTAGGAATATGCACCTATTTATCTGTGAAAATGTACCCTCGGGCTCCACAAAGGCAAACAGTGTGAAATTGAACTGTAAGTGATGATAATAGTGGTAGTTTTGCCTTGACCTGCATTGAGGGGAATAAAACAATGGGGGACTATCCAAGCCACAAAAGATCTGTGTAGCCATCTGTGCTGCTATTTTTATTAGGCTTCATCTAGTTGGCCGCTCTATCAAAGCTTGACTTTTACACAGTTCACTGGAGATTACATTTCTGTGCAGGTTTTTGTATGAGAACCATCCAGAGTTTAGCTGCCTCCCAACGTTTGGAGTTATCGTTTCCCAAGATGCCCTGATGGGGGGAGGCCTGAGCTCAGTGCCAGGACTCAATATTGACCTAACACAGGTAAAGACTTGTTTTACAAGCCATAAAAAAAAAAAAAATCATGCAGCTGTAGTCCCAGATGCTAAATGGATAATGTCTAAACATGTTTTTTTCCTCTTTCTGTTTATAAGGACATTTTATATTTGAGTTAAAGGTAGACTCTTTAGGTTTTTTTCTGACATATTTCACAAACTTGACTAGGTATATTACTGCGAAAATCAGTATTGATAACGGGAGCTGTTGTCTTTTTTTTCTTAAGATTATGTTTACCATGAATAAGAATGTAGTATGAACACCCATATATTTACATATTGGTCTAATATTTAGTACCAATATAATTTCGACGCTATGAAGGGTATGGCTGTATGTTTGCACAAAAATTATCAAGTAGTACATCAAAATGTTTTATATCTCAGAATAATACATTTTATAAACATCTTTACAAAAGGGAAAAAAGTTATTTTCTATTGAGATACTGATTACTGATTTAGTTTAGTGTTTTTTTTATCTTCTATCTCATCGGTTGCGTGTCTGTAATGAAAATAATTTCCCCTCGGAGATGAATAAAAGTAATTCTGACTCTGATCTAATTCTGAGTTATCCATTTTCACTTAAATTTGTGGGCCTTACTGTACGTTTTTAACATTGTTATCAGTGTTGGCAAATATTGGTTACTGACCAAGAAAAAGTGAAATACCAGATATCTTCTGAAATAAGTATTGGTATCGGACCAATCCTAAACATGACCTTTATATCTTTTAATCTCTTCAAGTTTCTTTTTATTTATTTTAGTAAAGTAAATTTTAGTAAAATGTAAATGTTTTTATGTGTACTACAGTTTCACCTTGTTTGAAGTCACCCTTGAAAAAGAAATATGTTTTTTTGTTTTATTTTTTGAACCCAGTCTAAGAAATATTAAAAAAGATCTGTGTCCTCAGATATACATATGTTCAAATGAAATATGGATTTTACTGATAAACAATATTATTTATATTATAAATAAAGTATAATTGTTATTTCAGTTTTAATATTTTTTAATTGCCATTTTTCCCCTGAATGAAGGGATTATAGATACCTCTAGTTGTCAGGACTAGAGAGAGAACAAAGGAAAAAACAAGTAACAACAACAAAACATGGAAAAGGTAACATTGTAAAGTGATATTGATTTATTCGTTTTATCTTTTTACATTTTATGTTTTCATTCTCACAACGACTCTCAAAGATCAAAGAGCTCCTGTTTCAGATCTGGAGTCAGGATCTTGATCAGGAGCACCCCTGGAGGATTAGCCTTCTGTATGTTTGTATGAGTCGATGGGGTAAACTGAGTACCTGGAGAAAACTCACCAGACACGTGGAGAACATGCAAACTCTACTAATAAATGGACAAAGAATTTAAAACTAAATCTAAAATTGTGTTGTTTTTGTGTGCAGATATTGCACGGAGAGCAGTACTTGGAGCTGTTCAAACCACTGCCCACATCAGGTATTCACCTCTTAACTCTTAACAATTAATTCGTCGGCTTTATGTTACAACAGGGACCAGTGAACGTGCAATAGACCCCTAAGAATTCAATTACTTTTTCTTTATTTCTTTGGGAAGCAATTTTGTGTTGGAGAGTACAGCAAAACCCACATTAAAGGCTTATATCAGAAAGCACAGAGCGTTGTAGATATGGTGTGTACGGTGAGGAGCCTTAGACGATAACATAAGATAATATTTATATGTGCTATATAGTCTAATAAGAAAACTGTCATAAAGGTGCAAAAAAATGATAAACTATAAAACAGAACAGAACTGCTGAATAGTGTAATTGAATAAACACATAGTTGAATCTTTCAAACTGTATAATGTGACTTTTTTTTTTAACACTTTTATCCATTCACCTTTTGTGCAATACTTGGCCACTACAAAGACATTTCCCAGCAAACTTTAGCACATTTCTGATTCAGATCATTGTTATCGAGAGCATTAAACAAACGCAAAATTGAGATCTTTATATGATTACCCAACCCTGATAGAGATGCAATCATAATCCCTAATATTTCCCAATATTAGGAAAATGAATAAATGCATCTTCTTATATCTGCTCCATATTCACTTGTATCTGTATAAAATAGTTGAGTTTACCATTTAAATGATAATGATGACCTCTTGACTTTGTTTTGCAGGTACCCTGACCATTCACACAACCGTAGCCGATGTACTGGACAAAGGATCTGGCGCTGTGATCCTATTGGACGGTGAGTTCTCTGGCTGCGTCTCAATTCTGTTTCCTACAAAGTTACATTGTGCACCTTTTAATTGAGGAGGAGGGCAGTAGAATTAGCTAATGTTTCAATCTGGTGAATGGGTAATTATTTACTCATTTTAAAAGTGAGCCTTTTTCATTCATAGCATCAAAAATGGCAATAAACAAAAACACAGGCACGATTGTTGACGTTAAAAGGACCTCATGGCACAAAATGAATACAGCTAATTTGTGGACCCAATTCCTAACTAAAATTATCATGTGGATTTTGTGGTTTATTTATTTCAAGGCCCCTGTCCTCCACCTGGAATTATATTTTCATGAATGTCCTTAAACCCCAAGCATCCGTAAACACCCGCATATTTCTCTCTTCTCTGCAGTGAATGCGTACAATGGCAATGAGCTCATTTGCTTCAACCAGTATTCCATCTTTGTGGTCGGAGCTGGAGGCTTTGGAGGCAAAAGGAGCTCGGATAAAGTCATAGTAAGCCTGTTTTATGCATTATGTAGTGAATACCTCAGTGTGCTCTGTATAAGGATTGCAAGCTTAATCGCAACTCTATTGAAATGGACAGTTGGTAAATTACAAAGGTTGAGCATGTTTTAGGGAAAAGTTTTATTGAAATAGCATATTTTTCCATCTTTGTGTGGGATATTTTGAACCTCCCTTTTTCTGCAACGCATTTCTGCATTGAACATTAAACACACTTGAAGGATGGAATTAAAAATGAAACGTCACTGCTCAAATTACACTCAAAACAATGTGTGTCTTAATTTGTGGTTCTGTGGAATAATCTTAAGAAAGAAATCAAAGCCAGTTTAAGCGTTACTTGTTTTGGAAAAAGATGTAATTAATAAAACATTGAGAAGTATGAGGGAATTTAGTAATAACAATAACTGATACTTTTGTGTTATGTTATTCTTTGTTTTGTATTGTATGGAATAGAGAAAGGTTACCCCATTGTATGAAATGATGTCTTAATGTCAATGGGGGAGAGAAAGAGTAAGTATTATTTTAATGCGTCATGTTTTGTATGTGAAGTGGGAGGACCTCAACCGACTCCCAGTTCACAAGTAGGAGTTACCAGTTTGAGCTGCGTTCCAGGGCATTTTTTACCCATCTGTATCGCACAATTATTGTATTGCTTCATCAGTTCATTTTTCTCTCTTCTCTCAAATGTTAATTCTCCTGGATGTGTTCTATAATATGCATTGTGGATTGAATTAGAAATCTAATCTTTTGCTAAACCCTAAAGCCTTTTACTGTGTGCACCAGTCTGAATGTGTTTATTTACTCCCTCCTCCAGCCCCTCGTGCCTCCGCCTAAACGTGCACCAGATGCTGTGATGATCGACTCCACCACCAGAGACCAAGTGAGTGTCTGTGTGGGTTTGCCAGCAGAATAACACATTGGTAATCTGGAGGTGGATGCGCTGGACACGGTGGTTTCTGTCTGAATGCTTATGGCAAATACATAAATAAACATCGCAGATAAAATATTTAGCAGTATGTCTCATTTGGAAATCTGACTCTATGACAGCAATAATCTCTCTAGTAAGTTTAAGTGGCTTCAAAGGCATTATCACTTTGGTCGACTCCTGTGCTGCCTCCATAATTATTTAATATACCCCATGTACGAGTGCATTAGTTTTCTATTTGTTTATTCTCTACGCCTAAAAACAAAGCACTCTAAAACGAAAATATGGCCTTAAATGAATGTGTTTTGTCATCTTTATTTTCCGTTAGTGTATGATGTTGTTAGTTGAAAGTCTACATTTTTAGCAGTATATTCTCTGTCTGTTTGAAGGTCCTGTTCACAGTGTTGGGGAGAATATTTTGAAAATGTACAGTATTTAGTTACAGAATACCTGTTTAAAAGATAATTATTAAACTTATACAGTTACATGGTCCAATCAGAGAGCTGTGTTCTGTTGAGTTGCATTATATTAAAGTGTAGAAATGCATTGATTTATTGATTTATTACTAATTAGTGAAGGACAAATCACATATGCATTGACCAGAAGAGCGGTGTTTTCTATTTTTCTCACTAATGTTGCAGTTTGAAGTCCAAATTCTTTGATAAATATAGCAACACATTCATTTGATTTAAGGAAAGTAACTGTATTGTCAATATCACCAAATGGAAGCGTGGAATACAGTTAGTAGTAAGTAGTAAAATTAGTATTCAGAATTTGTACTTTTGTTACATTTATTAAGTTCCCAATACTCTCTGTCATTAAGGCTTTGAAATCATTTTGTACAACTTGGCAGTCGCCTTAACATTTTTTGGCAAGAAATTTATTGAATAGGTGCACTGATTAAAAAGACATTATGCATGTGTAACCAATGACTAAGTCAAAAAAAATTAGGAGATATTTCGCCGTGGGTTGACAACTGATTCAAACCTTTTCAGGACTTAATAGTCATTGTGTCCTTGGGCAAGACAGTTTGGCAGGAAGGGCATCTGACATAAAACCCTGCCAAAGCACCATGTAACTTAATTAGGGCTGCAACTAATGAACTATTTTAATAATCGACCATCATTATCTAGACAATAAAGGCACAAGCCAAAAGACATTTTGTAGCTAGGCAGTGGGAGTCTTTAATCAAAACGGTAAAACATTATGATAATGATTTTTTTATTTTATGTTAAGCAATGATATAGTTTATTTGTAAATCTAAAGGTTTCAGTCAGCATATTTTTACCTTTAAATTGCTTCTAAAATAAAATAACTTCTAAAATATTCATTGGTTGCACCCTGAGACTTAATTGCTTTGTGAACATTGTGTACCTTTACATAGCCAGATTACTATATTATTGGTGTGTGTTTACATGCGCGATACAAATCTGATAATCCAAAATGGAGTAACTGTGGTATTTGAAAACAATAATAATATGAAAAATTGTTCTTATAGTAATCTTTCAATAATTTGCATTTAGTCTTTGTTACTTTCTGTCTTTGTTAATTTGAACATTTTTAGTATTGTTTTTGGCCATTAAACCTGCTCTTGAGTGTCTTCAGTTTGACATCTCATCTTTTAGAACTAAAAAAAAAAAAAAGAATTATTATTATTATTATATTATTACTGCATTAGGAGATACCATTTTGACTTAGCTGTGGCTCCATCTACTGGCTGCAGAGGCAATTACACACATGCTTTCCACAATGCTTTGTGAAATGCAGTGCATCTGTCGAAGTTGGAATTATTGTGATTAGCTAGAAGAAATGTTCAGAGCCAGTCTGCCGATGATTTAAGGACTTAAAACAAAAGATTTTAAGACGTATCATCTACGTCACACAACGAAGGAGTTCAGAGCACAGTTTTGGAGAGAGAGGATTTCCAAATGACTATTCATCAGAAAAATGTGAATCAAGCTAAATGCTACTCCAGATATGTTTTTGATGATGGAATAACGTTAGAATATGGCTAAAAGTATTTTTGTTGTGTTTTCATGCACAGGCGTGAAGTAAAAAAAAAAAAAAATCAGTTTACCCACAATTTGACGTTTACATGACATTTCAATAGTCTGACAACTCAGGAAATCAGATAACGATCAGATTTTTTGTTTGCATGTAAACATAGCCAATGTCAAGCTATGGGTGGAAATAATACATTTAGGTGAAATCCCTGGGGCCATAAAACATAAACAAAACATTACATTGTAAAGAGTCTTTTAAGAGACATCCAAGACATTATCTTGTTCTGCCCTCATAATATTTTAATGTGTTGTGGGTTGGTTTTATGAATTATCTATGCACAAACAATGCTTTTTTTCTCCGTGAACTTAGGCAGCCTTGTACCGTCTAAGTGGTGACTGGAACCCTCTGCACATAGACCCAAGTTTTGCGGCGATGGGAGGTGAGTCATTCCATCAAAAACACCTTCCAAAACTTCTTCTTTTCCACTTCCATCTTTCTGTGGGAATTTTGGGTCAAATGATGTTTTGATTTCATTTATACTTCATCATGCGGTGTTTAAATATGCTCTTTGGTTAGGTTTCAAGCAGCCAATCCTCCACGGTCTGTGCTCTTTTGGGTTTGCGGCCAGACATGTCCTAAAGCAGTACGCGGACAATGACGCCGCCAGGTTTAAGGCCATCAAGGTGCGTATATTCACACAAGCTCGTCTTTTCATAAACCTTGCGGTAAATAGTCGCTCCCTCAGGTTTTCAGACACTTTGGCTTGAATTAAATACTTAGATGAGTCATGAGTTTATTGAATTTCTCTGCACAAACGGAAAAATGGACAGTGACGCAAGCGAGGATTCAACTGAGCCTTTCCACATTCCATCTGCAAGGTTTATTTGCATTCGACATATGGGCACTTGGTGTGAAAGATGTTGTTCGGCAGTCATTTTAGGTCAAATTCTTGATCTTAGAAGACTAAATGCGGCACTATATAATTTCAGATATGTTTTTTTTTTGTTCTTTCTAAATAATATATTAGTGGCTCTCAGATCTGATGTAATACTCCGCAAGAGACAGTTTTTCATTTTGATCACATGGATTTTCATAAGAAATGTCCCATAGGAAAATCCGCAAATGTTGAACCAGCTCATTTGTCAGTGCCGAGACCCTTGAACCTGCTATATTACAACACAAATCTACAAATGAACAACTGCATTTTTTCTGATCCCATTTGGAATACACTGATACTGCTCCAGTTCAAATGTAATTAAGTACTGGTTCAGGCTTTTACCGATCAATAAATGTAATGGAAAGATGTGTGATAAAAAACAAAGGGAGTCAGTCTTTACTCTGGTTTAGTGAGCTGAAAAGTGGGATTAGTTCATCACCCTCCATGATCTCAATGAATCTTGTGACGTCATCTGAAACCCTGCAGTAGATACTTTGACTTAGACAGAACACAGCTCATTTAGCGTTCACAATAAAAAGATATTGCACCGTTTGAACCATCATTGTAGCATGTATGGACACTAATTTGGTAACACTTTATTTTAAGAACCACACATTAATTTCTACGTAATGAATAGCTTTTAGTATTTATAAATGAATTAACAAGCAAGCAGTTATTTAAGCTTATCAAGAGAATAGTTTTGGTACAGTGCCCTCCTATGCTAATAATGCAAATGAGCAGTAATTATGGGGAAAATGTGTTACTGGATGAATGATTGTAAATTGTGGCCACACAGGAAAAAAGCACTTCACAAAGATCTAATTAACTACTTAATATGCCTTTCACTACCAGTTGGCCACGTGGTCCTTAAAAAATGAATTCACGTTTTAACACACAATTTAACACCAATTAACTCTACATATTCTAAACAAGCTCAAACAGTGATTTTCAAGAGACTGAACAACCATAGATTGCCTGCGCTCCTTATATAGTATGATGGCTATATTATTTATCTTGTTGTTCAGGTGCGTTTCTTGAAGCCAGTGCTGCCCGGACAGTCGCTCCAGACAGAGATGTGGAAGGAGGGCAACAGAATCCACCTCCAGTGCAAAGTTTGTGTCCAAGAATCCGACTGGCCGTTTCCGAGTCATGTTTTTGTCATTTTAAACAACTTGATTTATTCTTTAGGTGAAAGAGACTGACGCTGTTGTGCTGTCTGGGGCCTACGTGGATTTACACCCAGCATCAGACGAAGCGCCGGAAAAACTCCCCGAAGTAACTCACGTTTAACAGTTTCTATTTCCATTAAGTAGTGTCTTTGGTCTTGAGGGGGTTAATCAACATTCAAGCCTTGACTGGCAATGATACTTTTAATTCATGTTTTGTCTTGAGAAAATTGGGACTAAACCCTCTACTTCAGGAATAAACTTAAACCAAGACCAAAAGTTTGAGCTCACCTGTTCAGTTTTCGTCAATGAACAATGGAAGTATAATAAGAACTTGAAGATGAATCAAAGATGGCACTGTGTTGTTTTCGATCTGGGCCCATTGGTGCATGATTTCTCAAAACGAGTTAGCGCCACCCGCCACATGACAACAGAAACCTCTACTCATAGTGTCACCAGTGATTACTTTTATTCACTTTTTGACAGCTAAAATACTACATTGACAAAATGATGTTTTTATCTTGTTGCAGGCAGAGACAGGGGGGTTGCAGAGTGAGCTGGTGTTTGCAGAGATTGGCCGCAGAATTAAAGACATGGGCACAGACCTGGTCAAAAAGGTCAACGCGGTGTTTGGATGGGAGATCACCAAGGACGGCCAGAATGCTGCACAGTGGAGTAAGTTCAAACATTACAAGAGACTTTTATAGTAGAGACAGTTCATTTGTCCTAAAGGGGACATATTATGTAAAACTGACTTGTATCAGCTTTTTACCATGTCGCAACAGTGTTTCCTCACCATTAGTTTCCTCAAAGTTGTATTTTGATGCAAGTTTCAGTAATTCTGTTGCCTTTGAGTGCTCAGAAATGTTACGTTCTCCCTGCCCACTTCTCTGTACTGACTTACATTTCTAAAAAAAATCAGACACAGGGTAAAAATGTGTCACTGACATTTTGTAACAATACAAACATGTAAATGATAATCTTCTGCTTGTTAGGGTGAAATACCACAAGTAGTCCAAATTTATACTAACGTAAAAGTGCAGTTACATGGCTAATAATGTACGTACAAGTACTACGGCCAAAGTGTTTCTTAAGTGAAAGTAAAACATTGACAATTTTGGATTCAAAGCATTTTCAATCCATATTTGACAAATTGACTAGTTTTACCTGAATTAAGTTTTCAAACCATAATCTTCATTATGATTATTTCTGTACTTTTGAACAGGAAGTCAATGGATCTGTTTATATTATTAATCAATTATCAATATGACAGTTTACGATGAAGAAAATGTTAAATTATTATCTACAGTTTAATACTAAATTTACTACTACTTTAAACCTATTACTATTCGAGTGTCCCGCCGGTGGAACGCTGGACTTTATGTTTATTTATTCCTTTTTATCTAGTATCTGATAAAAAGAAACTATCAAGCTGCTGGACATGTTAAATATGAAAAGAAAGCTGTAACCCTCTTTCTGGGATGAATTAGTCAGCTTGCACACCAAAAGCACAAATAAAAATCTTACAATAAAATTCAGAAAGATTTAATAGGACTTTTATATGGATTTAGCCTAAAACTCACTTTTAGTTAAATTAGCTTCAGCTTTGAAAGAAACAAATGCCCAAAGTATTGTAGTACTGACAAAACCTACAAACACCAGCTTTACTTCTTCATATATTTAACAAAGAAAATCTTGACAGAATTTAAAATCTGATGTTCCTCTGAGCAGAGCTTGTTTCCCAGTGTTATTACAGTAAATCAGACACCAGAGGGCAAAACTACAGTCTCAGCTTCACAAAGAGTCCAGCCAATAATTTGTGCTCCAAAGTGTTCAAAAACAGCTTCAGTTTGAAATGAGTCTCATTTTAGTCAGACGTTTTAGGCCCAAATGGTAAAGGGTTTTAAAGTGGTATTGATGGCCTACAGTGAACGCTCTTATTAATCAGTTTTTAAATCCATTTGGTTTTCAGACCATCTAAACAAATGGCTATTTCCTCTTGTTTGTAGAGTGTATTACCATGGTAACTAACCATCGCCAGGGCAACTCACCCCCCAGCTGAACACAGTGATGTCTTCTGCATAACCTCTACTCATGGGTTTCTGTCAGGAGTTCTGAAAAATCCAACATTCTTTCGCACACAAATGAAGGGTGGAGCCACTTCCCATCCATATTAAATGTTTATTTCACGATATTCATTTCATTGACCTGGTCTCCTCACCAGTAACATAACATCAGAAATGTCAACTTGAAGTCAGTTAACCTTTAGCTCAGATGCCAGTTTGACACGCTAATTATTATCTAAAATAAAACACTAAAAGGTGACACTCTCAGAAGGGACTTTAACGAGGCTTTGACTTCACCTAAATCTAGTCAATGCTTTGGCACCAACCCACACCTTCTGAGTTATTCATAACCAAAAATATTGGTGACCGGCTCCAGAAACCCTCAAATCTTACTGGACTAGCCGCTGCACTGGACAGTTGCTAAGTGATCGATGGGATGTGGATCGGAGGCCTTTTCATGTCTATGATTTAGTTGTTAATTGCTCGGATAAGAAAAGACTTGGATGGTCAGTTTATTCAACTGGAGATTCGCCCTTGAATTTGTGTGCTGCATTTTCCCAAAATCTGACCGTCAATACTGTCCGTTTGCTCATAACCCTCTGCAAATCCGCTGGAGTGCCTTTAATGACCCCATTGGCCGCTCTTGAAGTCTATTTAACTTTAGTACATTTTATTTACAGTGCTCCCCGCTTCTCGCCAGGTCATAAAAGCACTCATTCTGACTCAGCCAGACACCAGCTGTAGGTGTGAAGTTGACAAATGACCGTGAACCTGATTGGTATTTAGCGAAGAAGACTAAGCTAAATTACACAAGAGGAGTGGTGGTATTTATGACAGAACGACCTCCACCAGAGCCTGAACGATCAGCAGGAGAAGCAGCGGATACAAAGGCAGCTGACGTAGAAGATTAAGATGACAAAAGCTTAATTTCGAGCAAAATGTAAGAACGGCAGCAGCAGTGGGCCAAACGGACAAAAATGGTGTGAAACCGTGCTTGTAAATGTCTTGGTTGAGGTTTCAAGTATTAGCCAAAAACTGAATGGGCTATAAAATTACACACAGAAATATACACAATTTCATGGCAAGTTTGCATTTAAAGTTTAAATCAGTTCTTGTCATAGACAATATCCTAGAGCTTCACGATTTGGGGAAAAATATCTAATTGTATTTTTTTTTTTTTTTTTTTACCAGTATTGCAATTACAATTAGAATGCCGATTTATGTTTTAATATTGGGATCCTATTCAAAGCTCACATTTCAAACATGAACAGGAGAATTGACAAAAAGACAAAATATGAACTGGTAAACTAATAAAATAATCACATGTTTTGTATCGGTTTTGGTGCTTTTTGCTTTTTTGTCGCTTTTAATGTTATAACAAATCTAAACTACAGGGTAAGCAGTTTTTATGTTGAATAAAAGTGGATATTTTGTTGTTTGTGGAGGAAATTATTGCAGCCTTTGCTATTTGCTTACTGTGGCCATTCAAATAGCAATTTCAGTTCAATTTTGATTAATTGTGCAATGACAATGTACAATACGATACTGTAAGGGACCGAGGGTCAGGAACAGAACACACCAAGAATTCAAAAGTAGAAGGCTTTTATTTAGCCAAAAAAATGAAGAAATTAACAATAATGTGGGCCCATAAAAGAGGTCAAAATAACAAACTCCATTCCAAACTGAACACAAACTGACCTAACACAGAACACATGGGGGGAACATTTAAACTGGCTGATCAGACCAGCTGTAACAAAAAGGGGAAGACAAAACATTTAACATAAGACAATAAGATTATACATATGTAACCCAGGATAATTTAATTTAGCAAAAACCTAAACAATGTACTAATATATATTCACCCATTGTAACAAATATAAACCAAAACCCAGTATGTGAGAAACAATAACAAAATTAAACCTAAGCCCCCCCCCACTAATCTGCCTGCCATGGTTCAGGCCATAGGGTGGGGACTTGTGGGCACGCCAGCACTGTCAGTGTGAGGCTGGGGCAGCCATCACAGATACGATACGATACGATACGATACAATACACTCTTAAACAACAGTTGCGACGTCATCTCCCTAAATTGAATTTCTTAAAATAAATAAATCAAATACCGTCTAATTAGAATTACTTGAGTAAGAGTAAATAAGTATTTGAGGAAACTACTATTTGAGTAAAAGTAACCGTCGGAGAAACTGAACGGAACTGATTTATAGTTTATAGTGATGTAACTGCGAGGACAAACCATTAACAGTGTCCCACTCATCCTAGAAATTCTGGGAAACCTGGAAAACCATTAGTCTGTTTTTGAGACTAGAATAATACACGGGAAGTACTTGTCCTGCAATTAAAAGAAATATATTTTGTCCTTGAAAGATTCGCCACCCTTTTTATGTTTTGCTGTATTATTGGATGCAGGACATATTGACCTATAATGTAAACATTTCTACGCCCACATTACCAAGTACTGAGAAGAATAAGTAGCTCATTTTAAATACTTGAATATATGTTTTCCTTTGTGTGTAATTAATTTGAATCATTGTGGACTTCAGATATAGCCTTAGACTGCATCTTTATGTTAAAAAATGCATAAAAGGTTGTAATGCATTTGACTTTGCGATTAGATAAATGCCCTGGAACAGTCATGGGAAATGATTTTTAGCAAAGCGAGGGAACTGGAAATGAATAATAATGCACAAAAGCTGAAAAAACAGATCACAAAAAATTAAATAAAAAAATGTTTCTAAAACTGAAATGAATCTGAAGGAGCTGTGCAAGAAATTCACATGTTCATTTAACATTGTCAACTTAAAACTTTTGTAACTTACTCACAGTGGGAAGAAGAGAAAACGTTCACTGCTGTTACACTGTACCATAGATTACTGAAATAGTAGTAAAAGAACAATTTATTAGGCACTCAACTAAATGTAATTGAGTACTCCCCAGCTCCGTTATAATAAATACAGTATTGTACAGCGGGATGACATGTATAGAAGCCCGACAGTAGCCACGTTCTGTAAAGTGCTCATGATTTATTCTGTCGCCGCTTCTGTCTGTCTCCAGCCATTGATCTGAAGAGCGGCGGTGGCTCCGTGCACAAAGGGCCCTACAGCGGAAAGGCGGATGTAACCTTCACGGTGTCCGACGAAGACTTCTTGCAGGTGGTGCAGGGCAAACTCAACCCCCAGCAGGTAATTGACAAATATCGATTCATTCATTCATTTAGCCGTACCAACAGAATGTCATAGTAAAATATGGACCTAGATGGGGAAAAGGAAATCATTGTGTACTCCCTCCCAGACCATTGATCTTTGAAATAGCATTTGGAAAAGTTGCTTGAATTATCTTTTTTATTTTCTAGTGTTAAGATAAATTGTTGTAAAATTGAATTGCAGTAAAAGGGATGTATCTTGCATTATTATCACTATGCATGCTTTTATTGCTCAAATAACCTTGAAAAACATGCATTCGTACAGTGAGCATCTGTAAAATTGACCTGATAACTTGATGTACTTGTCTCCATTAAGATTAAGCTAAGTTTAATGCCGTAATGTGCTATTTTTTCAGCTGAAATAAATATGTTTGATTAAATAGTAAATACTTTTTGCATAATGTCGGCCCTTTTAAGGTCATTCAACATACATGTGCACTATGTAGCTTTTCTCTGGAGATGTTAATGCCATACTGTGAAACAACAGACAAAGCAATAACCGCTCCACAGAGACAAGCAGGTGGTCGACCCTCCCAGATAAAAAGTTACACAGTGCACCTTTAAGAGTGAACATGATCTTAGTTCAGCTTTAAAGAAGCTTTACAACTGGACAGTCACATCAGGAGCAGGTGTTGATACCTCATTATAAATCTGTTGCTGCCCACAATCTGAATTAAGTGTCAGGAGCGACTGCCTGGTTACTTTGCGCACCTGTAACCAGCTGACAGGTGCAACAAAATTAAGACGATTATGCTACAAGGATGTTGCATATTTCTCTCTGTAGATGTGTCATCAGGTACAAACCTCAAGTTCTGGCACTTAGCACTTAGCGTGTTATTTTATTTACCATTTTTTCCCTAACCCATCATACTTATTGTTAATGATAACAAAATTAAAAGTAGTGAGGACAAAAAAGATTATTTCCTGTTTGGATAGTTTTCTAGTCAGTCTAGGAGACAATAAAATATATATAAATATATGTAGAGTACACAAGATTTTTCTGTATTACAGTTAGTGCACTAAAGTACACTTAAAGCGTATTCAAAGTAAAATATGATGGAATATGGTTGATGGATGATGGTATATGGTTTTAAAAGTATGCTTAAGCAAGATTTTGAATAAAAATACTCTGATTATTGATTTTTCTTACCAGTCTTCAGCTGTACAATTATATATAGGCCTTATGCAGTTTAGCCATTTAAGTAAAGGTGCTGATACTGGAGTGAAAGAATTGCTCAAGTAAAAGTAGCCCATAAAAGCACATAAAAGCATTTTACCACCTAGATTCTGATTTAAAGCATTAACTGTAGTCAATGTTGATGAAGAATTGTGCTGATTGAGGAGAAATTCCAATCAACTTCTTAATTTTATACATATATTTTTGTTTGCTCACCTTGAACGTGCTCAAAATACCCTCTCAAACCATAAGAAAAGTCTACTCTACTACTGTTCTACTACTTCAAAAATGTAGTGGAGTAGAAAGACACTTGCTCTCAAATGTAGTAAAATAAACGCGATCTGCTATAAAGTACAGATACTGAAATTGAAGTACAGATACCTGCAATTTCTACTCGAGCACAGGACTTCTACTTTTGCACTTTGTTACTTTCCACCACTGCATTTAAGTGATTCAGATTAGGTGAAGCTCTGTTACTGCCCAAACCTTTTAATGTTAGTTCTGGTATTCGCACATTTCTCTCCCTTTGCATTTGTACATTTGTCCAAACTCAGTCTGTGTGTTGCAGGCGTTCTTCTCTGGTAAACTGAAGATCAGAGGAAACATAATGCTCAGTCAGAAGCTGGAAGTCATCTTGAAGGACCACGCCAAGCTCTAAGTCTCCATCCATCAGCGGACCGAGAATCTGATCAAGAGGCACTTCAAAAAACAACCAGACACTTTTCATCAACTAGAAAAGTTTGGACAAGATGAGCGCAATATATAAAACTGATTTTTAAAAATGAAATACTGTAATTTACTGACGATATCTCATGTCTTCGTCCCTAATTCTGTACTTAATGGGCTGGTAACCGATTTAGCTTTGCCCACTTAGTCAGTTTTCTCGCGCTGATGTTGAACCATGACTGAAAAATCACTGTCTGGGATAGTCACAGGCAGTCTACATGGTTCTCATGCAACAATGTTCCTGATTGGATAAAATGTCTGCTTTATGGTTCTTATCCAACAAAATGTCCCTCAGAATTCATTCAGTCCAATTTTTTTTCTCACAAAAGGTTTCCTTTACAGCATACCGTCTGAAGTAAATTATGTTTTTTGGAACAGAGTCGGATACAGGCTCTTATTTAAAATGTCCTATCCGCTGTGACAATAACAGCATGTCATTTACATTAAAACTACAATAACTAAACTTCGTTAACGCTTCAGTGCTGAGGAGTTGGCCAAGGGCAATGCTGGGATTCAGAATGAGATGAGAAATTTGGTCCTCTGCCATAGCAATTAACAATTTAAAACTATATTTTGAATTGTGAAAAGTCCTCAAAATGTTGCATAAATCCTTGAGCTGAAACTCATGAATATGTCACCTGCTTGAGCACTAGGTTGTGTGTTTGCCAGAAGCTGATGTCAAGAAATCAAGTCATAATAATCAATAATTACATTAATGTTGTAATTTCTGTAGTTATTAATGTACAGTCTGATATTTTCCTCATATCTTTAGTATATGAATAAGGAGATGTTTTAATATGAATGTTTTCTCTACAAATAAACCTAATGACATTAAATGTGCTTCTGATTCTTTCCAAAGCTAGCTTCAGAGCTATGGGTCAAATGCAGCGTACACATTTGCGTACAGGAATGTTTAAGTTAACCTTGAAATGCATTCCATCAGTGGCTACATTTACAGCCAGAAAAGCCAGAAAATCCAAAAAACTGGAGCAATCAGGTGGCCTTTCTGAGTACAACTAGGTCTAAACCAGGTCTATATCGGGTCTATAATGAGCATGATAATCTAGCTAAACCAGGCCTTAACCAAACTAATGGGTTGTAAATGATTAACCCAAGGAAGGATGAAACCATTTCTGGAGTTATCATAGTATTGTCATGTAAACAGTAACATCTGATGAGAGAGTTCTCATTTCTTCACTCTTGTGCAAGTTTTGACAAGGAAAATTATGCAGGAAAGAGCAAACTAACATGGCAAATATTTAAGATGTAAAAGTTATTTTAAAATATATTGTGTTTTGTCTTCCAAATACAAGTGTTACTCTAAACATTTGACTGATTAACTGACATACGCCACCAGATGTTTTTAAAGATCACATTACATACAACACACACCAAAAGTCAGATTTAAATATTGGATTTTCTGAATACCATGTAAATGTACCAATTGAGATAACCCAATAATTAAATCTGATTATAGCGTGGGTTTATATGAACAGCATACGTCATATACGAAAGGTGCAGACGAGTCAGTTTTTAGTGGTATTTGGTCAAAATACGTCCAATATATTTCAATTTAATCTTTTACATTTAGTCTTAAATCACCGTCTTTAACACATTAGTTGCCTTTTTGCATTTTTCCTTCATTAACACATGCCCAGGACTGAGCAATAAAATCAATCAGGCTTCACATCTGTTTGTCATTTCAGTAATCTGAACTCCAGAAATTAGATTTTTGTGTGCATGTAAATGTAAATGTTGTGCAAGTGATTCATGTAGGTTTATCTGTTAATAGTTTATTACATTTGTACATGAACTTTACACAATAAATTGATTTACACAAACATCTTAATTATAAAATTAGATTTCACATTTGCAAGAAAAATCTCCTCAATTTGGTTCTGTGATTAATTTGAGTGAGTCCGTCAGAAGAACTCATCCAAAAAGCTACACACTAAAAGCATTTGGAGAGAGGTTCATAAAATGTCTCTTATCATGTCTCCTTTGGAGTTATAATATGCAATAGTCCAGAGAACATAAAACAATTTCCAGTTGCTGCAGGTGTGATAAAAACAAAAGCAAAGTGGTTCAAGCTCAAAACCTCCAGGAGCAAGTGACGAAGTTGGAAATCAAACAAACAGAAGCTGGAAAATGCACTGTGAAACACGAGTCTGCTATGTCCATATATTTCATAAATACATCTGTACAAAGCGAGATTCTTCATAAACTGGATTAATCACAGCATTTGGTGTCACTCAGTTTTACACTGCCCTTATAACACTGAAATGACTTACTCAAGTGTGTCACATTGTACTTAATAACAACCATCAACCACATAAAACCAGAATGTAAGGCACTGTGTAACAATCTGTTATAACCAACTGTAAAGGTTTATTCACCTTATTACAGATTGTTTCACAGAGCATTACATTGTACTTTAAAAGGTTAGTACAATGTTTTCAGGGGCAGTGCAAAATAAAGACCCAAACTTTTAATATTTTGAATAATAATAACAAAGCAGCTAAAGTGAAAGGTTGAGTTTATGCATCCATCTACACACAACTGCAGTTTATCAGCTTCATAAAATCGCGGCTTCATTCCTCCCTGAAATTAAGCAAACAATAAAACAAAGCCATAATTCTCTCTACAGCAGCAGATTATATGGGCAGTTAGCGTCGCAAAAAAGCAAACTTTTATAATTTATCTTCATCATCATTACACCATCTGCCGCATATGAGCATTTTCAAAATAACAAGGCAAATAATGAAGGCAAATAATACGTTTTCAAGGCAGTTCAAAAAAAGATGGTCCTTGATTCAAAGCAAATAAAAGTGCCTCGTCGTTGCCCAAATAAAAAAAGTCCACAACAAAATTAAAATTTAGCCATTGTCCAAAAGCTGCTGCTACATTTTATAAGCACACAAAACCAGCTAGTAGTTTGACACATTGCTTTTCAAATTAAAGCTACGCTGTGCAATTAGTTAACCTTATAGAACCACTATACTGTGCCATAGTAGAAGTCATTTTAAGTAAGGACACTTATCATATTTACGGGTATTATAGAGGCAGAAATAACACATTTATATATCTGAATACCAAAGACTTAGCCTAGCTCTATACAACTATATATTCTTCTATGTGCAAATATAGAGAAATGGCGCATCCGGTATTGTCTCTAGACCACTTAAGTCAGCAAAACTAGATGTGATATTTGAAGACGTAAAAATCAATTTATATAACAGCCTAAAAGCTAATATATAAAATGGCTCTATAGTAATCATTTTGATCATTACAAAAAGTGGTCCCCGGCTGGTAAAATGTTGATGACATCAGGATGCGCCAAGAGACAGTTGCTATGAATTGATATGATGTGCTTCGTACTCCGAGCTCCTTTATTATATAGATGCGTTCGCGATGTCAGATGGGGGCGGGGGCGTATAAATGTGAGGGAAATAATTGTTAGGGGTTGGGTTTACAGACATTAACATCAACTAACAACAATTGTGCCGGTGTGTTTGAATACTGACACTACTTTTTAATACTCAAGTGACAAAATATAGTTACCCTATGTTAAAGGGCCTGAACTTGATTTCAAACCATGAGTCAGGAACATGTTACTGTACATGAACTGTTAGCTCCGCCCACTTACTCCTTTCTACCACGCCACGACATAGAAACAACCTTGATAATGCACCATGAGAGAGAATCAAGTGTTTGGAATAGTGTCTGGCAGTTATTTTCCCCAAATTCTTAGTGAACAGTGTGTCTTATTGGACGAAAAGAGGTGACCCCGTCTGTACCCTGTGTTGTTTACACCCAACAAAATGTGTTGTAAAATGCAGTGTCAATGTATTTCTTATTTTGCTGCTCTCACTAAGCTATGTTTGATTTAGCGCATTTATCTTGACTACAATAAATTAAAATCAGGTACAGGCCCTTTAATTTATGCCGACAGGGAAGATATTGAACGTTGTGCCCATGTTAGTTTTACGTGGACAGTCGGGCTGCATGCAACTTACGATTACTTGTTTCTATTGATGGTTTGTTTCTATTGTACATAGACTTTTGAAATACATTATCAATGAGTTAAATATGGCGATTGAAGGCTTTCTGAACTGTTAATGCAACTGTCATTTAAAGGTATTTTCATGTGTGTCTGAATATCAATTTATTATGAAAATACGACTAGTCATGATTACTTGATTAATTGTTGCAGCCCAAGTGGATAGTTCAGTAATTACCAGGTCAAAAAACTGTTGCATTTTGACAATAAAAAGTCAAATTCTGTTATCAAATTCTGAAAATCTGCTTTTGGGTCATGAGAATGTTGTGATGTCTTGTGAACGTAACCAACTGAGTGCTGCTAGAAAGTTATTTATTTATTTATTCATTTATTTATTTATTTTTCTACACTGCAAAAGGGGGAAGTGATGGAGGAGAGCTGTACCTGCACTGAAGACAAAGGTCATTTTAATGTGTTTTTGACGTTTTTCTACTGCATGTGCAAAAAGGCAGTCGTCTTCTTCAATAGATTTCTGTGCTCTGTCTGGATCCGTACCCTGTGATGCCTCAGTCAGAAACGTGAACGTTTTCGCCGCACAAAGCTTTCAGTCTGCGTTCACGTTCCTGCAAAAGTCAAAAGTCGGTGTAGTCCGCAAAAAAGGAATCCCTAGAATGGGACAAAATGACTTGAAATCAAAGTATTAATCTGGATTTTTCTTGGCTAGTTCTGATTTATATGATTATTTAACATTTCTCATGATATTCTAACAGGCATCAGGATAATACAGCTTGAAATAAGAAAATACATCAGCCAATTGTGGACATTGAATGACTACTGCACAAAACTCAAACTAAAATACTTTTAGTATCTTGAAAGGCTTTATACTGAAGAACTGTCAAAAAAAAAAAAAGATGCAAGATACTAATTGACCCTTAATTTGAAAAAACCCAAAACTAGATAATCATCTTATTATTGTAGTACTGAAGTGGGTTAGTATTGTGACAACTCTACACTATTAGCAGATAAGTTAGCCTGAGAAGAAAAGTATTGTTTTGAAAGTCTTATTCTTGCAGAAGTAAAAAAAATACTTAAATACATCTAAACTAGTCAAAACTACTCAAATTTAGATTAATATTCTGATTTCAAGTAATTTTAGTTTGATTTAATGTACGTAGATATTCCTTTTTGCAGTGCATCTTGTGTCTTTAGTCATTCTTCATTGTTGTGGAGTCCAAACTGTGCACTAGCTTGTTTTCAAATGATGAACTTGACGTCGTTCTTGAGGTTGCCGTGGTTGTTGTTGACGGAGCTGAAGCGGTTTGGGAGGACTCTGAGCTTCATTGTCCCATCGGCGCCGCAGGAGAAGATGTGATTGGCCGGTCCCACCTCGATCTGCATGACGCCCGTGCCCAGGTTACGGAAGAGCGACTGACGGGCGTGTTCGTTTGGGAAGTTGTAGAGCAGCGTCTGCGTGCTCAAACTCCAGACCTGACGGCAAACGGAACAAACGAGGAATTAGGCGTGTCATGAAAAAGTGTGATGTCTCGCTACAGAAAATATATTGATGAATAATGATGTTTTCGCTTTTGATATTTTTGATAACCCTTTTGACATTTGACGAAACATTAACAGATCAAATTAACTCTTGTTAATTAAGCCAAGGCACATAGTCGTGTTGGCTCATCATTATCTTATGCGTGCATGTTCATGTAGGCATATGTATCATGAATTATTTTTTGGCATTTTGAATTAATAATTTCCTTTGTAGTAAAGGAGTACTTTTGTTTTAGAGTTTGTACAGCCCAGATAACATTTACTACTATTAAAAAACAACAATTATTTTCATGATCAAGTCACATTTTTCAAATATAAAAGCAAGCAAATGAAAACCTTATGCTTGTTACAAAGAAATGCCACTTTGAGCTAATCAACTGCAGTTTTGAACAGGATGTTGACTATCAACTGCATTATAACTAGCATTATACAGGAATGTATATTGTAGTTTATGACCAAATCCCAGAGTCCCCAAGTCCGTATTTTACAAGTCTTCAGTAAGTCAAACCCAAATCAAGTCCAAGTCCTCTACTTTGCGTTTTTATAACTGAAAAATGGTCAATATTTTTGCAATTTGTATGTTTTTTGAGTAATTTTTAAAAAGTTCAAGTCACATCTAAGTATCAACTGTAAAGAGAAAAAGTTTTTAGAGGAAAAGTACCAAGTTCTCTCAGTTATCTCAAGTCAAAGGGCTACAAGTCTGACTTGTAACATTTGACTCAAATCCAAGTCACGATGTCCACACCTCTGTCTCTATTTAGGAAATCCAACCAAAAAGCATACGACGTCTTCTTTAAAGCAAATATTTTAGACACAAATGAGACAAAATAACATCACAACACGTTTCTTTTATCCACAGAGTTATGAAGTCATTTTGAAGCAGACAAACAGGAAATTTACAGGAAGCGCACAGACTTGTGCTGTGAGAGCGCCTGGGTGCGCTATGAGCTCATTGTTTGATTCACATTCCCAGCCGCGTACATTATTATTTGATAAGCCCTTTTCTGTACACTAAAGCTAATCTCTCACTTCCACACTCCACTTTGAAAGCTTGCAAATGGGCTCGGGACCTGTGTTTGGGATTTCTGTCATACAATTATTGACTTGAATCTTTGCTGCAAAAGTTCCTACTTCATAAACAAGGAAGCAGCGAAGCATAGTTATAGTCGCAAAGGTAATAAAAAACAAACTTAATGGGCGCACTATGCAAGTTTCTGGTGGAGAACGAGTCACCTGCTTGTCTCATTAAAATGTAATTGCTTTGCCTGGAATGTTCCACAGTATGGTATAAACGTACTTTCTTTGGAGTAGTCACCTGCTTGGACGGGTGGGAAAATAGATACATTGCATTTTAATCCCTTATATTGATTAAATTTTTTTTTTTTTTTTTTTTTTTTTAATAAAAACAAAAACAAAACAAAAAATCAATATTGATTTGATGCACATAAACAAGGCACACTTTTAAATAATTGCCATATAACTCATTAAATAGCCAAAATATCCCTTCAAATGTCTGAACTCTGCATCAAACCATGTTTTACTGACAGAGACTTGGCTGTGAACCTCTTGACATAAAAAAAAACATTCACCCCACTTAAATTCAGAACTATGTACTTGGGCCTAAAAACTCCTGCCATGGACACGGTGAATGGGTACATTTGGAGCATACGTTTAGCTGCAGGAAGAAGGTCATCACAAAAAATGGATGACACAAACTGCACCAACAATCGACCAACATTATAACTGGAAATTTGACCGGACTTGTTTCAAAAAGGAACTCTTTGACAGACCTTGGCCTAAATGGGACTCATACTCATTTCATGTCATTGGATCATTTTGTGTCGCCTGCTTACTCTCTGTGTCATGTTCTATGTTCGGTGTTTTATGTGTTTAAATAAAACAAATTAGACATGACTGGGCCTTGATTTTGATGAACAATTCATCAATTTTCCAGCCCTACCTCCTTGTCTCAATGACATTTTACATAATTTTGTGGAAAATCCAGGCAAAACGATGGTATATCTATGGAGAAAAGACTCTCCACATAAAACTTACACATACTACCTTTAATATTGTGGCCTTGCAGAAGTTTTATAGATCAAAGTTTACTATTCAGGAAAAGTCCACATGAGTTTAGGCATCGATTAGTGACAAACCCACTTTGAACAAGAGTACTTCCTACAACATCAATGCCATTAATATGTACACGGTGCTGATTGATTTGGGGAAAATAGATTGCAATTACAGTAGACTGTGTTCAAAGTGCACATTTTGTCAAAGAGCATTTACTTTTGAGGAAAAAAAATGAAGAATAAACTACAGGATGAGCAGGTTTTAGACAGAAGTGCAACCAAAAGAGACGGGATAATAAGTTATCTGTAGAGAATATCATAAGCCATATAAATTGCTATAGGGATATGCCATTTGCGACGCTTGCTAATTGAATCTGATTACAAATAAACTAGCTGCTCTAGTCTCTTGTGTTACCAACCACTACAGCAGCCATTTGAACTTGACACAACTTGACATCAAGCCAGAAAAGATATATGGTCTACACAAGCTGTTCACGTTAGTCATTTCTCTTGAAAACACTCTGCCTTCCCCGCATAATTCAACCTTTGGTCGTCACTTGTGGAGGCATCTCATTATTTTCAACAGACTTTGATGGCACGCTCTCTATCCATGAAAAAGTCACACGTCAGATCAAAGACTCGAAGGAGACAAAGTAACACCTGGGTGCTCTGTAAAGGACATTATTAGACATATTCTACACCAGTGGTTCTTAAACTAGGGGTCGCGACCCCAAGTGGGGTCGCGGAAAACTTTTGTGGGGTCGCCAATTTTTTACCAGTCAGGAATTAAAGCGCTATTTTGTGAGGTGAAACTATGAAAAATATATATATAAATTCAGAGCTGCTGTTTTCGCATTCCTAGGCGCTGTGTGCGCCGCTTAGAGCTTAAATTCTTGTCCCGAGCCGGAGCCGGCCCGAAACCGACCCGTCCGCTCTGCTGTCGGGCTGAGTCGGGCTCGGCCGGGGCAGAGGCGCGCACATCCGTAACATGCGCTCCACGGTGAAAGAGCGCGATGTGCAGTCAGTGCTGTGTTCTTTTCCTCCTCATCCTCGAATAAAGGGGTCAAGACACCTGACTGAAAGAGCGCGGCTCTACACGGAGCAGAGGAGAGAGAAAAAGAGAGCGCAACAGAGGAGAGAGAGAGCAGGAGAAGAGAGAGAGTTAGCGCGCAGTGGAGGAAAAAAAACAGGAGGAGAGAGCACGGATGCCTTCCCAAAAAGCTGAAGAAAGGAGCGAGGGAGAGAGCTCATGTGGGCCGGCGTCAGCGGAGGAACAGGCCCGTCTGGGACAGGAGGCGTCCCGTTGGTGCAGGTAGAACACTATACACTTGAAGCCCTGTCAGGCGCTTATTCTGCCAATCTGCGGTCCGTGAGCGGGGCTCGCGCGGTCCGTGAGCGGGGCTCGTGCGGTTCGTGAGCTCCGTGAACTGGACTCGTGCGGTCCGTGAGCGGGGCTCGTGCGGTCCGTGAGCGGGGCTCGTGCAGTCCGTGAGCGGGGCTCATGCGGTCAGAGCGGGGCTCGTGCGGTCAGAGCGGGGCTCGTGCGCTCCGTGAACGGCGCGGTTCGTCATTCAAACCCGCTTCAGCGCTTCAGGTCTTCCGCTCCTCACAGCGCCTTTTGCGTGCAGTTTCACTCAGATGATGGAGAAAAGTCCCACCTGAGGCCGGGCCTCATGGCTCCTGTCGGTCCACGCCTTTTACTCTCTCTCTTCACAAAATCACAGAGCGCTCTGGCTCACTGCCTTGACGAGAAGAGCTCAATCTCTAACTCATCCTAACTAACTCGTCCTAACTAACTTGTGCTAACTAACTTGTCCCAGACAAGGACCGAGATGTGTCCAATACTAACTTTCTCTATAACCTGCGCAGCCTGACCTGCACCTCCGGTTTTATGTACATTTCTAAGCATATTATTTCATGTACAATTTTAAGTGTTTTAGTTTATATACATTGTAAGTGTATAGTTGACATTGGAATCTGTCAGATATAAGGCCATCAGTGAAGTGCAAGTGAAAGTTAGTTTTACTGCTGTACAGTGAGGTAAAGAAAATAAAACCCCACAGTACTTTTTTTTGTAGGGCATTTGACCCAGTGACCCCTGTATTTTATAGACATAAATACAACATTATTTAGTGTATTATTTAATGTCATAATTATTCAGTGTTTATTTGTTCACTTTGTTCGCTTTGTTCCACTTCTTGTGAATTAAATTCTTGTAGTTCTTACATTGCGAGCTGGTTTTTAGTTGATTTAGTTTGACGGAATGACAAAAACCTTTTGAGGGAGTGTCAATAACTATAGGTCTGCCCAAAATCGGCGTGGGAGTAATGTGGGGTCGCCAGACCTCACAAGATTTTTTTGTGGGGTCCCCAGACAAAAAGTTTAAGAACCACTGTTCTACACTACACTAACATTTAGTGCGGTGCCAGGTTTCTGCTTCCAAAGCCACATGAAGAGGCTGTGAGTGTCAAAAATCGCCTTATTGTGACGGAGAGAATCTATGCTTAGTCAGTGACTAAAACAATCCACCTGCACCTATAGTTAGATACAACATCAAAAATACAATCTAGTTAGAACGAAAACAAAAACAAAAAAACATTGTAATTGTAATACATTGTAATACTTTCAAAAGATCCTTCATTATGCAGTATACATGATATTTAAACTACTTTTGACACCTTAGAATTGTTATTTATGAAAACAAGTGTAATTATTTAGGGGAGTGACACAGGTTAAATTAGGCTAAAAACAATAGCTGCTATACTTCAAAAATGGTGGGTTTGAATGAGTTTTGTGAAAGACTAGAAAGAGTATAGTCATGCTTTGACACATATGACACATACCTATGACACATTTGGTTAATTTTTGGTAAAATATACCGTAATATTAGTATAAATCTACTTAATATAAATGGGTGCGTTCATGTCAGGTTTGTGGTACATCAGTGTAAATGTCATCACAACAAAGTGCTGAGCTGCAGCAGCTCACAGAAGTGAGCAGAGGGTTTTTCTTTCTTTGTGGCTTCACGGTGCTGCAGAACCCCATGTCGGAAAAAAACGAAAAAGAATCGAAGTACAGAGCAATGGGCACAAAGGGGGTCAGGGAATGCGGGAATTGCCTCAAATGCAGGACAAAAAATATTACAGCCATGAGTCACTAGAAATATAATCTTTGAGTTGATGAGGGGGGGAAACTTTCAACATGCTTTAAAGCTCCTAAAACATGAAGGATCATTTCATGGATTACCATCTAAGGGTAGAACATGTTTTAAGATCTGGGGAGAGATACTTTAATATGCAGGCCCACTCAGACATACAATTTTAGAGTTAACATTACACTAAAAGCTTTACATTAGTCCAGACTTGGCATAAAATGAGACTAGAGCTGCTTGTTTATGGCAAGAATCATAATCCTGACTATTTGGATCATAATTGAAATTACGATTACTTCTATACTGTCGTAAAGTAGAACCCTAATAGAATTTCTTAGTAATATTTTATAATATTGTAGGTTAGAAAAGTGTCTTTGCTCCAGGTTTTAAAGGGCAGAACAATCATACTGCCCAGACGGTAATTAAAATTAACACAAAAGTTCAGAAATATCACTATATACCCTTGTTAGGAATTTTACACTTGTTATTTCTGTCTCTTTTTAAGTTTTTTGAAAGTTTTAATTAGAAATGACATACTCAATATCTCCAAGACAACAATTGTGATATTATCCACTTTCTTCTTCAACCTTTAATTATAACATTACAGTTTTGAATAGAACAACTAGTGAATTTGTGATAACAAATTTGATCCATTATAGAGCTCTCGATTGGGACATTTACATATAGGACGTGTTAAAGCCACAGGCAGATGATACCTTGATGTTGCCTTCGGAGGATCCACTGATGAAGCAGTCCTCGGTGGGGTCCAGAGCGAGGGCTTTGACCGGTGAGTCGTGGGCCTGGAAGCTCTGCCTCTGATGCCTGTGCGACAGCTCCAGGACACTGACCCAGCCCCTCCTCCCCCCAGTGATGAGCAGCTGCTGGCGAGGGGCCACACACAGCACCGTGGCCCCGGAGTCATGGCAGCAGAAAGCTACAAAGGCACACAGAGGAGATACCTTTTTCACCTTGTATTGATCACTACTTTATATTTTATTCATGTAATTTTTAAAACAAATACATATTTTTGATTTCACAAACAAGGCAGACTTTTAATCATAGCTATTTAACACAACAAATAGTCAAATTTCTTCCTCTATAGTCTAAGCTCTAAAGAACATGCTTTTACTGACAGATGATTGGCTGTGCACATATCAATTAAAAAGCCCAAGCTGATCATTAAAGATTTGAAATGATTTCATCTCGATTTGTACACACGATGAATCTTGTTTTAATATTAAAGAAGCAACAAGTCCTGATTTAGAAAATCTAGGAGGACTTCAGAGAGTCTTGTGGTCAGTAGATTGGGTCCACATGTCATAACTTTTAATAATGCCCCATAGTTTAAAAAGGTGGAGAACTGCTTAGGATTCTATCGTAAAATGTCTTTTTAACGCAGATGTTTTAACCTTGATGTTGAACACTAATTACTGGTCAACTGACGAAACAAAAACTGGCACAGAATTCATCGTCTTCTTTGTGATTTTTTTCACCATAGCTTGAAAATGTTGGTCTTTTTTAAACACAAAGCCATGGCCATTGTCCATTAGAATAATATGCTAATGTTATAGACAAATCCCTTAAAAATATTCACAATCCTTCCACCACACTTTTCCTAGGGATGCACCGATACCAGTATCGGGGTATCGGCTCAATACCAGGTGCTAGTACTCGTACTCGTACTCACTGAAGAGCACCCGATACCTCTTATGGTAATTTCACGACGCTCACGTCAGTAGATGTTCACTCACGGCACGTCTCATACTGTCGTGACGTCGTTGCAGCTGCAGTCGGAGAGCGGCCGGTGTGAGAAGCTCGGAGGAGCTGAGATGTCAGCCATGTGGCAGTTTTACAAAGTGAACGAGACTGACTAAAGTCATGTTTCCATTAGCGTGGTACAGTGCGGAGTGGGACAGAACAAAAGTGAACCATAATGCCCCGTTTGAGGGTTCGAAGGGGCTACGAGAGGTACTAGCTCCCAGAGGGTGCCAGCTCACTTTAGCGCGGACCAGTTTATGATTGGACGAGAGAGAAGAAAAGGAGAACGCAGACGCAGGTAAGAACGAAACTGCAGACAGAAAATATAAAGGCAAAATAATCATTCCTCACCAAACTCTGACTTGATGTCGTGAAAAACCGGCGTATTTCCAGAAACGATAACTTTGTTTTGCCAACTCTGTTGGCTCAGCAAACAAAGCGAGCACACGTTAGCATCAGCTGTTTCCTGGTTACGACGCACGGCACTTGTATTTAGACCCAAATAAATATGTTAAAA
Organism: Rhinogobius similis; assembly: GCA_019453435.1. Lineage (NCBI taxonomy): Eukaryota > Metazoa > Chordata > Actinopteri > Gobiiformes > Gobiidae > Rhinogobius > Rhinogobius similis. The sequence continues at coordinate 30,918,371 of CM033629.1, forward strand.
CGTGGCGTAGATGCGCAGAAAAGTGAAATAAAAGCAAAAGAAGCTGCTAAGCTGTTAAAGTTGACTCTTGAATGTAAGTAATTATTGCTTACTTTAGTCAAAATTAAAGGAAAAAGCATTTTCAAATGCAACTGAGTGGAGTTTGAATTTTTAAGAACAGTATCGGTACTTGGATAGCGACGAGTACTCAAAATGAAGCACTCGTATTCATTTGGAAAAAAGTGGTATCGGTGCATTCCTACTTTTTCTGTTTTATTTCTTCCAGAAAATGGCTGGAATAGAACCTTACCATGTACGAGGCTGTTGGCAGGTGTGACCAGAGTGTCCCACAGACACACATTCCTGCAGAGACAGAAGAGAAGATTGAATTAACACATGAAATCCCCACAACACATTCACCTGTAAGTGTCGGCTACAGTTCAGTGGAGTGGAGTCTTGTGCAATTATCAATGACTGGCCTCGGGGGAGCAGAGAACAAGGTGCCTATGCTGGAGGACGGTTTACATTACATTATAACATTCACAAATCCCTATGAATAAATCACAAATTGTAAATTGACTTTTAAGAGTCTGGAAAAGTGGTATAAGACTGATTTGCTGGACACTCAGGGGCCAACATAGCTCCTTTCCATTAATTTCCAATGGAACTTGCCTGACTTTGACTGTCTTTCTCAACTCCGCAAGAAGTAAAAGTGGCACTCGTGAAAGTGGTACTCGTCAACTTTGGTCAGTGTTTCTTACACTACAGCCAATCAGTGAGAGTTTCTTTGACAACCTGACCGGACAACTGCACAGTCCAATCTAGAATCAACCTGAAGGAAAAATAATGCTCGCTGTGTCCGATTTCAGAAAAAAATCAGCTACCTTTCTTTTGAAGTGAAGCTTTAAACATTATTATTTCAGTCAATTCTTACAAAAACCTTGGGACACTTCATACTTCACCCACTAAAAATACGCTTGTTTTTGTTCTTATATATAATAATATATAAATAATATATATATATACTTTTTTTTTTTTTAAAGTTTTTTGTTCAGCCTGAACAGAACAGTTCAAACATTGATGTGAAATGAGGAGAAAGGGGTAGACATTCGACAAATGGTCAAAGCCTGGAATTGAACCCCCGATGCCACGTACGTAACAATGACACATGTGCTATGCCCTCAACCACTGCACCACCAGCAAGCACCAAACAAAATATTAATATAATAACAATGCAAGGCATCAGTGATTCAACACTCTACGTAACATCTAATAAAGCATCACATATATCAGAACATCATGACTTTGTGAGCATGTACCTGTTGTCTGTCGAAAGTCCCGCAGTAGCGATGAGTGACGAAGAGCCTACGAAAACAAAGTCGTTGGCCGTTTTGTTGTGGCATTGCAGCGTCTGGATCAGAGCACAAAGATGTTAATGGTCACAGTAAAGCAGGGCAGATTTTTTTTTATATATTTCATTGCATTTTTGCATTCTCAGATATGAAGAGAGCATGCTAATAATTTTACTTATACTTTTTTTTTTTTGTAATGTATGGAATGAGTGCGTCCAGCCTGCAGAGGACGACTAGCACTTAAATAATTTACTCATGTTAGCGCTTTTAAGACATAAAAAGTGCTAGCCAAGCAGTAGCAGTTACTGTGTTAGAAAGCAGAAATGCTCAGAACGAGTCTGGCGATGATTTAAGGAAAACAGCAAAAGATTCTCTAACACTAACTATAGCCAGAACTCGTCGGAGCTAAAGGGCCAGAGCCCCATTCTTTATTTATAGGCTATCAAATTAATTAGAAAATATTGATCATGGTTACCTTTGACAAATAAGCCTACATACGTTTAATCACCGCAGTATGACTTACTAAAATATTTCTTAAGCCATATAGACTTATTCACTGTAGGTTGTCCTAAATTATTTATTCAGTATTTTTGGTCACGGTTACCATACCTTGGAAATTTTATACCGTCCCATTGATTTACAAGTAGTTTATGTTAACATTTAGTGTTTTGGTTCTGAGGTCAACTATTCAATTAGAAATCAGAATGAACTTTGGTTGCCAGATGCTACAACTAAAACTAGTTTGCAATAAAACCAAAAGGAGTTCTATCTATGATATGATGTGTCCTAAGTATATGAAAGCTAAAAGAGTGGTTAGTAAAAAAAGAAATGGTACTAAAGTATATTTATTCACCAGATATGGTTTAGGAGCAGCTCCACTGGTGTTTGTTTGCCACAGGCTCAAACCGCCATCTGCATCCACAATGCCAAACTGTAAGATAGAGGAGCAAAAATAAGTCAATAAAAGTTAAAGTTAAAATTCTTATGAAACTATGTCCAAATCAAGTGTGCTTTTTGTATCGAAGTGAAATAACCTCAGTATCTCAAAGATGATTACACATAAGAACCTGTTTCAAGAATTATGACATGAGAACACTGGAATAAACAATTACCAGAACATCCCTCAGAGCGAGTATGGAGGAGCGAAAAGTAAACACGCAACCCCACTAAGGCAGCCTATTCAGTTTTTAAAGCATATAGTGCGTTGTGGAGGACTTTTTACAAAATTGCTGCCTGGTAAGTCGACCCTTTCCATACTTTTTTTAAAACACAAAATGTTCTGAAGCTCTCACCACGGGAAATGTGCTTCTTCAACTGCTGTTCTTCATTTGCAATGTGAGATTTAAAGGGAACATGTTATGCAAAACTTTTTAAGAGCTTCAAAACAAGTTGTTTTAAAGGAAAAATATGATGCATTTTTCATATTGTTATTAGCCTTTAAACATGCCATTGAGCACCTTAAACTTGCTATCTTATGTTTTGAAACAAAAAAAAGTTTATTATAGCCTCAATAAAAGGATTTGTCTACCGTATGTAAGCACATCCAGCCAGCAGATGGCGACTAGCGCTGAAACAATGTACTTATGTTAGCACTTTTAAGTCATAAAAGGCGCTAGCCAAGCAGTAGCAGTTACTGTTTTTAGACGGCAGAAGTGCGAGTCTGGCGATGATTTAAGGACTTAAAACAGCAAAAAACTCTCACTTAAGTGACAGCGTGAATGAAGCTAAATGCAACTTCATGTACGTTTTTGAAGCCGGAACATTGTTAGAACATGGTTAAAAGCTCAAAAAAGGCTCACATCAATTGTTTAGTAGGGTTTTATGAGTTTTACTTCAACCTTCTACTCTTCAAATGCTTTTGTTTGTTTTCATTGTAATATAACAGTTTCATTAGTTATAAATAAAATAAAGACTTGTATACCAACCTTGTTCCCCTGATGGCTGAATCGTATGCGAGTGACTCTGGAGTTTCCTGGACTCCGAAAGCAGATAATCTGTTGAGAATGACCCCACTCAAACATCCTCACACTGCCGTCTTGTGCACCAGTCAAATCTGAAGCAGAAAAGCAGAACAGGAAAATCACTTTACACACAAGTCTCTCTGAACAGAGTGCGGCCTGGTCCCAACTCCCAACATGAGGTTTTGGCTTTTCTCTGCTCCCAAATCCATCTGTTGTATAATTGATTGAGGACATGGTTTATTTCACACAGGCTTCAGCAGCCCTCTTATTATAACCCGCTGGGCCCTTTTTCCACCCAAGTAGCTCTCGGCTCCCTCCCCACACTCCCCACACTCCGGACTTAGCTGAAAACACAAGCTTAGAAGATTGTGTGCGCTCAGCCTTGCCTTAAAACTTTCAACATTAAAACAGGGAAGACAAACTAAATCCCAGGCATTTAAAGTGCCTATGATATGACGGGTTAGACTACTAATTTCACTGAAACATGTGCACTATGTTTCTTTTCAGATGGGCGGTCATGTTACTGCTTGCCTGAAATGTTTACAGTATGGTATTAACCTTTTCTACCATACATTAATTCAGTTTACAAGCGTTTTAATGTCTTCTTAAAGGCACGCATTCTTACTGTAAACAGGGACACCTCTCCACAGACCCTGCACTTGATGTTACGCGGTGTCTATGTTATCTTTAAAGTAAGTAGTACAAAATCACCCACGGCTCTGTAGTTGTGAATTGTGAATTTTCAAAAGAAATAATACAATGAAGCCAATGGACCCATTTCCAAAATCAAGTGGATTTGGATGTGTAATGTGTTGTACAATTTTCAAAATGTAACATAAGGCTGTCTTTGACATAAATGTATTTAGTTAAAAACATACGCAGTTTTACATAGTTCAGTTTTTGTGAAGTTTATATGTATTGTTGACTGACTGGAAATGGGCAGCAGATGTGACGTAAGAAGAGTCTGCCTTGATGGATAGAATTCTGTCCCTCCCTCTATCTCATCACATGTATTTGACAGTGGTGGAAAGTAACAAAATCAAAACACTAAACTACATTCGAGAGCAGGTATATGTACATTTTACTAATCTATTATTTTTTTAACTGCACAGAAAAGTAAAGGTATTGTTTCTTACATACTTGCTGAAATGGCTGAGCTTTTTTTTTTTAGCATGTTTAAGGACATCTTGAGCAAACAAAAATAAGCAATATAAATGACCAGGAAAATTACTTCTCTAGGACCAAGAATCAGAATATTTATAAAAATCACAATTTCTTTTTTTAATGTTTATATATAATTTATATATTTCGTATGTGCTACTTTTACCTTTGCAATAGTATTTTTGCTAACTGTCTCTACTGGCTACTTTCAATATTTTTTTACATCTTCACAAACTTGACCAAACTATGATAAACATTAGCAATTGATATTAAACCATCAAACTATTGCCAAATGTATATATTACAGTTGGATGGCACTTTTAAGAGACATTATTTAAGCTGGATCACACTTACAATAGGGCAGCGTGGGATGGGAAGTCATTCTTCTCACATTGTTGATGTTTCTCTTGATCATCTGGAGGCACAGGAGCATTTTTATTATTTGTCGTTATGTCGATCAAAAACGCAAATAAAGAAGCACAAATCTACACAAGTTCATAAACCTATCTCAAAGCAATTAACAACAATCAGGAGTTAAATTTCACCTTTGTTTCGCAATGTCAAAATGACAGCATGGATTATAGCCATACTGTGATCTAGTTAGGTTTAACAATATATTGATAACAACCGCATTGTGTTCCCGGCATAGTTTGAAATTTTCTCTATTTTTGTCTTTAATATAATTTTCACCATGAGGAAACTGGAGACCACTTTGTTTGTAAAAGGTGCAATAGAAAAAAATGGATTGACTGAATGTTGTTATAATATTGTTAAAGGCTGGCAAAGGCAACAATGACATCTAGCACAAAGCCTATTAGTCGTGCAAATATTTGTGATTTAATTTTACAAAACACATCTAACAATCTCTGACCTTAAATGTTTCTGAGACTACTAGGTAAAATTATGAGATGCAGAGAGATCTTTTTACAGTTCAGATAATAATAAAAGACCCATTTTAACCAACAAAGATGACTCAGAAATGCTTGTTTGAAAACACCACTATCACAAAGACCAATTTCTGCTCCTTTGCTCTGCTGATGATGCCAACTTTTTCAGGTTTAGAAGATCCATTGCTGGTTTTAGATTATTCTAAACATAAACATTCTCCAGGTCTATGCTCTATGTAACTTTTCTGGTGAGTCACATGCTTGTTTCCATGGGGACAATATGGTTTTTCTTGGGACAAGAAAAAACTTTCTTGGGGTATTAAACTTTTCTATCCCCAATGAGAAAACAGTTTACACCATCAGACTAAGATACAGAAATAAAATCAATCAATATCAATCAAAAAATCAATAAATGTATAAATGAATCAATAATAAAATATAATAAAAAAATAGCAAAATAGAAAAAAACTGAAAAACAGAATAAAAACAAAGTCAAATTAAAGCCGCGACGCGATGATAACCCTAAGCCCAGCGCGACCGCCTTCCCCACGCGGCCTCGGCCGGTCCAAACCGCCCAGCGCCGTCCTCCTCCTCTGGCGTCACCCGGGCCCCGTGACCCCCTCCTCCTCGCTCACGCCCGGTGGCGTCCTATAGAAGTGCATTGGCAGGCGCTGCTCTCAGAAGTGGCGTGAAACCGTCCAAAACACGGCTTTGATGTAACTGACTTTTAGATCGAAATGCTCTAAATAATCGTCTGCCGAGTTTCACTGACTTTGCTCGAAATAATTTTAGCCTCTCCATAGACTTATGACATGTCTCATAGGAAATTAATGGGGAATATCTTGGGTCCCCCAGGCCCAAAGCGATCTAAAATAGGACATCGGTGTAATTGACTTTTTTGCATTTTTTGCCGCTTCAAATCAGTTTACAAGATTTCGTGGAAATCAGGAAATGTTGGTACTTTTACATGACCAGCAGGAGGCGCTATAGGGGAAACTGCTTATGTGCTCCTGAGTCTGTTCCGTTTAATATTTTATTCTGTATCTGTGACTACAGTTTGGGCTCTGTAGGGCAATACCTGTGGCTAGGAGAGATATTCAAATTAACAGGAAATGAAGGCGTTTTTATACAGGAAATCACGATAAACCGTGCAAGATAGGCCAAAAAAATTGGCAGATTATTAAATTTCAATCTGTCTTGATTAGACACGTGTAGGTTAGACCGGTGTCGGGACAAAACCCTAGGACAAGTTCTCAATGGAAAATAAAAACTTAAAGTGGCGTTTAAAATTTAAATCAATATGGCCGCCTTGTCGTTGGTCTGATGACTGAGCACCAATTATGTTTTAGGGTGCTTTTTATGTGTACTATCACTGTGCCAAATTTTATGGGCCTCCTCCAAAGTAAATGTGTCTCCCTCTCCATAGGCCTCACCCAAAAGGTGGCGCTGTAGAGGCTGTTTATTAGTTTCAGGAAAAATATAGTTATGACCCATTAATGTCCCTTAAAAGGAGTCACTGTATTAAGTTTGGTGGCTGTCCCGCAGGTTTTAGTTGGTTTTTGTTGCAGCCTTGTGTGAATAGAATCAGACTCCCATAGAGAATGAATAGGAGCTCTGGAGGGCTCTAGAGGCAAAATTATGAAGAATAGGGCATGGGTCCCATTGACTTTTTTGCATCTTATGAAGCATAGAATCATCTCCCCAAATTTGGTGTCAATCGGACAAGCTTGCAGCTTTTAACTGAACTGTAGGGGGCGCTATAGGGATTCGTGGTCCTGTGCTTCCTAGTCTATTGTGTTTAGTATTTAATTCTCCATCATTGGTGGCAATTTGGACTCTGTAGGCACAGCCCATGTGTCTTTGAGGAGCACGAAAAGAATCAGGAAATAGAGGCGATATTTCACAGGAAGTCATGACTAAATCGCGCGAGATAGGCCAAAGAAATTGGCAGATTATTAAATTTCAATCTGTCTTGATTAGGCATGTGTATGTTAGACCGGTGTCGGGACAAAACCCTAGGACATGTTCTCAATGGAAAACAAAAACTCAAAGTGGCGTGTGAAATAAAAATCAATATGGCCGCCTTGTCGTTGGTCTTATGACTGAGCACCAATTATGTTTTAGGGTGCTTTTTATGTGTACTATCACTGTGCCAAATTTTATGGGCCTCCTCCAAAGTAAATGTGTCTCCCTCTCCATTGGCCTCACCCAAAAGGTGGCGCTGTAGAGGCTGTTTATTAGTTTCAGGAAAAATACGGTTATGACCCATTAATGTCCCTTAAAAGGAGTCACTGGATTGAGTTTGGTGGCTGTCCTGCGGGTTTTAGTTGTTTTTTATTGCAGCCTTGTGTGAAGAGAGTCAGACTTCCATAGACAATGAATAGGAGCTCTGGAGGGCTCTAGAGGCAAAAATGTGAAAAATAGGCTATGGGTCTCATTGGCTTTTCTGATCAGGAGGCCGTCTAGGAATTGTCTACAAATTTTCACTAATAAAAGTCAAAGTAATGTTTTTTTTCCCCATTGTAATTTAGTGCGCTCCTACAGGTGGGGCCGTAGGGTTGATTGTTATTGTGCGCATATAAATGGATTAAGCAGCTTTACGTTTACGTGTGTTTCAAATTTCATGTCGATCGGAGTATGCATGTGCGTGCAGGAGCTATTTAAATGATTTCGTGAGCACTCTTTGCGCCCCTGGTGGTCAACGGTGATAAATGCACCATATCACTAATTCAGTTTTTTTCATGGCGCCCTGCACTGGACATATTCCCCAAGTTTCGTCCAAATCAGACAAAGTTGATGTTTGACTTAATAGGTAGGGGGCGCTAGCGAGTACTTTTTATTTATTTTTATTAATGCATTACATTCAGATCATAATTACACACTCGTGACTGAAATTACAGCTCTCTCAGTCCAAGCGTGTAGCCGTGACATGCGATCGGAAAAACAGAAAACAAAGGCGTTTGTCGATGACGAGCCACGGCGAAACCATTTGAGATATCCGAATAAAAGTGGCAGATTATTAAATTTCAATGTGTCCCGATCGCGTAAATGTGTGCCAGACCCACGTCAGGCAAAAGCCCTAGTCCATGTTCTCCGTCAAAAAAAAAAGTCAAACTGGCGTGGCGACTTCGGTCCAATATGGCCGCCGTGCGCTTGGTCCGAGGGCCGCGCTCCAATGTCATGTTTTGCTCGGGTCACTGTTCTCTATCACTGCTCTGAGTTTCGTGCACGTCGGGCAAAATTTGCTCGTCCCATTTCCCATAGGGTCCGATTCGGGCCGGTGCTGTTCATTCGGGCCGGGTCGGACGCTCTTGTGACAGCGCAAATACGAATTTTCCAGGCCGATCGCGACTATACCCCCATTGAAGACTTTTCGTGCATGTTCACTGGGTCAAAAAGGGCCGCGAAGAGTAAGAAAACGGTCGAAATAATAAGCAAGAAACGGATGAAACACAATGTCCCTCGCCAGTTTACTGGCTCGGGCCAATAAACATTGGTCTAACGAAGTGCTGACACTGGATCCAAATACTATCCCCTCGTGTTTTTGCTTTTGGTTTTTTTAATTATTTTTTTCTTTCTTTTTTTCCTTCTTTACAAAACATCACAACGTCATATCTGGACCAAAGAGAGCTGGAGTAAATATTTTTCCCAATGTAGGTGGTCCCATTTTGTCCATTGTCTTGTGAGGGGCTTCTATCCTGCCGCCAAAAATATGTTCCAGTTAGTTAGTTAGACATCCATTGCCTGTATCCATGGGAGAAGTTTTGAGGCCCAAATACATAGTTCTGAAATTGAATGTGATGTGAAAAAGAGTCTCCAGCATCCCCAAAAAAGCCCTATCACCAGCAGCATGTCAGACTGATCCATCTGTGTCATGTGCTCTGTTTGCCATTTATCAGAAACCCTTATTATACAAGCATTTATTGAAACGCCTTCACCCGATAAGGTTAAACTAGCATCGAATATCAGAATAGAAAAAAATTGCACGGTATCGCCCATCCCTTGTGGAGACACAACCCTGCTCACAGTGGGAATGCATGTTGTTTTATAAAAAACACCTTTAATATTAAAAAGCAAGATGGATAAGTAATAACGTCTCTATGAAGCAAAGCAGAAGGCGGATCCTTCACCAGAAAAGTTACATAATGTTTAATATGCAAGTCTTGTCAAAGATTTCCATTTGCAAAGAACACAGTGGTAAGCTCACTGAATGAGCAGCCATAATGCTCTTGGCAAATTGAGCCTAAAGATAAAAATGAATAATTAATTAAAGCTGTTTAAACTGCTTTGAGGTCTTAGCCCTAAGAGTAAATGGGGGCAAATGTTAAACGACAACATAAATTAATTCCATAGAACTAAGTACAGAAATACAAATATTTGCTAGATGAAAATGGCACCATAGGAAACTAGAGATTGTTATTGTTTTGAAAAGCTACCATTAACTTCCCTGGTTAATGGTCGCTTTTGTAAACAACAATCTCTAGTTGAGACAAAGCATGACATGACAAACTTCACTTTATCTAAATAAAAAAATGTTCTCAAACATTAATTCAAGTAAAAGTTAAAATATGTTACAAACTAATAGGATGAAGAACGGTAACTAAAAGTGTAACTATGGTTATTATACACCACAGTTCCAAGTGGAAACAGTACACAGTTGTTATTTGACTTTGTTTCATAATACAAATATGTTTAATCCTGGTCCTAAACCCAGTGTGTGGTACCAGAGCCTGTCTTATTAAAAAAAGGCTTTCAGTATTAATTTCCTGAACATAAACAATACAGACTTTTAATTTGTGTCATTTAAAACAAAAAGCAGTCAAATTCAAAGTCTGAACTCTGCTAAAACCATATGCTTTTACTGACAAAGTATTGATTGTGGACTTCTTGGTTTAAAAGACCCAAGCTGATCATTGACGATTAGAAATGGCTGAATCTTAATCTTCATGAAAAATTAGCTGCACAGCCTTACTTTGCCGTACCATTACTGTACAATAAAGTAAAATCTGCTTTCTTCTCAGGTAACACTCACCACAGCTGCTCCTCGTCCTGTCTGCACACCTCCTAACCATGGCATGTTTATGGGTGTTCCAGGGCTACTGTGAGTGTACGGAGTGGTCCCATGAAGAGCAGCAAAGTCATCACGGGCATGGACCACCAGGAACTCATCTCCACTGACACTAAAAACAAATGGCATTTCAAACAAACAACAGGTAACACTGTCAGGTGGCAAAGCAGTATAAAAAATACATTTAATTATTTTCAGAGGGAGGTAGTTATGACTGAGTTACATTTAGATAATTTTTGCTGAGTAACACTGTAGAATGTCCTAGAGCAGTGGTTCTCAAACCTTTCAGAGTCATTTTTCTAGGTCTATATTCTCTAAATACAATCAAACATTAGATATAAGGCTAATTTACCACTTTGCGTGTCGCCTATTTTTTGTGTTTGGGGGGCGTGATTGTGAACTATTGTTATTTTGGGGGTCGTGACTGAAAAAGTTTGAGAATCACTGTCCTAGAGTATGGCATTAACCATGCATTGCCTACTTTATATTTATTTAATTACTGGTGTTATATTATTATATATAAAAAACATTGGGGATAAAAATTAATGAAAAAGGCAGTGTTACTACTACTAATAATTAATAATATAATAACATATTTTTGGAAATTGGAATTAACACCATGCTGTGGAACATTCCAAACAAAGGAATGGACACAAGCAATGCATCACCGTTTACCTTTACTAATTTTTAAATTGAATTGGCCTAAAAATCTCAATCACCAGGTTTTGAAAAAAAAAATATATTTTTGCCATTACACTTGAAACAATGCATCTGGTTCATCCGATGTCTTTGCTATGTCCATTTCAAATAAATAAAGTTACATGGTACACCTTTAGATGGTCTTTTGCCAAATACTTTGACCCATCCTTGCATAATACTACTCTGAAGTGTTGGTATTTGTACTTGAGTATGATTTTTGTCTTCTCTACCCAGCCTCTGATTATTATGCAGCTCAGCAAGAGAAAAAGCTGAACAACTCTGAGTATATGCCACCTACACAACCAGCCAAGCACCAATCGCATGTTTCACACCCACACTCAATTTAGCCGCACTGGTGGAAAGGGTGAAAAGGTCGAATAGATGGTACCCTGGATGAACTTTACTGAGCTCACAGCAAGTACAGATAGAGGTAGGTGATATGGCCAAAAAAACTATACATCAATACTTCATCAGAAATCTGCTAAAATATGCCTGTTAATGTTTTGGTTGAGGTTCAAGTATTGCACAAAACATGCATGGACTGTAAAATAAACCACATATCACTGTATAGCCTTATTTGAAACATTACATTATTTTTAATCAATTTTTTGCAGCTTTTTGACAGTATATGTTGTACACAAACACGCATGCCCAGTCTCTCACCCTTTGGCTTCAGCCTCATCATCATCGATCCACGTCAAGATCTGTGTAGCCAAGATGGATGACACATCGAGCTCTTGAATGTCATGGGTGGAAGCCATGACTAAACAGTTGCGGTTTGCCTGTGAGAAAAATCAAGACGAGGAATGAGAAAAGGGAAAGTCACGAGTAAAGCAAAAATAGATTATGCCGTTTCAAACTTTTGTTGAAAATACCCAAATAAAAAGTAATCCTAATCTTTGCATAACAAGGTACAATAGTATAGTATATATATAGTATTATACTTGATATTCTAATTTTGCACATTTGTATTAAAAATATCTGCCACCTCTAACGTCACCATACAATACAGTTCACAAAAGATGGATTTTATTATGACCATGAAGTTTCTGAAGTGGGAAGATGCGACAGACTCAACTTAAAGTGTACAGTCTTTTGATGGCTGTTGAAGAAGTGAATATGACAGATGCCTTTTAAACTACACTCAGCAAAGTAACTGTGTGGAGCTGAGGCTATAACAAAGACTACAAGGGTCTGCAAACATCAAAGAGGCAGGATATGGAGCAAGAGCTCTGCCTTGTGCAGTGGAATAAGGCTTCAAAATCTATTCTAAAAACTGTAAAGGAACAAATCTGTGTATGAAATGTCTACATATACTGTATTGTTTACAAAACTTGTAAAAGTGTGCTGTTTAGTAATAGCTGAATGATATTTACCTTATTAATAGCAAATGCTGTGATGATGTCTGATTCTTTGTGGATGATTCGTGCTTTCCCACCAGGGCTGGCCATGTCTGACTCCGCCTGAAGAACAAACAATGAATGTATTAAGCCTTTCTTTTTCCAGGGAGCATTAAACTAAATGGTTTCAAGTAATCCTGACTCCATATAGGTTTATAGTATGTGAAAGTACATTATCCTCAGTGATGTCTTGCTGAGTGCACAAACTGGATAACTGGGTTAGTGCCATTAGTTATGAGCACAGAGCCTAAGCCATGGGCTCACGCTGTACCACACAGCTCCTCTGGGACACAAGTGGCAGAGCGATGCACATTGTATATATGTTACATTTGGACACCAAAGCCTCTTTAAACAAGACGGACATCTTTTGAGATTAAATTAAAGTCTTCATTGCATTTATTCAAGGGGAAAAGACCATGTCTTTTTCTGTCAGATGGTATAAAGTAAAATTTGACTTGCACAAGTCTAAATATGGTCGTTTGCCATTTGCCGAGCCCATAATCCCTGTAGAGCGTAGATTCACTGCGACAGTACTGGGGCCATTAATCAGAAGCTATTCAGCTTCATAGCGAGTCCTCCGAGAGACTGGCTTAATTAACACTGAGCCAAATGGAGGAGCTACAATGTGGCAGCTCACACAGAGAGCCAGAAGATTAGAGAACTCTACCAAGCAAATATGTATAGAGCCATTTAGCATTCAGGCTTCAAGTTCTCATCAATATTTAGACAGTTCCATGTAAGATTAATATCAAACATAGTCAGGAACATAGAGGGGGCATAACCCCAGAAATCCACTCCGTTACAGTTCACTGTCAACACTCTGAATTATCATTATCAAAGATTAAAACACAATTTAGTAATAGTTTTAACATGCAATAAACACAGATTGAAAACTACAACACAATTATCATACCATAGAAACAATTGTAATTCTGAGTCAACATTACCTGATTTGTCCCATTTTCGTCCATTCCTGAATATTTCACTAAGTCAGTTTGGTCCTCAATTGACTAATGATTGGGGAAGCGACACGAGGCAGAGGGAGACACATAACATTCAACAACAACAACAAAGACAACAATGGTGAACCATGCAGACAAACACACAAAAATGGAAGGGCTGTTAATCAAATATACTGCATTATTTCACATGGATCAGAGCATAATGATAATTAGAAGGCAGCAGTAACAGCGTGCCATGTTAACATTTCACAAATGCATTAAGGGGAAAGTGATAACAAAATGGATGCAATTTAACTGGCAGTAATTACAGAGGTGTGCAAGGGAATGTACACAACACTGGTTAATATCACTGAGTGGGAATCATTCAGCTACTACTGTGTAGCAATCATTTTTATGGCTTACCTCGTTAGGGTCCCGTTTTTTGGTGAAAATGTTTCGAATAAATGTCTCTTGCACTTCTTCTTGTTTCACTAAAAACTGCCATAAACGTTTTACTGGTAGTGTTGAATGACTGCTTGATCTGAAAAAGAATAAATAAAATGAAAACATTCCTCAGTGAACCAGTGCTTTGACAATGGCTGAAGCATTTAAAGGTGCACTATGTAACTTTTCAGATGGAGAATACGCCATCTTCTGAAAAGGTAATTGTTTTGAATGGAATGTTCCACAGAAAAGTTATAGGGAACACATAGAATTTTGCTACATAACTGATATTAGTCTTGGTGCATTTCGGTTTGGAAAAATGAAGAAAGGCAGCTCAAAGTCAGATGAAAGTGCCGTGGACTTTACAGATTCACTCAAATAAGTCGCATCAGACTGCCTCTGACACTCCTCCTACTGTCACACTCAGAGATGCACGCCCCATGATCTGGCGGCCAACAGAAAAACTCACTACTGTCACGCTAAGATCGAGGGCAAAATACAGCCCATGATGTGTCCTGTGATGTGTAATGTGACAGTTAACGACATCCATGGTTTAATTATGACTGTATTGTACTTTGCAAACCAGTGGGAGCACATGTTACAACTATTATCTTTTAATTAATTTGGACTATTTTCAGAGGTGCATAGAACTCTTAGTACTTTTCACAGTAGTTTTCTAACACAATACTTGAACTTGAACTTTTAAAAGTAATATCATCTGTGAAGGTACAATATTCTTGAGTAAAAGTTTTTTTTCTCACTATGAGCAAGTGTACAAGTGGAAAAAGATTTATCTTCATGAGAATTTGAGTTTCTTTTTGTGTCCATTCTTTGGAAATGCCAGAATCTACATTGCTTAATGTCTGATTATGTCAACACATAAATAATAAACCTTTTAAACTGTCAGTACTCAAGAAGTAGTTTCTCAAAATAGTTTACACATTCCTTTTTGTTGTGTCTGTAATACCTGAATGGTGTATTGGTGGGTTCGAACAGGGCTTTGTGCCTGAGAAGCGCAGGACCAGGGGTTTCGTCCAGGAGGTGAGTGGAGATGTATTTTGATGGAGGTCCACCAAAGAGCTCCAGCCTCTTCTGTAGTACCTGCTCCCAGCGCTGTAGCGTCTTCAGCACGACGTGGCACAGAGGAGACGCCACAGGGAGGTCTGGGAGGAGCGGAAGAGGCAAAAATGAACTAGGATTCTCTCAACTGAGCAAGAATACAGGGGAATAGAAAACTAAGGCTAGTTCATATTTCAATCTTCTTGAATGTGGACTATAAGCAGAATATTGTTATAAAACGTACAGTATGCTTGTCAGAAAAATCTTAACTACATATTTTTTTCCAAAATTGCTCAATTCTGTACGCAACTGTGCATTGATTTGGCATATCAGGGTATGCGTTTGTAGAAATGTTACCTAGTAAATCGTATCCGGCCATGGGATAAAAAGACTTGAGGTTAACCAGCACCAACTGAACCATGGCTAGACGCATCAGACACCAACTGAAAATACAAATGGGGATTAGGTGATATTTTATAGTAAAATTTGCTTAACTAATGATTACGGTCGTCTCATTATTACCTGTATGAATTGTTGTTTGAGTGTTCCCTTTGTGGTGAATTGGGGTCAAACACATCTTCGTAATCTTCATCATCTTCCTCATCATCCTCACTGCCTTCACTCGCCTCAGAGTCATACTCGATGCGGTTTTCAGATGGCGGCAGCAACGGCTAAGAAACAATACAGACATAACAATGAATATCTGCCGTTAAAATACTCAAATTGGTTGTGTTCATCTCAACATTTTAAGACGCCGGTCATTTAAAATTGAGTTGTAAGAAATGTAATAATGGCATAAAATGCATCGTGTTCTCTGCCAACACCAATTAACTAAGGTGGCAATAAACAGTATAAAAAGTATTATTTACATTTACCTTGGCAATGAAATAATCCCAAATGCTGAGTTCTGGAGGGACAAACTGCTCCTTAAAGATAGATGTCGCTTCTCTCTCCACCACAGGCACAAACAAGGGGCTGGGAGGTCCTTCTCTCTCCATTGAAGACTCTTCTTTTGAACCACTACGTGATGACGACAGGAGTCTAAAGCGCCTGGACTTCCGCTCTGAGCTGTCGATACCTGGAGAAGCTAAAAAATATAAATATGTGTTATTTTAAATGTCCTGCCACAGAGACTGTTATGTTTTTATTTTGAGATTGTCAAAACTAGTCATGGGATTCAGCTTCCTGTTATGGAGGCCATCCATGGTAAGAGATGCATTTTTTAATACAGTCACAACCAAAAGTCACATTTTGCAGGATTGGATCTTAACAAGGTTCCAAGTAACGCTTCAATAAGCACCAAGAAATGGGAGTGAAACAGAAAAAACGTTTGAGTAAACATTTGATTGAAAACAATAGTTAAACTGAAATCCCCTCAAAATCCATCCCCATCATCTGCACAGAGCCAGTGGCCATTTGACCTGCACCACCTGGAGCTCCTTTGTTCCACTGAAGGAAAAAGCACCCCAGATCATTATGACGCCCCCTCAACTGTGGCGCGTAGAAAATATCTCAGGTGGATCTATTTTTGAAGCCCTCAGTGGCAGAAGCGTTTGATGGTTATTGGGCTGCAGTCTGGGTCGAGGATCGTCCAGTGTCTTGACGGACGGCCAATCAGATCCTCCACCTCAGTGCTGGAGTCTTTTTTTTTTTAGTCTTCCGCTTGACTTTTTTGTTCCATAACTCTCAGGATCTTTTAAGAAATCTAAAATCACTGTCTTACTGCCTATGTCATGACAGTGTGAATACCTGAGAGAAAATTACACTGGACCTGCATTTTTACACAGATTTGGGATTTTAAAGGCATGTGGAAAACATGTTTTAACAACCCAACTGAAGCTGTCTTCATTGAGTTGTTTCTTTGCAAAATGCACAAAAGAGAAGTTATATTGAAGCTGGTACCCTTTTCTTCTCAGAGATAGACTAATAAGGCAACAGTGAGGAATAGGGATCCCACTAATGGGCTGATGGATTTCTCAATGACCCACAGAGGAGAGGCCAATTAATTTAGCAAACCTGATTTCATTTAGCTCTTGGGTCACCTCTAAAAGCGAAGCCAAATTCCGAGAGGCACTTACCTAAGAAGTTAGAGCAACTAGAGCAACTAAACTACTTGTACAGTGCACAAGTGTCTTCAGAAAATGTGTTCGCACTAGTATAACTATTGCAAATGTATAGTTTTATGAAGGTTAAGCAGCGTTGACCAGACCATTTTTAATTTTCAACTTTTTGCCTTACTTTGTGGACTTAACTACAATGATACTTGTTTCTTGGAAATAATAAAAAAAAGACAATGATACAAAATACCTATTTAAAATATCCAAACAATTTGAACAAATAACTTCCTTACCACATCTGTTGTATACTGTTTATTATATTCAATAATAATAATGCATTGCACTTGTAATGCACTTTACAGTGTAGCGCTTTGAGAGGCTTCAACAAGCCTTTAATCATTATTGATTCACTCCACACTCTGTGATGGTGGTAAGTACCTCTGCAGCCTCAACTGCCCTGGCGTAGACTGTAGTGAGGCTGCCAATCTGCGCTCAAGTTTTTCAGCTCACCACCTTGCCCAGTATGAATGTGGTGTGTGAGTGGTGAAGTGTCAAAACCACAGGACTTAGTCTGAGCAGGAATTTAATTCCTTTTTACAGTGTACTAACCTGGTGGGGGAGTTCTGACGGGGCTGCTGGTTTTGTCTATCACAGGTGTCCGCGCTCCTCCTCCAAACACAGTGACCCAGAGCTGGCTGTTGAGCGGGTGGGTCATGATGTGGTAGAGCTCGTTGCTGGAGTGAGTGGCCATGCCATGAACAAACAGACTCAGATACACCGCTGTGAGGATCTCACACAGCAGCACAGCGAGGCCGGGCTGGCTCTCTTCTCCCGCTGAGGTCAAAAGGCGGATTAAAGAGGCGATTCCTGGGGGGATCAGATCACAGGGGAGACATGAGAAACTAGATTAAAAAATGGAAGGACAAGCTTAACTTTTTGAGATTTCTACTGGGGCCCTAATTAATCACAATCAAATTTTAAATCACAACTTAGATGAAAGCAAATAGCAAATTCTGTAATTACTAAACGGTGGTTGGACCTCAACAAACAAGTTCAGATATCTACGGAATCATGATATTAGTTTAGCACAATTAGCAGGTCATATGTGAGTCTTTCAAATGTAAATACTCCAGGGTGTCTTAAAGTAAGTAAGTAAATTCTTCTGTCAAAGCATACACTGAAACCATAGTTGTAACCACAACGCAAAAAAGTTATTTTGTTCTAAGTTTATAATTACACCTGAAGTGCACTCATTGCACTCTTTACTGGAAATTACACTTGTTTTTAAGTAGGACAAATGAAGAAAATATAAACAAGTCGGATAAGGTAATTTTTTACGTAGTTTGAGTGAACACAGTGACATCTGATGTTTCTAAGATTAGTTCAAAAAGCCATTTCTTTACATTTTTTATGACTTAGGATCTATTGCATGAATAAAGATCAAAGTGTTTCTTTGTCATTACACATGGTGCATACCACTAAGGGCCAATGCAACATACATGATTTTAGTAGAGGGGAGACAACCAGCAGAGACACAGGAAGAACATATAAACATCACTCTGGTCATCATTTTCTCCGCTGCGTATTAGGCCAAACCCACACAGAACTGTACAATCAGATCACATCCATATGAACTCTGGAACGCAAGACTTTGAGTACGCAAGATGCAAATTAGCCTATTCTCTCTGTACAATGCATCAAATGGAAACATTTGTTTGAATTGTACATGACCCCTATTTAAATAAGTAATAAGAATAAAGTCACAAGGCTAATTTGCTTGCTACGCGAGCTGCTGATGCGGCTGCTGCTTACTGACTAAAGGACAGGATTTAGTGGAATATTTGTACTTTCTGTGACAGGGGCTGTGGGGCTGAAGTCTGGAGAATATTTATTAAGGCCTGCTCTGTTCATGTGCTTGTATCCTGTTGGAGGTGATTCATGTCTTCAGTCTGTGCAGGTTTAGCACAACGATTACAATAGGAGCAATTTCACTTATGTTGGCAGCAGAGTTATTTATGTAAAGTTGTGTTGAAACATTGTAAAGAGTTGAAAAAGGTTGAGATTCAGATAAAAACAGCAAATTAGTGTTGGATACATGTAGGTATTA
The DNA here is from genome assembly GCA_019453435.1 of Rhinogobius similis. Classification (NCBI taxonomy): domain Eukaryota; kingdom Metazoa; phylum Chordata; class Actinopteri; order Gobiiformes; family Gobiidae; genus Rhinogobius; species Rhinogobius similis. The sequence goes on from CM033629.1 coordinate 30,937,486, forward strand.
TATTTTGTTTTCTGATGTTATAGTTCCTACTGAACAGCTATTGTTCATGCCACTAGTTAGGAGGATTCGGATCCACCAAAAGTAGTGATAGCTCTTTCTCTTCACTGCTTCCTACACTCTCTTGGTCCTTGGGGGTTAGGGTCAGGGCTCATGACGTAGATGTCAAATCTTAAGTAATAAGACGAGGAAGGAGCAGAAATGTGGTACGGGGCCCCAGACCACATCTTTTACAGTAAATGAAAAGCCTATGGTCATGGCTGACTAGGTTACCTTTGGCCAGGGCATGGAATAGCCACTTCTAAGAAATTCAAAATGGTACCATAATGTACAATTTCAATACACGTTTTAATTACATAATAATAAAAATTGCAGTATTGCAAGTATTTATAAATATTACCAGCAGTATTTATTTGCTCTGATTAGTTGGTTTGGATAAACTATATTCCAGTTCACGTTGTTACCTGGCCACTGAGCAGGAGACGTGTTGGGTTGAACGGACTCCTCCATGCTGACTGTTCGAATGGTCTGCTTCTGGGACAACAACACACTCTCATACACGATCCCAGTGAAAGGGTCAACATGGCTGCAAAAACCAAAACAAAAATGTAATTACAGGTGGGAAATAGCGTCAAGGGAAGGTTGACAATGTTGTTTTGAAATGTTAAATAGAGTATATTGTCTAATATATAAAGACATGTTGAAAAGCTGATAAAAACAGAACAAAGAACAGAAACTTGCTTGGCTAATTCTTAATTCTAATTAAGGATAAAAAGTGATAATTCAGATGTTTTTTCTTACATTTTCTAGTCCGATTGACTTGATTTTGTGCGATGCTTGAACCTCAGTAGACCTTTATAGGAACATTTTTGGGAATTTCTTTTGGATTTGAAATCAAACTGATCAATATCGGGAGAATCTCAATATTGAGAAAATGATTAAAAAGATGAAGACTCCAGTTTAAAATATTGCCCAGCCCAACACTCAAATTAAACATTACACCAGTAAAGAAGAACCATCACGTTTTAGCACCTCCTAATTAGGATGTTAAAAGCCACAGTAAACTTCATTCAAAACACAACATGATGCGCAATTCTCAAAGCTATTTAACGCAAAACTCCTGCATCAAATATCAAAGCACAACATGGAGCAAAATACGATGACACTCCAGCTTGGCAAGTCCCTGCTGTAAAGGCAGAAAATCCTATAAAGGAGAAAACAGGAGCTCAATTTCATCAAACCTCAGCACTCCAGGACAGTTTATATTCTAATTAGCATCACAAAGACGCCGCTAATTTAGAAACTGCTGCGCTAATTAAGTTATGCAAGCTCGAGCAAGAGTGAGAAAGTGCTCGCTTAGCACGTAACTCCAAAGTTACGCAATTTATAAAACCCAGTGGATTCTAAACCAAATAATTATTAATATTAAATAACACAAGTTGCATCAATATACTATATAAAGTATTTTCCATAAGGAATTTTCAGAGATGATTTTACAGCTAACCTTAATATAAAAAACTAACACCACATGGTGTGCAAGGGACCTGTGCTACTTAGAATATTGACTAAAAAGAATATCTACATTTTTTTGGAATTATCCGGATAGTCAGACGATATTGTATCAGTCCAACATAAATGTATTAAAACCTGTCTTAAAATGTTTTGGTTGAGGTTTAACGACAAATGTGGAATTTGTCTTTCAAATTAATCACAAAACTGCAGATAGATCACTTTATACCTTTATATAAAATTTTACAACATAACCTTTCATTTTTATTTTTAATCAGCTCTATTTGTAGCATATTTTACTATAAAGGATATACCAATATTCATATGTTGCATATCTTTAAAACAACATTCACAATATTATCTAAATTTCAAAATATTGCACATGTCTAAACCGGAAGGTTTGAATAGAGAATTTTAGTAAATAACTGATGGCAAAATGGGTTTGATGAGCACAACAGAAGGACAATATAATTCTAAAGGTCCAGATTGTGAAGTCAGTCAACTCAAAACAATTTTCATGGATAATTTCATTTAAGTTGAACAGCAGCCACCAGATACTATGTGGTAGCAGCATTAATCTAGTAACTAGTAAATAAGAAAATAGGCCATTGAGAGATGCATTTATACCAGTGCAAAACAGCTTAAATGCAGAGGTACATACCTGTAGGTTTGTCCATCACATAAACACTGATAGATGCAGGCTGACAGAGAGGCAGCCAGAGTGTGCAGTACATAAATCTGAAAAGAAAAGAAATAATAAAATAAAATAAATAAATCATAATAATAAATGACTTGTTGCTGTAAGGGAGTACATCAACACACTATAGTTAAGTGCTCACCCTGTTATTCACAACATCCGGATGAGGCGGCGAGTCCAGAGCGTTGATGGTTTGTAAAATGTCATGACTGAGGTTGGTGAGATACACAAAAGGATTAGCCACCACTGTTTTGACGTTGGACGTGCAGGCCACAAGAAGAGGGATAGAGGCGAACTGAGGCTGGCAACATGGTGTGGTGGTCACTGGGCGGATTGTCTCATTCTGCAAATAAAAACAAATATATAATCATAGGAACTCCATTACTATAGTAATCGATAAAACAATGAAGAGCTTTAATATGTCAGTCATATCAAGTTGTGGAATAGTAAATAGTAAATGGTCGCATTAATGTAATGCTTTTCTACCTTCAAGGGACTCAAAAAGCTTTACGTCAAAGAACCACTCACCCATTCATACACATATCAGTGTGCACAGATACTGGGACTGGGGCAAAGTGGGTTAAGTGTCTTGCCCAAGAACACAATAGCAGTATTCACCTGAGCTGGAATCGCACCACCAACCTGTGGGTTGATGGATTGGAGTGCTCTATAAAGAATGTATATATCAAGAGCAGGGCTCTATTCACCCATCTTTGCTTCAGAACACGATCACTCTGCCAACAGAGCTAATATTTTGCCCAAGAACATCAAGCAATGTAGTAACCTCAGGGCCGCAGAGAACGTAGAGGTTTGACCTGTCCTAAACAGTTTTAGAAGCTCTGATCTTGAGCGTTACAGAACAAGTAAACGACCACATGGTAATATAAAGAAAGTATTGTCCTTTTTTCCTTTTGTCATAGTTTATTGTAAAGAAAAAAAACAAGTATTGAGCCCATTCTTTAGTATCAAAATGGAGTTTGAATTTTTAGTATTGTGACAACACTAGAAGAACACCAGTGGTGGAAGTGAGCCTACTAATTTGCACTATATGACTTAAACACCACATTCACATTCATACATAGGCAAGGTGAGTGAAGACTCTGGCATTCTTGTAGTCAAATAGAAATGAATGTATTGAAATTACCTGGTGAGACTCCTGAAGTAGTAGTATGAGCTCCATTCGCACAGACGCCAGTCCTCCGCCGTGGGAGCCGTGCAGACTGCAGTAACTCAGGAACATCCGCAGTAAGGGCTGGTTACTCAGCAGCCAGTGCCTTCTGCTCCTCTGAGTGTCACAACCACGACTACTGAGCTGAAAAGATACATCATTCTAATTCATGATGACTGGATTAACAGAAAATTGGGCAACACAAATGTATAGTCAGAATCAACCTTCTGATGTGTATAAGATCATAGATTATGAGTCCATCTCAGTATCTATTTGAATTTCACTACATTTTTCCAGTTTTCCAGTGTGACTGAATTTATTTGCAATGCTGTGTGTTTTATTTTAAATAGTCCAAGACCATCAGAGAAAAAGACAACTCACCTGTTCCCCCTCCACAAGCCCAGAATCAAGGCACTCTGCCTGGACACACTGCTCTGGGAGGCACGGTCTGTAGCTGCAGCACTGTTGGAGAGCCACCACCTGAGGAAAAGGAGTTACAAAAGAAACTATGTCAAGGATACACAATACTCACATCTTAACTCATGGTATTACATTAGTGCGATATATTCACTATGATTTCTACATGCAGAAAGAAAGATTTATTCATAAATTCAGGATTTTTCTGGAAGTAAGGGGTGATTTTCTATCAAACAGTGGAATGAAAAATCACCCTTGAGAGAAGGACAGCTCATGACACATTGAAGGATCCACAAACGCAGATTCGAATCCTTCCATCCAAAATATCAGCTATAAGTATATATTAAACAATAATTTACAATAAACTCGTCCCTTACAATGTAGACAATTAACATTTCAATTCATTGTGATCTAATCTTGTCATTTTGATGTGTTCCACTGTTTAATTGCGCCCCATGCTCAAACAGACACTATTCACCACACACTCCTCCTGTTGGTCGGCTGTGACAGGCTGATTTACTAGAAGCGGCAGATGAGTTTAGTTACCCCGCCTTAATGGAGGATAGTAACTGCATGAATTGTGATAAAATGGAAATTGTGATCTCAGCTCTAAAAAAAATTGAGATTTGATTTTCTTTTTTGCATATTGCCCACCCCTTCTACAGTCTATGATTATGAGTAGTGTTGTGTGAATACTTACTTCTCTTTCTAACCACTGGTACAGCTGATACCGCAGCTTTCCTCCGTCCAGCTCATAACCGGTTGAAAGTGTCCTGAGCTCATTGGTCATGATCTTTAAACAGGCGGTAAACTTCAGTTGAGCTGCGAGTATATCATCAGACGGTAGGATAAAGTTACTGCTGTCCTCAGACTCCCCGTGCACCGACTCCAGTAGAGATGAGCCAGCGTTGTACGTGTCCTGTAGTCAGAGGAGGGTGGGAAATAATCTGTTACACATACTCATTTACTAATGAGCTCAGTTACTTCTTTTAAGGAATAGTACTTTCAATAGTTGCTTTATCTGACCATACTTTTATTCTACTTAACTTTTTTTTTAAATCATTGTTATTGAAATAGCAATATCTTTACTTGAGCCAAGACCATCAGTTAACAATATAAAATGATTTGAACACGTGTCTCTTGGTCTGTTTTTTGGACATTATTTGGCAATACGAGAATTGCTGTGCCGTATTTAATGCCTTGTCTGTCTGATTACATTAATTTAAGATGTTACACCTGAACATGTGGCAAATCCTTTTTACTTTTACTCAAGTATTAATATGGATCACAACTTTTTGAATCTAATCAAAGGTGCACTGTGTACATTTTTCCCAAGTGACCTGCTTCTTATTCCTTTATCTTAAATGTTAAACAGTATGACATTCAACTTGTCTGTCTCCTTGTAGACACCATGCCAAGTTACAGGTTATATCTATGGAATGGTGACCTCACTCAAAGTAATTTCTAGCTATAAAACCACCTGTATCTACATTTGCTTAGCACCTTTATGTACAATATTTGCTACTGCTTCACTCACCTCTTCCTGTAGAACGCTGCTGTCATTTTGACTCTTTTCCTCTCCCTCTTCTTCCTCCTCCTCTTCCTCCTCCTCCTCTTTATCGCTGTCCCATTTGAGATCCAAGGGCTCATCAGGCAGTGTGAGAGAAGGCTGGCTCCAGTCAAAACTCAACACAGAATCTGACTGACTGTTGGAGCAACTGTCTGATTCATATCCATTCACAGCGGCTTGAGACCAGTCCTCTGACACTTCCTTACTCCCCGTACTTAGTTCTCGTCTGTCAGATCGTTTACGCACTTTGGGCATCTTGGAGAGGACTTCCAGCGCGAGCATCGGACAGCCAGTTTGAAGGTGAGCGTATGCGGCGGTGAAAAACAGTCTCCTCTCGTCGAGGCTAATGGAGTCTGCCCGACGGCCCTCAGCAGTTAGGCCCACTTGGGCTTTGTCCGAGGAGCCAAAATGTCGTCGAAGGAGGAGAGGGTGCGTGCGGAGGTAAGTGTAGAAGTTGAAGACGTCTGGGTTACATGAGGAGACAGTCTGGGAAGTTTCTGTAAACACAACAAAACAAACACAGAAATGAGAAAATGGAAGCATGAAAATACAATTTAAAGTTAGGCTAAAGTAATTCAAAATATCTAATTGCAATTTTTTGAACAAACATTGTGATTAGGTTTGTGATTGATGTTTTAATGGTTGAATTCTGTTCAAAGTGCACATTTTTAACTTGTCCAGGAGCATTAATGTTTGTAAACATTTGTACTACAGTATAATAGTTTGTAAAGAACTTAAATAATTGCTCTCTTTGCAACTTGCATATTGCGATCATTCAAATCGCTCTTTCAATTTGTTTTTGATATATTTTGGCGGCTTAATCATTTTATACTGAACTACTGAAGGATTATCTGATGAAAATGTGTTTCTAACAATCAATTTGAGATTTTTCAAGATGTTTTTTTGATGTGGTAAACCAAAAACATAGACTTTGAGTCAGGCAAAGAGTCAGTAAATAGAGCCAGACCAATAGTAATCTTTAAGTTTTGGGATAAATGTTTCATCAATCCATTTTATCACACTAGGTAAAATTGTGTGCAAATTGAAAAAAGTTTGACCTAAAATATACAAAACAAACAAAACATCCTAAATTAACGTCGACGTAAGCCCTCATTCGTCCAGGCGTGTTCTATCCTAGAAAGGTTTCAGGGGTTGTCATCTGGACGCTGTTTGAAGATCGAGACGTTTCGGCTTCTATCCAGTTCTATCTGATTGACAATGACTTCAGGATAGAAGCCGAAACGTCTCGACCTTCAAACAGCGTCCAGATGACAACCCCTGAAACCTTTCTACGATCCTAAATTAACTAAACTTCAGTGAAACAATCTCAAAAGGCCAAAAGGTGATAAATTTGAATGAAATGGTGCGAACACATTATTAGTTACTCTTAAAATATCAATTATGGGAAACGTGTAGCAGAGGGACATTAATCTTTGTTGAGGCCCCTATCTGGTCAGAATAACGTTTAATTTCTCATCTGCTCTTCAGCGTAACCATGCAGAGGATGTCTTATTAAATGACTGGGTTTAAAATGACAATGCAATTCACAGCCTGAGATTTACATGTCAGCTCTGGTATTGTGATCAAAAGCAGATTGTATAAAGTCGGAAAAAGTGCTGACCACATAAACGCACCTGTATTTGTGCTGGAAGGCTGTTCGATCAGCGTGTCCAAAGCTCTACTGTAGTCCTCCAGCACCCAGTAGGCCATGCTCCTCAAGAACGGGTCCAGGTGTCCTCCAATCTACCGAAAAGTAATATGTTGGTGTTTTTAGTGCAATAATGCCTGTTCGGTAAGGGGTGGAGCTATGTTAAACAGAAAAGTAATGAATGCCAGTACTTATCACAATTTCTCAAGTTTGTGTGTTTTTGAGTGTTTTTGTTCAAACTTAATTATTTCATTCAAAATTGAACGCACTTGTTTGTCTTGCCCTAGAACACATCTCTGGAGGATTTTCTTGTAGGTGGACGCTGTCTCAAACTCAGATTCATACAGTCTGGAGATCACCAGTGCCAGTTGTAAGTCTTCCAATTTTTCCACACAGACCTGAAAGAAAAATTGTTTTGTTAGCTCCTTTGGGCCAGTAAAGGGATTCTAGTGCAAAACACTCAATAAATCACATTAAATAACGTGGTGTTGGTGGTTCTTTCCAGGCATTACAATGTGAGATGCATCTGAATGAAGCTAGATTCAAGCCACAGGGAGAAAAAGTCATTGGTGATGCTGATTTGCATAATAGGCCTAGAGGAAGGTCCAGTTACTCACATATATAAAATAATAGAAGTCACCGCACCAAAGGCTATGAGGAGAGATAGAAGCTCTGTACATTAAAAGGTTAAACAAACAAGATAGCCTTATAATGTCCTTGAAAGGGTAATGTGCGACAATCTCTCCTTTTCAAAACCAATCATTTATTGTGGCTGAACCTCTTTCTACGACCAATCATTTATAGGTTATAGATTCTATAAACCAGTGTTTTTCAACCTTTTTTGAGTTGTGGCACACGTTTTGGGTTTAAAAGCTACCACGCCACTAAAACATTACCAAATCAGACCATTTAGTTAAAAATATTATATATAATGAGGCAAATAATGTCTGTGGCACTGTCTAGTTCTTTAAATTTGGTAATAGTGATGGTTTAGCATTCTTTTTTGGTGAAAATGTTGCTCAGAACACTCCAAAAAGGTCTATTAGTTCATTAAATCCACATTAGTGAATCTGTTAACTCAAACTAGAAATTTTCTCAAGGCACACCTGGCAAAACCTCAAGGCACACTAGTTAAAAACCAAGTCTATAACCTATAAATGACAGTCTAGAGATGCTTTTTAAAAGGCCAATTCAGTAATATGCTAACTGTAGGCAGAAAAACCTAGTGAGTATAACAATTGACCCTGCAAGAGGCATTTCCTTAATCTCAAGTAGTGATGTCACAATATAATATTTTTGTGTCACAATTAAAAAAAAAAAAAAAAACATCATAATTTCACAATAATGGACAGCTTGGCCAAAAACACTTAAGGTCAGATTATACTTTCCGCACGTACATTTCAGAACGTGCGATGTCTACAGCATCTATGGTCTGCGTTACTCGGAATGCCGAACCTCGGTGTATTTCACTATTTTTCCCTTTTTATTTATGTGCGGATCATCCGCGTAGTTACACATTTTTGCCTGAAGCCAACGCAGAAAATCTCGGCCCTCAAGCAAAAAACAAGCTTTAATTGACCATCATCCGCATTGTTGAAAAGATCACCAATTACTTACTTTATGAAATCATAGATTTTAAAAAGTACTTTATATATTAGTTGAAACAACTAAAATTTTCAATTCTTTTATTAGCTTTTATATTTACGTTATGACCCAAATAATCACTATTTTTGATTACAGTAACCAATTAATACATAGATCTTGACCTTCCTAATCTCAGCAAGATCTGGCAATAGTCACACCTGACAACTGCTATTGTCAATACTTTATTTATTCCTAAAAAGGAAAGAACAGTGTAATTTGTGACTCAATCATAGACATAATACTAACATACATTTTACGTACACAAAACAAATATTCTAACAGCTGGAGGTAAGATATACTGCACGATGCATGAACTGCTACTTATATTATAGAAATATACAAATATTTTCTATTTTTTGTCCTTTATCACTTCAGCTTTTAACAAAATATAAATGCATTCATACAGTTGTTGGTTGAGGTGTACAGTGTAATAATGCACGCTGTGAGAATAGCTGGCCCACCCTAAAAGGGAATTATTTTCCCTATACTTGCCTCTACAGCATCTTTGAGAGATCCAGCAAGAAGGAAGAAGGCTGCAGAGTGCTGGAACCGCTGCTTCCCCAATAATGAAAAGGCATTCTTTAGAGCAGCTTTTCTCCATCTATCTTCTGTGAAATTGTGGCTGAAAAATTCTGTCATTTTGGGATTCTTCTGAGATCTGAAAGAAAATTGAATAGTTTTTCGGTTTGCATTAGCCTGACGGGACACATTTTGTGAGCAAAAGACAATTTGCTGCTAAATTACTTTAAAGTCTATATGACAAGTTAGACTACACGTTTGACTAAACATAGTGAATATGCTACTTCAAAAATGTAAAACTATGACACCCTCCCACCAAACTAAGCCATAATTTGAATATAATGAGAACCTGTCATATAGACTTTAATATTCAAGTTTTTAGTACCTGTATAAGCCCCAAACAACTGCCTTCTTTTTCATAGCAAGATAGAAAATAGCTGCATCCAGTGGATCATTGTTTTTCTGAAAAGTAGACTTGGCAACCTGAAAACAAAATGAAATATTGAAATTGAGTATATATATATTTTTAATTACCAGCGATCTTTTGCCATGGATGTTCTGTGTTTTACTATTTGAGGAAGTTTAGTCTACGGGTGTGGGCAAAAATTACACATTTTTTTGTGCTTATCCTGATAACAATTACCAGAAGATATTTCCATAATTAACAGAAATAAAAATAAACAGAAAAGGGCTAAAAGTTGAGGTTTAGATAATAGACAAATGTATAATCCCAGTAGAATTACCCCCAAAAATACAGAAATAAGACTTTATACTTCTTTGGAACATTGCAACATTGTTCCATTTTTATCTTTAATCGGATCTTGTTGCATCATTTTGAGATTTACCCTATAGTCAGCATTTGCACAACAGGTTTGTCGTCTCAAATGCTTCTGCACACTCTTCTTTAGTTAGTAGTAAATTCATTAATAGTCAACACAAACCTTCTCGATGCACCTGCGAAGTTTGTTGGTGCTGCGCAGCCACCAGCCCACACCCATGGACCGCAACTCAGGCCAAGTGGGTTCATTCTTCTGTAGAGCAGGCAGCATGTTCAGCAGCTCCTCCTCTGCGTCCGAGTGAAAGGCCCAGGCGTAATGGCAGGTGGACAGGCCTGAGAGGAAAAATATGTGAATGTACATATAATACAACAACTATATTTAAATCAAAAAAGTAAAAAAGTAAATTGGTGTTTTTTGAACATTGTGCACAATTTGAAAATCAAGTATATTGTCTTTGGATTTTTTAAAAGCCTACAAATGAAATCTTCCAAAGGAGTATAAAGTGGAAACATGATTTTGATTTACCGGCTATTCACTTCAATTGGAAAAAATATAACACTATAATCATAAAATCCATGAAATGTGCAGTCGCATTTCCAAATATAGAATTTTGGCTCCAAATTGGCTGCTGTAACTGCTAGCCACAATTGGCTTCAATTGGCTGGAGCCAAACAGTATGGAGTCTCTACCTCTACTCCTTCTACAGTCTATGCAGGCTATCACAACGTGGCCACAGTGGACATTTATAAAATTTGGCTATCTGGTCTATTGGAAGATTTGTTCCAAATATGTCCATTTGGAGACACAGTCTACAACAGGGCTGTCCAAACTTTTTCCATCAAGGGCCACATATTGAAATATAGACCAAGCGGAGGGCCACAAATCAACTGTGAAACGTTCAAAAAAGCTGCATTTATCTGATGTTTTAAGTACCACCACATCTACATTCAGTCTCAGCGTCTAAATATCAGGTCTGTATTGCACCAAAAATGTTAGTTATTTAGGTCAGAATTGTAGAAAATCTGAAATTTGCTGTAAAAAGTACTTCTTAGGCCAATTCACCAAAAAAATGTTTTGAGGGCCCCAGGCCTTAAGTTTGGACATGCCTGGTCTACAAGCTACTTTTTCTTTTGCTTTGTGTTCCCTCTCTGTTGTTGTTGTGTTGTTCCTTGTTTGTATTTGTTCTTTTGAAAAAATATAAAATATTGAGTCATTTTAGATTATCAATAATAATCAATATCAACCCATAGATTTTTTTTGTTTTTTTTACCTTGACGTCGCAGCTGTAGTCTGTATGCAGGTGGGAGGGAGGTAGAGAGGAATGTATGAAGCCTGACAGCCAGTAAGAACTTCAGTCCGCACTCATCCAATGTCTCCCCTCCTGGATAGATAAGACTTAGCTTATTTATTTTTCTAAAATTAGGCATATACTATAATGTTACTTGAGTACCTTTGGTCTTGCCCTGACAGTGCTTGAGGTCTGTGCTGGTGGTCGCGATGGTGTCTGCCAGCGCCATCAGTGACATCTGCTCCATTCGAGTTAATCCTGGTAAACTGGAGTGAAGGAGATGGCTGGACAAAATCTGAGCATGTTCTGGCCCAAAGTACGTTGGACTGTACTGGGATAGATCTATCACCTGGAGCAAAATTTAATACATTTTAGATAGATTTAATTTCAGTGTTATATGTTTGATGTTAAATTACTTGAATGAAGTACCTGTTATGTTATTGATGACAGACATACAGTAAATGCGGATAAATATTTTTTGTTATTCCCACTCCTTTTTGGGCATATTGTCTAAAATTGATACATGCATACTGGTTTATTCCAGCAATGCAATTCCTTTTTTATCTTATTTTACTGAAATGCAATTCATTCACTTGCCCCCCACAAAAAAAACAAAAACAACAATTTATGTTGCACCTACGCCGAAGCAAGTTCCTACGTTTGTGAATTACACTGACAATGGCAATAAACAATTTCTGATTCTGATTCTGATTCTGATTAAACCAAGCAACCTGGACTCCGAGTCTGCTTGTCCATTTAAAATCACAAATACATTAAAAATAAACCTTGACACACATAACAGGCCAAACACTGTATTATCAAGGGAGCAGTAAAGGCAGACCTTATTCCCGGGTTCCACTTGGTCACTCTCCAGAGGGTCCAGGTCTCCTAGGTTAGGAGTGTGAAACAGCTCGTCATACGCGTCTGTGTGGCTGGACCCATGACCACTGTCTGCGCTTACACTGCCCACTTTATCTACAGGAGGCAAAAGAGGCATGATGCTTTTGACATATTCAGTTACATATACATTTGCATACATATTAATAAAAACTTCCCACATCATATGATTGAAGATGCTTGAACATGTTGTTGAGGAGTAACATATATCAGTATATGTAACAAGCCAATCACATTTTGATGTACTTTATGTATGATGTCTACATTTTGCATATGTTCTTCTGCACAGTTTATCTACATTTGTATGGTTGTATGGTTATGTCAATTAAGTGGTCAGAAAGACGAGAAGGATTTAAGTCCAGATTTGTATCAAGTTCCTATTTAAGATCTTGGGGAGAGTAAATGAAGCAGTGACTGAGCTGTGGGACAGGAACATGTCTGTAAATTACTAACATGTAAGAATCTAAACGGTGTGAATGCTGGTATAGTGTAATACAAGGGGATCCATATACACACCAGGTTTCTGGGCGGTGTCCTCATCAGCTGCCAGAAGAGCGTACAGAGGCAGAGGAGGTACCGAGCTGATCTCTGTGTAGTCTGGAGAGGACTTCTCACTTTGGCTGAAGATCTTTGTATCTCTGGCTGTGCTGCCTCCAGCGCTGATTGATCGAGAGCGCACACGTTTCTCTGGGTTTGTGTCTCTGTCCTTCAAAGACACAACCTCTCCTGCAATACATTTTACCAGGTGCGAGAGAATGGCTTTGGCACGGTGAACCTATAAACAAAAAGACAAGCATTAAAAAAAAAAAAACATAGGAAAGTGGACCTACAAAACAACTGTCGTGATTACTCACCTTCCCTAAATCCATAAGTTCCAATAACTGAAATGGGTGGTACTGGGGCAAAGTGGGGAAGAGGTTATGAGCAGCTTCAAACAGTCCTGAGTCTTCCATTTCTACCGGTAAATCATAAGCAGTTTTTTTCCCACTGAGTTTCTGAGCTAAGCTCATCATTGACCTTGTAAATGCTCTTTTTGGAAGGGTTAACGATGGGGTGAAAGAAGTTGTAGGTAGCTCCTCGGGACACAGTCGGACAGCAGAAGTGATGGAGGACACGCTGCTGCTCAAGTCTGTCTCTGGGACAGTGAAAGCACACGGCTGCGCTGGTTTAGGGGGCTGCCACTGGGAGTACACATGCATTTCACAGTCCATGCCCAAAACCAGGATCCCATCTCGTACCCAGGACAGTGACACTGGGATAGGCAGCGTGCCCTCAACAGATGACACCAGATTCACAGTTCGAAGCAGTACCAGTTGAGATAAGTTGTGGTCCTTGCTGCCATAAGAAGAGAGGCCCAGCTCTGGAGGTTTACCAGATAAACATCCATACATAAAGATCTTTGTCCCTACACCAACAGTAAGAACATGTGAGCCATTCTCCTGTGAAACCCAGTCCAAATGAACCAGGCTTTTACCAGCCCAACCATTACAATTTTCAGCTGCCAACAAATCCATGTTGACATTTGGAATATTTATGTTTTCAGATGTAATGTGGCTAAAGCCATTGGTAGTTATGGGCTCCAAGTTGTCCAGTACAATAGTCTGTTCTAGGATCCACTGAGCTCCACCACTGGACTCACACTGGAAGATCGCAATATGGACACTGGGCATTCTGCTGTTGGGTGCATTGGGGCTGAGAGGGGCGTTGAGACTGTGTTTAATAGAGAGGTTTGGAACCAAGTGGGTACTATTATAGTGAGGATGGGGAGAGGACATTAGTGAAGGGGGAGTCAAAAGTGTGTTTAAATTGTGATGAGGTGTTGAGTTCTGAGGAGAATTTGTCTTTTGTTTGTAAGCCACAGCTATTCGTCCTGTGTGACAGCAGCTGACCTCGATGGGAGAACCTGGTAAAGTGATTGCGCTGTTATTAGAAAGTTCTTCTTCTACTTGGAGTGGCCACTCCTCCCACTGGTACTGCTGATCCTCTGCGCTGGAGGTCTCAGAGACGCTACATCTCCAGAAGCGAACTTTTCCATCTGAACACGAAGTGGCGAGGAGGTAAGGCACACGACCCGCTGGCAGTGAACAAGATGCACTGAGGTGGCCTGGGAAAATCAAGTACATATGCAATATTACATTATAAAGGGAATATTTCATTTACATTAACTCACTGTGTCCCCAGATATTAAATCACTCGTCTTGGTTCTAAGTTTAATATTTGTACCGGTTATATTCTAAGATCTATGAGCCATGATTTTGGGCCACAGAAATCTAACGTCGCAGCTGGCCAAAATTGTGCAGTGGCCATCATATTAGAATTTATTTAGTGAAATTTGGTGATGAGCTATGTAAAAACATGTTCTTATCTTTAATCACCATGTACAATACACTTTTTTCTGTATTTTTTTAACAAACCTGCTGCCGGCCGGACACTGACTGCCTCCACTCCCTCAGGCAGAGCCAACTCTTGGCTGTAAACCCTCTGGGAGCTGAGACTGAGGCGACATGCACTCTGCAGGTTAGAGGTGCATGGTTTACTCTTCACAGTCACCGGAGGACTCACTGAATCAAAATTAAAATTTAACTGGGAGTTGCTGGAGGAGGAGGCTGTAGAAAGGTCTTTCTCTGCAACAGTCTCCTCTGTAAAGGCACAACCAAGAAACAAATGTAACAAAACTGTATAATGTTGACATACAGATAAACTGGACAATGTACTCACCCATACTGACAGATAAAGCATTGAGACAGAGATGCCACATGTGCAGCAATGATCGCCCCGCCCCTGTTAATTCTATTACCACCAAGAAGAACCGCGCAGAGAAGAGTGGAGGACTGGAGCCTACAGAGAAACATAATACAAAAAACTGTTCTGACATTATTCAATCACACATGTACTGTATATTCAAAAAAGACTAACTTGTCTGAGAGGAATTTGGTGCATCATTTATCTCAGTCCGTCCGTAGCCCAGAATCAGGTCTTCCTCAAAAACATGCAGGAGTTGAGTCTCTTTACCTTGCTGTACAGACATGTAAAGACTGTTATGAACTGCAATATCGAAGATATGGAAAAAGTTTGTCTTCTAGATACTTACAAAGTCTGTGATAGCATCCAGTTCAATGATGCACCCTGGTTTTGCTGTTGACTGCTGGCTAATGATGTTGAAGACCTCACCAACATATTTCTAAAATGAAAAAAAAAAAAAGAAAACACAGATTCTTGTTATTTTTAGCTTCTGCCATTACATAAATCAAAATATAAGTCAATATAAAGTACTAACAGATATCTCTGGGTTGGAAACCTCGCTCAGAAGTTTCTTGGCTTCAATGACAGCCTGATACAGCCGAAGTGAATGGCCATCACTTGCAACAAAGCATGCACTGGGAGAGTTGCAGTACACTCCTGTTGAGAAAGAAGGTTAAGGTCTTTCTGAATCAATATACTGTGTATTAGAGGCAAAGAATTTACACTTAATATTATGTCACAGATATGTTTCATGACCATTTATGCAACTTAAAGTAGGCACTCGTCTCACCTAAACAGGTACTTGGAATCAATGTGGGCAGCCATGCCACATGGGAGAATGCTGAAGAATGCAGAGAATTGATGCGGGCCAGCTCAGAGACCCCTCCTGACAGAGACAAAGGGCCTACAGGGTCCACTCTCCATAAAATAAGCTCACTGTAGATGGCATTAGGATCCTGGGAAATGGCTCCCAGTGACAGTCGATTTGGTCGCGGGCCGCGCTCTGGAGGAGCCAGGATGTTGTCCACATCTGGAGTTCTCAAGGCATTGTGGTGTGAGGTGGTGAGTAGCAGAGGCAGCACTGAGTGACAGGCCAGGTCGTTGAGGTGGAAGCGGTGGCCACAGTACCGTGATTTATGGGACACACTGAGGACAGTGGAAAAGGCAGAATCTTCTGCAAAGCTCACTGCCCACTGGTTCAAGGAGCCGTCGTCGTGTTTCGAGATCATCAGGACATTGGGGGTGAAAATGCTAAAGCGGAGGCTGTTGCTGGGGGCAGCTTTACTTTGTCCTGCGTAACTAATGAGAGCAGATTTGGCCCGAGGCAGTGAGCTGCCGGGAGGGCGCTGCCTGTCGTGCTGAAGAGCCAAGTCCACATTTTTATTGCAGGCATACATGACCACACTATGGCTCAAGGAGATGGCATCACCTGCAGGGAATGCTACTGGAATACGAGATACAAAAGACACCTGAAACACAAGAAACACAGTAATGCATGGAGATGTCTCAGCTGAATGGCTTCTCAGTGTGAACACAGTGGGAGGTGGTACCTGAGCTTGCCTAAACATGCCTGGCTGGTATTCGTCCAACCAGTCTACATGCCAGACCAACAGAGAGCCGTCCATGGGGTGGATGCTGAACAACATGTCAGCTGCTTTGTTCCACTCCTCCAACAACACCTCAACATGATGCTCCACTGACGCAAGCGGCAGATTCCTGAACTCTGGCTCTGGATCACAGGACTTCCCACCACTTTCTTCAAAATGATCCTCATCTTCAGGATCTAAAACAGATCCATTGACGTTGATCCATTGTTTGGAAAACACAGGAAAAGCTAACCTCTAGCATTATTATTATTTTTACTTTTTTCACTGGTAAAATTACACTGCATTTGTCCCATTTTTAACTTGATCTTTAGCTATGAAAATAAAATAAAGAAAATTGTACTGTTAGTGAATTAGGAGAGATTAGTCAGTACCTTCATTGGACAACTCTTGCTGTTGCTCCAAGCTGCCCCGTAGTGGCTGAAGGAAGACTTCCATAGCTAAAGTGAATTGTAGCTCTTTGTTGTTTAACCAGTGAACGGTAAAAAGACCTCCAGGTTCCTCATCATCAGAAGATAAGGATGAGATTGACGGAAGCAAGGGAATGTCTACAAAACATAAGCATAGCATGTACATAACTGAACTGGATAGATGCAAGGTGATGGATGAGCATGTGGGAAAGAGAGCAAGTAAGAGACAGAGCAAGCGTATTTGTTTAGGAACGAGAGTGGATTTGATACATTAAAAGGAGACATATTATTTAAAATAAACTTTTATGAGCTTTTATTTATTTATTTTTATGTTATAATGGTTTCTTTGACAAAAGGCTGCTCAGAGTTGTATTTTGGTTGATAAGTGCATGTTCTGTATTGTTCTGCATTTCAGTGCTTGAGAGCTCAGAAAGTTTATATTTTCACCTCCCCCATATCTCCACCCCACTGCTTTGTGTTTACTGACAATTATTCAAAAAATTACGACTCCAGGTAGGTTTAAAAAATGCCAGATAGCCATTTTTCAACAATTAAAGTAGAGTAAAATCTGTTTCCATTAAGGTGTTTTATATTAATATTGCGGTTTATTATGAATTAATTGTAAAATCATTATCTACATATGTTATAGTTTAATACCAAAGCCCAGAAAAAAATAGTTATTTATCTGTAACCTATTGGATTAGTCTATATATCCCTTTTCAAACTCCTATTTATTGACTAATATGTATAATACCAACCTGTCCAAAGACTACAGGGGGAAAACTAGCATCTTTATGTCAGGATTATTTGATTGTAACCGTTTAAAACCACTCAAGAGAGCAAATGTGATGTCGACACAGGTTTTAGAGCAATTCATTACAAATTCATTATATTGCGTCTTTATGTGTCCAATTACATAAAAGCTACACTGTACGTTCGTAAATTTGTAGCAGCAAATTATTTTCTTGGCCGTGACAAAAGCTGAATTCATGTATGTAAATAGAATCCTACATGATTTGTTGGCTCCAGCCTCCAGGCTCAGAGAATCAAATATTTGCCCTGTTTCAAATTAAATAAAGCTGCAGCACAAATGAGGAAACTAATATAAACATGCATTGTGTTCATAGCGGCCTTGATAAAATGACCTCAAGCTAACAATAAGGAATTACTGCTTTTAATCATTGCAAATAAGGTAAAAACATTTCCAGTCCTAAGCCTCTTAAATATGTAAATTATCTAAATCAGTGGTTCCCAAAGTGGGGTTCGGGACCCCTGGGGGGCCTCCAAACGTTGTCCACATATTATCAATCATAAAAGAAAATTGAGCCTGAAAACCATTTTACATCATGTATTTGCTTGTTTGTGCTACTTTAAATCAATACAGTTGTTACTATTTCTATTTTGATGTATACGTTTAAAAGAGAAAAACATTACATGTTCCTTTGAATACAGAAAACATTTTTGGTGGGGGGCCCCTAGGAGGCTGTGGCACTGCTGAGTTTAGGAATGGCTGATCTAAATAATACAATGTGAGCGAAAAGGATTTTACTTGGCCTATAATTAAATGCATATTACATCTGCACCTGATATAACATTTCCAATGTAAATTAAGAGGGTTTGATCTAGAAGAAGATATTTCACTGTAAAGCAGGTGTCACAAATAAACTTTCACTTATGTCCAATTTTAGAAAATGTTTGAAAGCCAAGATCTTTTATGACAATTTTATATTATAATTTAATAAAAAATTGATAGTTATTCTTCACAATATACCAAGATAATAGCAAAAATAATAAATCTAACTTATATAGTGCTTTTGGACACTTTACAATCCAAGAAACAAGACGACAAAGGCATAAGAATCAAGGAATGTTTAAACAGGTATACTTTATATTCTATTTTTGTATATTTCCAAAGCAACATATTATCCATTTTGTATGCATCCCCCACCTCTACACAGAAGCTAGAGTATATTGTCAATGAGGAAAGCTTATATAAAGATCTAATACCTAAACAAAAGGAACAGTGTTAATCATAGGATAGGTTACGTTAGTGCAATATTATACTGTATGCTTGTCTGGAAAAAAGTGCACAAACCTGTGGCAGGATTGATGCTGGCGGCGATGTGAAAGTGGCAGAGTGCGTTGGCGTGGGGTGGCATGCGGTTGCCCTTGCGGTGGTTGCAGTGTTGGCTCTGGTGGTGGGGCAGGGAGCCAGTCATGGAAGGGTGGATCACATCCCGGTAAACACTTGAATGCAAAGACTCCTGAAGATTTATCTGTCAACATAGATCAAGATGAGGTCAATTTATAGTTCTTTGTTTAATGTTTTAATGCATACAAATAGGCGTTCTTGCGCATGACCAACATAAAGTATTTCCCAAAAAGGGTAGTGTTGTGCTGCTAGTAAATACTGGAGTTACCAAATGGTTCCTGGTCTGACCTGCCCCCGAGCAAGAAGCCCCTAAAAAGTGGACACAGTCCTTAGCTCCTACTCTGTGCAAACACGCATTAAATGGAGAATCATCCAACACTGGATGATTTAAGGAGTATAAACATGAAACTTTAAAGGAAAAATATGATGCATTCTTCATATTGTTATATGAAGAAAGTGTACTTAGACGTGTTCTTGAGTACCTTAAATATCATCAAATGTTTATTATGCACTAAATGAAGAAGAGTCTCTGCGGTCTGCCTTAGCACTTACTGAGTGTATGCGGACAGTAGATGGCAATATGCACAATTTATTTATAATAACACTTTAAGAGACTGTGGGACACGCTATTATGAAGCTAGAAGTAGCAGTGATCGTGTTTAGATGGCAGAAATACTCAGAATGAGTCTGACGATGATTTAAGGACTTAAAAACAGTAGGAGATTCTCAGATAAGTGATGTATAAAATTGGGAAAAACATCAGCGATCCAGGGAGTGTTTTTGATGGTGGGAGAGTAGAGGATTTTCAAACCAACATTCCTCAAAATGGTGTGAATTAAGCTAAATGCAACTCTACGTTTTTTGGCTTTTTTGATGACTGAACCTTTTTAGAACATGGCTAAAAGCTCAAATAAGTCACTCTAGCAGAATATGTGTGCTTTAAACCTGGTATGAGAGAGCCAAGTACTGCTCTGAGCTTGAAATGAACCGGCAATGCATAGTGGTTGCACGTTCTGCCATTGAGACACTAATAGTAGAAGTAGAATAGTAACAAATTAATAAAATGATTTATACTAACTATATTAAACTGTGGATGCATTTGGTTAGGGTACACTTTGATATTCCAGTAATGAAATTAGTTATCTACATTTGACCTATACCTCGAAGCAGAAAGGCACACTCTTGCCCAAGAATTGAACCGGTGACCTTCTTGCTTTGTGGAGAGAGCGATAGCCACAGCCAGCTCTTTACATAAAAATACTTGATTCCATTTGATAACAAAAAAGCCAGAACCGGGACTTCGTCTGTGAAGTGTCATTTAACCAGCTTTGGAGGGAAAGTAAACACAGCAGTGTCTGTGATTTCTTATGAATAATTCCAAGCATGTCCTCACTCAGACTGCAGCTCCCCGAGGCACCCAGGGGAAAAATGCACACCAACCTTTTTTGTACTTTTATATCCCTCATTTTCAGTAATAAACCTTTCACTGTCGTGCTAATTACCTATGTTGCTTAAAGGCACACTATGTAACTTTTGTCCTCCACCTCCTTCATGAATATTTGATGCTTTGCCAAGAATGTTCCACAGTATGGCATTAAACTTCTCCATCTTCACTGAAGAAACATGTGACACCACCAGGCCAAGTTATAGGTTAACTCCATGGAGCGGTGACACTGCTTCCAGGGTATTTTGGGTTAATAAAACACGTATTGAAATGCATAATATATACTGCAATACTGTGGAACCTTCCTGGCTTCTTGAAAGTGCAAAATAACTCATGAATAAATTAACTTTGCAGGTAAAAGAAGCAGCAAAAGGGTTGTATATAAAATAATAAAAGATAAAATTGTAATAACTAACAACAAAGTACAATTAAAAAAACAGATTTTTTGCCAAGTACTCAAGTTCGAAACAAAGAAGTTTGAGGACCACTAATCTAGACTTTTACTCTAGATGTTTAATCTTGTGCACAGGGACATATTTAGCACACTTACTTCCTGTGCTGATTTTCCTTGTACCGTCCCATTGGCATTGTTTTTCCGAGAAGGGCAGGCATAACTCTGCGTGTCCCTGTGTTGGGTGCCTTTGTGGTTGTTATAGGGATCAGACAGAAGAGTGTCGTCTGGTAACAGTGTCTCAGCCCATAGTCGACATACACTGTCTTTACAGCAAGTCAGCAGGACGTTACAGACAGAACCACTGTCAGAACAACAAAGAAGCAAATGGTCAATATTAACAAACATAATAATACAACATAAACAGAGATGTATTGTATGTAAAATATAACAAAGTACACAAAGAAGCTATAGAACTTCCCCAATAAGCTAATATATACTGTAGGTTTGTACACCTTTGTTCACATATTTTTGTAGTTTTATTTTTCTAATCATTTTTCTTAAGATTAAGATTAAGACTGTATTACAAATCGAACATATATGTTTGACTTGTACTGGGGTATAACAAGGAGAGAGAGATCATTGCCATGGTAACCAATTCGAGCAGCCCTGTTGTCTCTAAAAGTCCATTAACTGCTGGGTTATAACAAGTATATATACTATAGAGTGAGATTTAATAGTTTTTTGATCATGCAGGTGGCGTTCCCACTATCAGGAATCTTACGCTGAGCTGCTTTAACTTGCGTGGCATATTTTTAAATCTGCATTGGCTTACTACTAGCATGATAAGTTAGAGTGTGACGATCCGACCCTGAGCTCTATTAAAAACTGCTCTGTCAAGAAAAAAGACAAGTGTTACAAAATTATTAAAAGAATTGTTTGTTTTCCTTCATGTGGTACACAAAATTGATTAAAAATATATACTCAAACAGAGGCTTGATCTAAAACTGCTGTCAGAGATGGTCCTGCATTATTTATAGTTTATCTGTTTTTTATTATATATTATAGTTTATCTATTTTTTCTGTCTATTTCTGTATCTAGTTGGTTTGTTGTTTTCTTTTCAGACATTTGATTGAATATCCAGAGGTTTGTTTGAATATTCAGAGGTTTGTATTAAAAAACATGGATTTTTTAAAGATGACTTTTAGCCTTATTGAATGCGATCAGAGATATTAACCTTTGCACCATTGTATAAAACGTGTGCAATAAAAGCGTATAAGCAAAACAGTGACATTTGATGACAACCTATGAAATTCAAACCCTTTATAAATTCCAGGAATTTCTATAAGCTTTAACAAGTAAAGGTTGTTTGTCTGGTATGGTAAGCCTAGAAGGAGTGAAAATCAATGCAAAGGTCCTTTTACCATGAGCTGCCCAACCTGTATTCTTTATTCACTTAACTGCGATTCACTGTATTCTACCCCGCCCAATTTTACTTCCCAGACTTTTGTTTCATTCATTCAGATTGAGAACTAGAGGAAGGTCTCACAGCTAAAATGTAATATTAATTTTAAAAAAAATATATATAAATATGTTGATTTTAGACTTGGAGATATATCAAAAAATAGATAATATCATAATTGTTGTCTGACAAAAACTATAAAATTACAGCCAAGAAAGACAAAACATTTAGACCCTTGTTTGTTGTCCAGATATACATTGAAATACACTGAGATATCAATTTTTGTTAAAATTGGCCAGCCTTTGTTGATTTGTGCAAAATGTTCATGTGCACCCTTTGTTTGGGCAGGTTGAAAATTACTTTGTAGTCTGTTACCTTATACACCTTATTCTGCCCCACCCACTTTTGCCTCTTTTTGCCACAGATCCGCACTTCTGAACAGAACTCCATTAAAGCTAATGGCGAATGAGGGAAAGGTCTCAACGCTAAAATGTTGTATAATTGATTTATGTAAAATGTTTAATGTTCACGTGCAACAAGTCAGCAATGCACCGATTTCCTGGGCGGCTTGAAAACAGCGTTATAGTCTACGTAGAACTTATTTTCTGTTGAGCTCGTCTGCCTCGTGTAAATGAATACAACAGAAACACGATGGCGGTGCCCACAACAACTTCCGGAATAAGGTGAATACCCCATTTGCTGTTTAGATCGGCAACCCAATGTAAAATCACAAAATCGTAAAAAGGGCCACAAATAATGGCAACTTCCTAAATAAAGGTAATAGAGTGCAATCTCAGGTCAAGTTGGGGCTGTTAATTTAGTTGAATTTTAATAGTTTACCATTAATCTACAGTGGCATTTGAACATGAATCACAACACATTATTAAAAGATGCACTATGTTCGGCACTATTGGTTTGTTGGAAGGTCCGCCCCATGTTTGTTTTTCCCCTGCGGGCCAAGTCCGGCCCACCGAGCAATATGGTCAAGGCCCATCAGGGTAAAATGGGCCACCGACCGGACTATTCATTGAAGCTTGGGTCTCTGGCCAACCCTGCACAGCGGCAGGCATGGTGCAAGTTAGTGCCAAAACATTTGTCCAGCCCATTTGTTTTGTCTGTCCAAGATGTGGTTTACACCTGATGAAAACCAAATGTAGACCTAATTTAGATCTGCTGCTATGATCTGCTCTTGTTCACGTCTGGTTGTTGAGCGACACTGGGTTTGCTTTTGGTTAGTCTTGCTTTAGTCCTGTTTTTATTGTTTTTTTTTTTCAGTGAAACAGTAGATTTTTGTTGAATAGTACCATTGTGAGTTGTTTGTGGGTACTGGATATAGAACATAAGATTGTGGTGCAGTTTTGTAGTTTGTAGATCCCAGACAATGTGGACCCTGTGGAAAATGTGGCCCCTTGAAAATATAACTGAATAGCTTTGGCCTAGAATGTTTCAAAGTATGACATTAAACAGGGAGGGACAAATGTTATTGCATTATTCATTGTTATTGCCCTTTAAACATGCTCTTGAGTACCTATCCTTTAGCATCTAATATTTAAACAACAAAATGTAAAACAAATACCTCCCAAAAAAAAACAAACGACTTCCAATATCTCTGGCTTTACTCACGAGAGGAACTGAGCGATGGGCTCCATTTACTGGCAGCAGAGGGCATTACATATTTGAGATAAAGCAATATTGGAGGAAGGAAAAACGGGCTAATGTAACCTGTAGTAATGATTGTCATTTGACAGCGGATCAGAACGAGTCTGATGATGATTCATGGACTTACATACATTGGAGAGCTTTAGAATGGAGTGGTTTTTGACGGTCGGAGGGAGAGGACTTTCTCAGGATTCATCAAACTAGCGTGACTGCATTACTGAGTTCATGTTTGGGCTGCAGAACAGCCTATTTCAGTTTAAGTGTTGTTTTTAATAAAATATTTACTTTTTTTCTCTCCCATTTCTTGTTATTACTGAAGCTTTACTTTTATTCAACTGGTCTTAAACTTTTGATCAGGACTGCATGTGCCTTTTAAATACCATACTGTGGGAGATTCTAGGCAAAGCAATGACATTTCAATGGAGTCAAGCATCAGAAACGTTACACAGTGCACCTTAAATAATGAGATTCATATTTATGTTGTCTCTATTTGTTTCACTACACAAATAACACAACACTAATTAAAAAAAAAAAGCAGTCAAGTACCAAGTCTGCTCACGAAAATATGGAATTGCAACTTAAATTGTCCATACCGTGGCATATATTTACTTGTTTTCCTCCACGAGAAGCCTGTGACAGAGCGTGGATGGGCCAGGTAAATGAAGGAAAAGGCCAGCTCTCCCTCCAAACTGAGGTCTGGGTCTGGCGGTGTGAAAAAGCAAGACACTCCACACTTCCACTTACTCGTGCTGTACCAGACCTTTACCAGGCAATCATCCTGCATGAACAAGCAAACATAAGGAAGAACCAATGGTACTTTTACAGCAAATATGCAATAAGTCTGATGACGCAAACAAATTAATGTCTACAAGATTGACAGAAGAATTAAGAGTTTAGAGGTTGGCAAAATTAAGAGGATGAAATGTATTGTCTATATGAAACATTTAAAAAAGTTGCAAAAGGATTAAAAGAAGGAAAATCAAGGAGCCAAATCAACTAAAAAAATTGACTCTGCAAAGGTGGTGTGAACACTTGTGCTTCTCACCTGCCCAGCAGTAGCAAAAAAGTCTCCATCAGGGGAGAACTTCATTAAATTGACCGGTGAAGCAGTTCTGCAGTAGCAAAAACACAAGACAATATGAAGAACACTGCAATACTACACATTTTTGTTATGCTATTATAGTGTGGTATTGCACCTGTTCTGCCAAATACACCTCCATCCAGACTCCTTCAGTGATGACTCTTCACTTTCTTCACTGGTCCCTTGATAATTAGACCACAACTGAAGACAGCTTGAGCCTGTTAAGAGACTGGAACCTGAAAAAACATAAAGGCAAATGGTTACGTTAAAGATTTATTAATATTATTATTATATTACTATGAACGATTTGCCTGAATGTACCTGTGGGGTGCCAGGCCAAATTGCGTACAATAGACTCTAAAACAAATTGACCCGTTTTGTGCCACTGGCAGTTTAGCTTCTGTGTTGAAAAAACACATAAAGAGAATAGAATGTCATGAAAAAATTAAATAAAACAATAAACACAAATTCTTTATATCAAGATTGTACTTACAGTCAGCAGAGTGTCTTTGTGCTCAGGCTGATAAACTGGCTCAAAGATGCAGACAATACTTCCATAGGAAGCTGCAATCTGTAAAAAAGGACATAAACCCACATTACCTACATGTTAAAAATAATTAAAGTGTATATCATGCCACGTTTCTGATTGAGGGTCTGCCACCTGCATGTCTCCATGGAGATGTTAAGGCTTTACTTCGTCTTCAAGATATTAAGACGTAAATATGTTATGCCTTTGCCTGGAATGCTCCAAAGTCTGGCATTACATTAATCTATTTTACATTTATTCAATCACAGATGTTTTACTGCTAAAAAATACCTTAAAAACCTTATTGTGAGCAGGCTCATCTCTTCACAGATCTGACCTGTAATTTGGCCTGGTGGCATTACCTGCTTACCTCCACGGTGATAGAGCAGTTTGATATCATACTGTGGAGACAGGAAGGTGGCGGCTCTACGGTAGAATGAACTTAGCTGTAAGTATAAATGCCAAAATTTCCTCATTTCCTCGTCTGCAGCAGTAACAAAGGTTACTTGCAGTAAACTGAGTAAAAAATGCCCTTAAGCTGTAACTGCTGTGACACATTATTCACAGGAGTAGACCTCAGGCTGGACAATATATACTCAACAACACAAGCGCAGGTCGACTTGAGGTATGAAATCCAGGGGCAGTGAGTACACAAGAGGGGCGTTAAAAGGTCCAGAGAATACAAGGGTGTTTGTATCGAGGTCAACACAGTATGCGAATATGTCAGAGTGAAGTGAGTCACACTAACAACACATAACAATGTGCTTATGTGCTCTGAGTATAAACGGAAACAAAACCATCACATGCACACAGGAACTTAGCCACCTCCACAGCAGCAGACAATTGGTCATGTCAGAATCAGTGGCATAACAAATATCTGGTCACATGTAATCTTATTTACAACCCATCCAAAAAGGTTACAACTCAGTGTATGATGAGAAAGCAATATTCTGCATATCTCATAAAATCAGATGTAAAAATAGCGTTTAGATTGTAGGCCATCCATACAAAGACAATATGCACAATAACCACAACATGAAATATGTCTCGGTGTGAAAGTAAATGTGACCAGTGAGGTGAAGTGCGCCGTACGAGGCACTGTTCTGCCCCCGATCAATTGGATTAAACGTCACATGATTTGAGCAGTGAAAAACTGAACGCCCATTTTTGAGGTCATGCTCACATTTACCATTACTATAGCTGCTTTATTTCACTGTGGGAATTATGACAGACTTCAGTTTGCATAGTCTAATACAGTCGGAAAACCTTTCACAAGTTTTACACATCTCATGATAAAAACGTTTAGTTCTGAACAGATGAAGCTTGGAAGAGAAACGTAATATCTAAATTTTACACACTTTGTCCAATTGATTTGACTGAATCTTTTTGCTATGGATCCCACAGACAAATAACATGCACATTTCAATTTTAAGGGAAAAGGCTCAATACCAATTTTGATGTCTTTAGTTAATAGTAGTTTTGTTAGTTAGTTATGGATCAAGAGTTCAATTTTAAATCTAAACCAACTTGATTTAAAAAGCACATTTTATATAGAAACACTGTATATAATTTTTTTTTTTAAGTATCCAAAGTGCTGTACAGATACAAAAGTATGAAAACAACAAAAGTTATAGTAAAAGCTCACTAGTCCTAAAACAACTAAACCAGTCAAATCAAATAAAAGCAAAACCATAAAATAGCAGAAAATAAGTAAAATAATAATAATATAAACGAAACTAAAATGAATGTAAAAAAAAAAAAAGAAGATGATCACACAACGTAGGCTGTGTTAAAAGACAACTTTAGTTTAGCTTAGTTTTATTTAGTATTTCTATTTGTTGAAATGTGCATCTAGTTTCGATACTAGTTTTAATTAAGTACATTTTTGAAAACTGTAACAATACATTAATTATGCTTTTCAAATCTAAACATTCAAAATCCTTCTGCAAACAGACGCAAAAGTCCTCTATAGAGCAAGAAGTCCTATATAAGTTATTTACACTACAGTACGTGGTCAAATATTTGTAGTATTAACGGCTCTTACCTGCCCTCCCTGCAGTGAGCAGTCCACACAGCCCACCTGGATGTTCCCATGTTTGGCCCCTGGGATGATCTGGAGCCGCTCAAAGTCACTGCCCAGAATCACCACGTCACATCCAGACGCATAGGCCTGTAAAACACAAGAGGAGCAGCAGTTATTCCATTTGTTGGCTTATTTTAACTTTTTTTAACATTTTTGCTTTTTACGTTTTTGTGGCGAAAACTAAATTAAAACAAAATCTAAAAAAAGGGTCAATATGAACCAAAAGCTGCCCGCAGATTACAATAGTAACATCCTTACTTTTCTTGCTTTCTCATTGTCTAATATATTATTATTGCTCAATTATGCGACCAGTTTCATGAAATGAATCTTTCAGAATGATGAAGTAAAGCTGATGTGGTAGCCAGATTAAAAAAGCACTTTACACTAGGGTGGTAGATTCTTTTAGTCAACCGAATTATTTTATTCAGATAATAAGGATTTATGTGAAATAACAGCAGAAGTGATAGGCCATTGAGTGAATTAGCTGAAAATTTGTGGATGAATTTTGTGAGTTTAATCAGTGTATTTAAAAACAAATACACTGTTTTCTAGTACTTTTCTGTATAAATAGCATAGACTCCTGTGCAGTTATAGTCTTTTCAGTACAGTTTTGGACATATATATGGTCAGAATCAGATCATGTATATGCTGAATAGTTTAGACAGAGAGTAGACAGAACTGAAATGACTAGTTCAGTTTTATATCTTGTGTCACTTATTCAAAAATTGACATCCCTGGAACAGATATTTTTCCCATCAGCTATTAAAAACCACATTTGACTATAAAAAGCCCGTGAATATAAGATCTTGAGCCAGATTAAGTTAAAGCGATGCGGCTTTAGAACACTAAATGTACACATTTCCTGTGCCCTTATGATGCAATTACTACTGAGTCATGAAACCTCTTCTCTCAGCACATGACATGTGGTTCTGTGTGTATTGTCTAGATAACAATTATTAAATTACAAAATTTGTTGAAGATTATTTCAATTATTTATTACCTGTGATTAGTAAGATTATTTGCTTCAGCCCTAAAAAAAAAAAAAAAACTAAATGAAAATGTTACGAACTTATTCTTTCCTAATGCATTCTAAGCATCCTTATATTCATGGAGATAAGTTCATAGGCATGTTTCGTAACGTTCAGAGCAATGCCGCCACACTGCCACTAACAACAACATCCGTATCCTGGCAGTACTTTTCTGGTTTGTGGCTGATAAAAAAAACACATTATATGTAGATGCAGATGGTATACATTGGTCCTATTTTGCCCTGAGTTTTTACATTATATAACTGTCTGGGGCAGAAGAATCATAAAAAAAACAGGTACAACTCCTTTAATGTATTAATTTAGAATCACAGAGGCCCAAACTAGATCACATAAACTGAACATTCAGTGAACAAAATTAGTTATAAAAATTGAAAATGCTGAAGAGGAGTCTGAGAAAATAGGCTGTGTGACACTCGATCGCATCAAAGGCACATTAGATTAGAATTCTCTGCTCCACTTCTGCAGCTTTCACAAGAGGAGCTCGATGTGAGCTGTGATCTAACAGTGACTGTGCATCCTTCACAGAGGACACAAGGACACTAGAATCGTCCTATTGATCCATTCTGTCAACTGCATAGAAACAATACCTCACAGTTGACTTTAGAGAGTGGGTTCAAAGACAGGCACATACTCAAGTGTTCATTTGGGCATAATATAATGTGGTCAGCGTATCTAAATAATATAGTAGTGAACTATGGTGGTCCCTTTAAGTCTGATGTTCACACTGTAGTCTAAAAACAAGCTGATCAATAAATTGATTATATCATGATCAAATGACAGAAATAAATGACATTTAAACTTTTGATAACAATATTTACTTGCATTTGGTTTTCAAGTGTGGACAGTTGCCATAGCAGTTGTACATTTGAAAGTAAAATATTATATTTTTTCAAAGATAAAATATCCTCATAAAGTCAGTCAAATCAGTAAGAACTGTGATTTCAGAGAAACCCCAACAGAAATCTGTGTGATAATCAATTTTAATCATCGAGCGGTTATTTTCCCAATGATCTCTCAAATAATAACAAAAAAAACATCTTCCATAAAATTCCAATTTAAGCATAACAAATGGGACCAGTAAGTATAGGAGATAACAATCCTTATTGACAAAGTGCAAAGATGATTAAAGCAATGCTTTTTCAGCCGAGTTGTTACCTACCAGTAGCTGGTCACTACTGGCAACCTTTTTGTAGAGGTTACAATGAGAAAAGATGCAGTGCATTACATTGTTTGGAGTCGGCTGTGACCAAAATCTGTTCAAGCAGTGAAATGCAATAATTACAAGGTATAAGATTTTCCAAGTGTAATTTAGTGCTACCTGCTCCATTTGAAGAAAACAACTATGCTACCTAATACTACCTAATATTACAATGAAAAGTGCAGTAAGTAAATAATGTCTTGATTGGATTTATGAAAATATTTCAATAATTTCCAGGATGATAAATGCTTAAGAGAAGAATGAAATTGTGTGTAGACCTGTTTGTAGAGGCCTAAATTTAGCAGATTAATTAGCAAATTAGCAAGCCCCAATGTAGAACTATCAATTTGTTGTTCGCAGAGGACAACATTTTTTTTAACTTAATTGTAACCATTCAAAACTGTGATTGATTTAATATAATTTTGGGTCCTACCGTGAACGGGACATTGTTGACACTGCCCACGGAGAAACAGTTGTCTCCAGGATTGACGGCACCGGTGAGGACCTGATGAAGATTCATGGCTGGTCTCAGTCTTCAGCTCCAGGAGTCTCTGCGCTGAAACCTTATAAAGGTCATGTTGGTTGTCTTCTGTAATTCCAATTACGTGGGTTTCAGCTTTACAGCCCCGCTGTGAATACAAAAGAGAATGAGTCGTCTGAGGACAATGAAGACTGAAATCACACAGACTAATGGCACAATGATCAAAAACAAGTATCTGCCATAATTAAATGCTTTTGTGATGTGTGAAGTTATCAATGTGAAGATCAATGCACTAATTACTCATTTGGGCACTGCAAAACATTGACATTTAAAGCAATGTAAATCTCCAAATTAGAACTATGTGCCTGTACAAACATGAATGAAATTAACCACAAAAGTACAGAAATATCATCTAACCTTGCTTGAAAGAAGACACTAAATGCTTTGTTGTCTTATGTAGACCATTTTTAATCATTTGATTTAAAGAGTATTTATTTGCCATTATACTTTTCTACTGCTTCAAAAACAATTGCAATATTGTCATCCTTTTGATACATCTCCCACCTTTACAAGTAGCCTTACCACTGGTATGGCACCACAGTGCTAATACTATATTGGCAGAACAAATTATTAAATGTTTTGGTTTTTTTTTCCAATAGATACATTTGTGTAGTTTAAAACAGCTTTTATTTTGGCACTTGTGTTGATCATCATCATTTAAATACCCCATAACTGTGCAGTAACTATATAATGTTGCAGTCTATCAAACATGATCCAATTGAATCCTTTTATATCAGTGTTTACTGTTGTAGAAGCACACATGATGAAGTTTCACACAATCAGCTCAGCATCACATGAAATCAGCCAGAGGACAATACTGACAGACTTGACAGAGTTCATGAAAATTGTACAAAACTTGCAGCCCATTTTCCACTATTCATGATGACGTTAACTTGAAGCTAGCTGTCAAGTGAATATTAGCTTGTCAAACTCACTTAAAACTGCGGGAGCGATTATGTATTAAAACGTATTACCTTTGCTTTTTCTCAATTTACGTCCCATGAATCGAAAGATGCACGTAGCTGTAGATCCGTCAAACAAAATTAGCTCCTCAAGTGAGCTGAGTGTAGTAAAATGTTACGGATTCGAGCCTCACTTTTAAGGCTAGCGTTAGCACTAGCCTGAGCTCTTCATCAAACTACTTTGTCAGAATGTCTCAAATAACAACTGAAGTATATAACGTAAAATCAGTGTGTGCATTTCTAATTTTATAATCCAGAGAAGGAACGAAGCGATTCAAGGTTAGCAAATAAAACGCCTCCTTAGAGGAAGCTTTTCCAATGTTGAAGATGTGTCATGATGATCATGACATGACGCACTGCATTATGGCCTTTGTAGTCCTCACGTTTAACTGTAGTTTGACGGAACCTGGGACTGGCTCTAACGTTAAAGTACGGCTACAATGAACAATTATTGTTTTTCAATCACCAGTCAAACGATCGATTGTAAATTTAGATTTATAAAATACATTTTATCAAAAATAAACGTTGAAATGTGATGCCTGTAGGCTTCTAGTTAAATAAAATTTACGAATTAGTAATGCAGCTAAACTACTACGATTATTTTTAATCGACTACTTATCGTCACGATTCTGATTAATCGTTGTAACCAAAGACCTTAACCTGTGCTTTAATAATAATAATAAAAGATAAGCTTATTTCTATGTATTGCGTTTAAAAAAATAAGTAAATATACATATTTTTCGCTGTTTTATAAGAAAATAGGATAGGTTTCTAATCCCACTAACATAATGCGCATATCTTAATTGTCTGTGAACAAGGTAAAGAAAATAAATGCCTCTAATGTATATGTCTTCGTACTACTCTTGAGTGGCCACTTGGGGTCAGTGTGACCCAAGATATAAACAGCCATTCAAACAATATTCTGTCTCTTGTTTATATATAACCAAAACTCAGTTCTGTAAAAGAAAAACCTCTCATTAAAGAGCTTTAACCCCTAGTCTTACACAAACAAAATGTTAAATATATGTACTTTGACGACATTGCTCGGCTGCAGTGGTGAAAGGGTTATATTTAAATGAGCTTGTCGAGCCTCTTTTTTGGTCTCTGCAGGTCCAGCCCACAAAGCTCTGGACCAATGTCAAGCCCGTTTTTGTGGTGTTCGAGCAGTGTATGAGCTAACTAGCGTTAGCAGTCACATTGCACAGGCTGCATCTCTCTCTTAAGCGCAGAGACTGGATCTTTACGGTATTTCCGCTTGTACTCGTGTCATCCTCCCGTGTGCAGCTCCTAAACATGGCGGCCCTTAAAGCCCTTTGCAGAGCGGAGAGTTTATTCTTCCAAAACACCTCTGGTCCCCGCAGAATCTCATTACACTTCTACAACCAGACACTGAGCAAGGTCGGTATCAGCTGCGAGTCACGTGTGATATGCACCTGCAAACTGTGCATGAAAGGGCATCTGATACATTGGTTTGTGTACAACCATAGACTGTAGATCAGATATCTACAGTCTATGTGTACAACAGATCAAGAGCTGCACAACACTGCTTAGCTTAATGCAGAGACTTAGAAAATACACAACACATATTAGTTCCATTGCTATGCTGAGACAGTTTGTGTTTACCAAGTGTCATTACTAAGCCAGTTTATGCCAAAACACAAGGAATACTTGCAGCATGATTTGGCATACTCTAAATACATACACTTACAAAATATGACATGCCAGGTGTTTTTTTTTTTTGTAGAAGGAATTGTTTCAAACAAGCAAACACTATGCCATGCTGTTGAAATAGTCTACCACTCTCAGTATAAATTCTCTCTGATGATGAATTAGGATCACATTATAAACATTTCAAACACAATTTCACTGCTAAAGAATAAGCGGAATACCATAATGATGATTAAACAACTATAAAACGAAAGACCTATAGATAGATTTATAACACAAAACATCCTAGTTCTGGGGTCACATTTAGTCCTGCTTATGTCATTTTCTTTTGTATTAACACTTTTTTTCCCACATGAATGCCTTGTTCCTTAATCTGTATACAGTATATGTTAATTTCACTGAGCCTAAAATTGTGCCTTTGTTAGCAATCTCCTTCTCAATGGGTACTTTTACAAGGCCAGTAAAAACAGAACAATCGGATAATCAAATAATGATCGAATCTGATTTGTGGTGTGTGTTTACATGTACAAGAGACTTCTGTTAATCAAAAACACCTAACAGTCTGTTAGTTTATTGAATATTTTAACTGTTGTATTTGAAACACAAAGTACAAAATAATTTAAAAATAACTCTTATGATCTTTAACACTTGCTCTTTCATTTTGTCCTTGCCGCAGTTAGTTTACCCTTTTTGCATGTGCACAGATGGGAACAATTAGAAATGCATCTGTTTACATGACCTTTCAATAATCTGATAATTTCAGAAATCAGTTTAGATTTTTGGTGTGCATGTAAACATATCCTCTGGCTATATTATCTGATTTCTGGAATTATCAGATTATTTAAATGTGATGTAAACAGGAAAATCTGATGTGAGTAACCTGATTTTTTCTGATTGCTCACACTTGTGTTTGCAAGGATAATTATGAAAAAAAAAACAAAAAAAAAACAGCTAAAGCAAACTAATGTGACAAAGTGTAAAAGACTGAAAATTCATTGTACTTTGTTTTCCAAGTGCAACAGTTGGTCTAAAAATTGAAAAAAATAACTGACACGTGTCACTGGGTTTTTTGATGGTCATATTTTTGTTGGGCAGGTAAATGTACCCAGTGTGCCCTTCCAAATATGCATACATAGTACTAGCAATTGTTTTTGACTACAGTAACAACAATCTTGTATGTTACAGGCAAGTAGCTGCTACTTTTCAACTTCCTCCCAAAGAAAATCAAAGTTTTACTCAGACCCCACAGAGGCAGTGAAAGACATCCCCAATGGAGCTACTATACTAGTAGGAGGTGAGACAAATCTGCACCATCTCAGAAAAAAGACGCATCTAATACTATTGGTAATACTCAAGAAGCAGGTTCAATATTAGACCAATATCAAGAATGAGGACATAAATAAAATGATACGTTTTGGTGGAAAAAATATATATCTTATAACCATAGTTTAAGGTATCTAGTACAGGCATAGCCAAGGCATACAGTTATAAAAACACTTGGTAATCAGGAGTAGCCTATGGCATTGTTCCCTGCCTGAGCTGCAAAGCACTATGCTGGACGTAACCACTGAGGACTAGGAGCATGGAGAGAGAAGGGACGAAATCATCTGGAACCTCAAATGGATGAGAGAACACAGGCCCCGGATAATGGATGAGGTGCAAGGTTCCAACAAAAAGCACACCTGCTGTGTGTTCCACAGAGGAGGCAGGTCCCTTTGGACGGAGTTTCCCACACAAACACATGGTATTCATAAACAATGGGGCGAGAATAAATCCTAAGGATGCTAAATAAACGCTAAATTCTAACTGAAAAAAAAAAAAAAAAAGTTTAAGGTCAATAAGAAAAGGTTTATTGCCATTGTTCAGTGAACAAAATTCACAAACTAGAAACTTGCTTTGGCGATAAGGCACCACATATAACAATGAATAAAATACTATATATATATATATATATTTTTTTTTTTTTTTTTTTTTTACTCTGTCAGCACAAATGAACCATGGTGATTAAAAAAAAAAAAATTCTCACAAAGGTTTCAAAAAACAGTAGCATTATTCAATTACAAAGTCATGATTGTTGTTCAGTTGAAAGGATTTCAAGTCATAAGATTAAGACTGTTTGTGGATCCAAATAATTTTAAGGTTCAGCAATTTGTGGATTGTCAGTTTTTCCCATCGCCCATGGAGCCATGCTGCTTTCTGGTGGTGTCAGTCTGATTAACTGTGGAAACAACTTCCCAAGCAGAAGTTGCACATGAACACCACATCAAGTCATTTCCTCAAGTTGTAGAAATGGGAATTGTGGAAGTTGACAGACTCTGTTCTCAGCATCAGATCAAAAGCACGTGAACATGCACATGTCAAATACCGCCCTCAAAGAAATTTTACATGCCGACATGCCCGACATGCACATGAAAGCTGCTTTATATAGGTCTCTGCCCTCATATTTTGTTACTGAATGCTTATTACACAATGAATAAGATCTCAGGTCTTGATATGTACTGTGCAGACAGAGGTATAAAACGTCACCCGTTTTTCCGTTGTGTAGAACTATTTATAGTCACCTTTCGTGTGACATTGTGGAGCATTTTCCACTCAGTCATATCTTTCCAAAATAAACACAACCTGCTTTTAGTGGGATTTGAGAATTCTAAACCATAAATTAACACTGTTGTTGCCAAGACATGTCATGAATTACATGTAGTGTTTATTGCCCCTAACAGAATTCAGTACTTTTGTTAGGGATGCACCAATACGATACCGATTTAATTGATTCAATAAAACTATTAACTGTCCCTTGGTCCAAAACATGAAGTTTAAGATTTTTTTTATACAAAACTGTTCTGTAGTTATTTGAAGGACAATGAACAATTACACAACCCATTTGGCTTACTTTTGTCGTACGTTATTCTTGTTTGAAGAAAATAAACACTATTTTCAGTCTCTGCAGAGGTGTCAAATATAACATTTCTATCTATTTATCTATCCATTACAGGTTTTGGGTTGTGCGGCATTCCTGAGAACCTCATTAACAGTTTATTGAAGACGGGAGTGAAAAGTTTAACTGCTGTCAGTAATAACGCAGGGTAAGTGTAGCAGGCTTTATTGCTTTGTTAAAAATGTGTGAAGGTTTTGTTTCAGCATTATCTGTATCTCTTTTCCTGTGAAGAACCAAATCAAAGAGAAAACCATTGGAGCATCAGTGGAGTATCAGATGCTTTACATTTCAAAACAGTTTCACCATTTTGACACATGCATTTACCTGAAAATGTTCAATCAAGTGCAAGATTCTGTCATTTCTCATCGTCAATGATAGGGCTCTGCAATTAATCAAATTTCTATTACGATAACAATGATTACGCCTGACAATTACAAAGGAAACAAACAATTAATAAGAGGTA
This sequence comes from Rhinogobius similis, assembly GCA_019453435.1. Classification (NCBI taxonomy): domain Eukaryota; kingdom Metazoa; phylum Chordata; class Actinopteri; order Gobiiformes; family Gobiidae; genus Rhinogobius; species Rhinogobius similis. Next base: position 30,973,990 of record CM033629.1, read on the forward strand.
ACGATGTCTTTACTTTGCTCAAAAAAATCTTATTATAATTGTGTTAATGAGATCCGCCTTCTGTGTTTCTCTGATTTCTCTCTCACACTTCCCTCTCAGAGCAAACACTGTGTTAGCTTCCTCTACAGACCGCTACATGTTACTCATTTGATAAGCAACGTTTGTTCAACATGCACTAAAACTCGCCTAAACTAACTCCTCGCTGTTTGCACGCTGGGGACAAAGGCGTGTGGGCATTTTTCCTCATTAAATTCGTCCATTTGGTTGTTTCTTTCTGGTTGTTTTTTTAGGAAACAAAATACTTTTTAAAGTGAATAATAGTTTGAATAATTGTGATATAAACTATGACTAAAATACTTACAGTTAATATATTTTCTACAATCAAGCTGCCCTACTCGGTGATGTATTTTTTTTGTTTCGTTTTAGCCAGTCCTCTGTCAGTAAAAGCAGAGCAAAGATCAGACTTTGGAGAAAATAATTTGTTGTGTTAAATGGCAATGATTTAGATAAAGGTGGCCAATATATTATCTACAAGATCAAAATTGTTGTTTTGAGATACTTGAATAATGAGTTCATTGTTTTGTCTGTAAATGTCTTGGTTAGCAGTTCTTTGATGAATATAAAATATTTATTTTAGATATAAAATATCTAAAATATCAGTATTATCAGACATGAAAAACACATATAGGTAGATCTCTCCTTAAAATGTTGACAATGTTGGAAAGTCTTGGCTGTAAAATGTTGTATTTCTCTTGATACAGATAAATATGTTTTGAAAAAAATAGCATTAATCCAATCCAAAAACGGTGGCACATTAAGAGCATTTTTTTATACAGTTGTTCATTTACCCAGACCCAAGGCCGTGTATTCGCTGTGTATTCCCTGGTTATTCCCAGTTTATTCCCTGTTTATTCCCTGTTTATGCCTTCTGTATTCCCTCTGTATTCCCTGTTTATTCCCTGTTTATGCCCTCTGTATTCCCAGTTTATTCCCTCTGTATTCCATCCTGGTAATTGCTCACTCCCGTTAGGTGCTTGCAAACTGGATTACGGTGGCAAATGCAAATGCCTGAAGTTACTGTTCAATTGTATCTTTACTTGGACTTTGTATTCTTCAAACCATTACCCAGAATGGTTGCTCAGGATAAGTGATAGGCTGCTGAAAAGAAGGGTTGCCCAAATGTATTTTCCAAAGGTTTCGTACCAACCACAGTAATTACTGAGATAAATGGCATTTAGTGAGAAAGGATTGTGAGCTTCTTTGATGAATTGTAAAATTGTCCTCTCCACTATTATTATTATCATTATTAGTGCAAAAACGATTTAGATAGATCCATTTTTGTCAACACTAAAAGGGTTTTTATCCTGCCGTCCTTGATTCACCTCTATTGAAGCAACTAGTTAATTTTTAAAGAGTTGCACAGTAGCAGATCCTTGTGACTTTAAGTGCTTTATTGGCCCTCTTGTTACAACTATAAACAGCTAATGGCCTGGAGGAAGCATAACTGTTGATATGTAATCAGTGTTTCACTCACCGCCAAAGGAATGTGTCACTTTTACCCATTGTAACCTCCTGACTACCTCCTGCTGCTTTGATTGTTTGTACTCTCACTTGTAATTCTTGTTGCTAGGGTTTATCTTTGAAGAGATCTGATTGGCCATCGACGACATCATTATATTCCAAAATGTCAGTATCGTTTGCATCGGCCATAAAAAAACCAAAAGAAAAAACAACAAAATACACCAGTTGATCTCTACTTAAAATGTTTTGGCTGTAAAATGTAGTGTTTTTCTTGACACTAACTTAAAAATTTAGCGTTAATCCAATCTAAAAACTGTGGCACAATAATAGCATTTTTTGTGCAGTGACACTTGAGTTTATGTTGTAATAGAAGCAAATGGTCCAGTTATTGTGGAAACAAAATTTGTACGGCAACCTGACAATTCTATTTTTGTTCACATTTGCCAAGAACCTCTACTCCCTGTATTCCCTCTGTATTCTCTCTGGATTCCCCCTGCATTCCCCCTGTATTCCCTTTGTATTCCCTCTGGATTCCCTGTATTCCCTCTGGATCCCCTGTATTCCCTTTGTATTCCCTCTGGATTCCCTGTATTCCCTTTGTATTCCCTCTAGATTCCCCCTGCATTCCCCTTGTATTCCATTTGTATTCACTCTGGATTCCCTGTATTCCCTTCTTGACAGTGGCTGACTCCTGTTAGGTGCTTGCATAGTGGGTTACAGTGACAAATGCAAATGTGTGTATCTTTACTTGGACTTTGTATTCTCAGAACCATTACCCTGAATGTTTGCTAAAGCTAAATAATAGGCTGCTGAAAAGGGTTGCCCCAAATGTATTTTCTAAAGGTTCCATACTAACCATGGTAATTATTGCGATAAATGGCATTTAAAGAGAAAGGTGCACATGCATTACAGAGTCTATTGACAACTGCCTTTTTAGCGATATACTTAGACACCGTGACTGTTGTATTTCACGGTTTGTACCTTAAAAGAAAGATATGTAAGATAAAGTTTTATGACCTGTTTTAGTAATTGTGTGTTTGAGGCATGTACCCCATATCTCCGCCCACTACGTACTTGTGATCATTTGAATTTTGACTCTGAGTAAAACACAACGGGTTCAAAAATGTCACATTTTTCGACAATAAAAAAAATGTAAATAAAACTGAAATCCCATTATGAAGAGGCCTATCAGTGCTGCAGTTTTGAACAGTAAATAAAAAATATTTCTCTATAGATTAGTATTGCAGTTTATAATGGACAAAATGTAAAATAATCATCTACATAATTATTTTATGTCTTCTTTAAAATATAGGTCAAGGAGATCAAACTCAACTGAAATTGATTTTCTTTTGATTTCACTAATTTCCACTGCCTTTGTTTTTAAACTTTACCACACATCCGCGATTGATTTTCTCATGTTTGTAAAACCAATGCACGTGTTGCTTGCTCACCGTAACCTTTCCCCCTGACTTACACTTCACTCTTTGGTCTTGAACCTTTCTTACTTTTTTCTCACAGCCCGTATTATGTTTTTGCAGCTTTCAGTGAGATGAGGTAAACATTCAGGGTGGCAGAACAATAATACAGTGAGCTCTTTGTGGCGTGTAATACGAGACGAGAAGGTGCTCTGAGCTGTGACGGGAATAATTCCCCCGTTGTGTCCAATTTCTTCTGTAATCATCCGCTTCACAGACTGTACAATCTGAAGACGTGTGGAAAGGGCAGATATATGTGCTTAAAGCCAGCCCCTGTGTTTACTTTATATTACTGGACAACTGTACTATTATTCATGGTCGGCATTGTGTCACTGGGCAAGACATCTTTCTAGTATAAAGTTATTCACACTTTGAACCCCAACTGAGACATTTTACAGGGACATTTCTGTTGTCTTGCAAAATATGATCTGAGTACTGTTATTTAGAGAATTAAAAAAATTAGAATCAACATAATCAAGTGTCAATAACAAACAGCCCCATTTGCCTGGTTAGAGCAGCCATATTTCTGTCAGTCTGCCCCAGGCCAACAGCTATCACTCTGGAGTGAATTGTAACACTTTATATTATGGGTTAGTATGGCAATTGACATAATGTGAGTCAGCACAGAAGAAACGGTTGTTTATGGAGCTTGGAGGTATGAACAACACTTGTCATATGCAAATAAAATATTGTATTGTTGGAAGCACAGCAAATGGCAACAAAATAAGTTATATTTTATGTTTATTTTAAGCTCTGTTTATAGTTTCTTTAACAGTGCAGTTCATAATCCTGTTTTTTAGGAATGACTTTGTTTTAAGAGTTCAGTTTATAATCCTTTGTTGGATAGTGAAAAAGCAACAACAATATATCCTGAATCCAAGGATAGTTCAGCTATCCAGCTCGCCATCAGTTCAAGAGTCCATCGGGGTCCACAAAAAAAAAAAAAAAATGACCTGAAAACAAGGTCAAAACAAAATTTCAGATCTTTTCATCTGTAACAATCAAAACAATTATTCTTATGAAACAGTGAAGGCACCTTAATTAACATTTAACATTATTAAATTAATTCTACTGCGCAATCAACATACAATCATTAATATAAATATTGCTATAGCTCAACACGTCGCCAATGGCACAAGTACTGGCCATTACCAAAACAATAAGCCATCAGCACACAAACAGTTCCTGTTAATACAATTCTGGAAAATACTGTAACATGAAGCATTTTAGGATCTATATATTTCCAAGGAAGTGTAATTATTCATATGGATCCCCTCAAAAACTTGATTATTCATCTGAAGGTGTTATTCCTCTGAAAAATGTAAATACATATTGCTGCACTTTATAAACACGTGTACAAGCAGTCAATGAATCTAGTAATCTTCTTGTTATGTTCTTATCAGCATGCCTTGGCACACTGCCTCATCGTGGCACAAGACTAGGCAGTAATACTGTCAGATACTGCAGCGTGAAGATAAGGTTTATTTATATATATATATATATTTTTTTTATTTATTTTTTTTTTTTTGCAGAGACAAAAAGGGTACAAAAAACTGATTTTTTTTTGTTCAAAAGGGAATGGGAAAAAGTTGAACAAAGATTAGATACATTCTTCCCAGTTCTTAGTATTCTTAGAACATACGTCCTACTTTAAGAAGTGGAGTTGAATGGGGGGGTCAAACGGGCTTGTTATCCCCGGATCCAGAATATCAAAGGCCCTGAATTGGACCTTCTACCCAGTATTTTCTAAAGCAGGCCTATGTTGAGCTAGGTGATCTGTAAATGGATATCTTATCCCTGTGATTAATGCAATTTGTTGTTTTTCAAAAAAAAAAATTGTGTCATTTTCTCCCACCAACTCCTCCTAATCTTCAGGCTCCTTCAGGCTCCTTTATGCTCTGAGTGAATGACAGGTAGATTGCAGATGAAAAATTACCCTAAAGCTATAACCTGACATATTTACATTTGTTTAAATGTTCATTAATATGAATTATTCACCTTTTTTCTGAAATAAATAAACAAATAAAACAAATGAGTCTATTTAACCAATCACAGTGAAGTGTGAACTCTCACTAGGTCCTTATGGCTTTAGTTTCCTTTTAAAGCCCATTATGTGCATGAATTGTGACAATATGTCAGTCATGATAGCTCTAAGAAAATTGTGATCAATTTTTAGCTCATCAAGTCTGTCAACCAGCCTGAAAGTGAGGATAAAACCAGTTGTTATGTCTTTACCTAAGTGTTTACCTTAACAGCTCGAGTTGTAGCTCCTGTCTTGTTTTGATTGTCTTGATTTTCTTGTGGTGACTGTACTAAAATGCAATTCTGTCTTCTCCTCAGAGTTGATAATTTCGGCCTGGGCCTGCTCCTTCAGACCAAACAGATCAAGCGCATGATTTCCTCGTATGTCGGAGAGAACGCCGAGTTTGAGAGGCAGTACTTGACTGGAGAGCTCGAAGTGGAGCTCACGCCACAGGTTAGTGCCCTCATGCCATATACACAAGGTAAAATGGTCAGAAGATTAAGCTTGTTGTTTTTTTTTTTTTTTGAGAAGTTCAGTTTATATTTGTTTTGGTTGTTGGTCTAGAGGAGTTGCTTCAAGGTATTTTGGATACTTTTCAAAGCCATTCAATAAAAAAATAAATACCGTAAAATAAAACGTTAAAAATACATTTAATAACTAAAACTGTGTAACAAAATGCTGTATTTTATGTTAAGTATGTAAAATATTCTTACCTTTTCAATTTTTCATTATTATTTGCTTATACTTATATTTTGTTTTCAATTTTTATGTAGATTTTCAGTTTCCGTTTGTGGGTATAAACTGTAATTCTCTTCTATGTTCTTGTGCAGGGCACTTTAGCAGAGCGGATCAGAGCTGGAGGAGCAGGGGTCCCAGCCTTCTTCACAGCCACAGGGTACGGCACTCTCATCCAACAGGGAGGCTCGCCCATCAAGTACACCAAAGATGGAACCATCGAAATTGCCAGTGAGCCGAGAGAGGTAGACTGAATCTGTGTTTTATTTTATTTTACCAACTAAAATATAAACCAAATTATTTATGTAACAATATTAGCACATTTTTGATATTACATCTTCACATGTAATCATAATAATAATAATAATAATAACTGGAAGAATCTGATAAACCAATAATTAGTTCAGATCATTGACGTGTGCTTACATGCACAAGAGAAATCTGCAGTAGTGCAAACAATCAGAGAAATCCGGTTTCTCTGGTTACATGACATTTCAATAAACTGACAACTTCAGAAATCAGATATTGATCTGATTTCTGGTGTGCAAATAAACATTAAAAGAGGCTGAGGAAGGTTTTGATTGGAATAGTGTAGTGTAGCCCATGTTGTAGTAATTAGTTGAGCGGTGAGTTGGTGAGAAACTATGGCTGTGGAATGAATCCAGTTTGAATTGCGATTGTGATTCAGTCATTTCTAATCTTCAGTGATATGCTTGGGTATTTTTAATTGATAGGTCTGCAGCGAATTACTAAAAGCATGTGGTTTGGTGCAGACCTTAAAGGCAGAAATTTTACTTTTGCTATTTACGTCTTGTTTATGTTACAAAACCTTACTATGCGGATGTCCCACCGGTGAGGCGTTGGACTTCTTCTTAATTTGTTCCTTTTTATCTACCATCTGATAAAAGGAAACTATCAAGCTACTGCGGATGTTATACATGAAAAGAATGCTGTAACCCACGTATTTACAGTCAAATCACAGATTCTGGGATGAATTAGAGTCAGTATTTACTCCAAAAGCACAGATTAAAAATTACACTAAAATTCAGATAAATGTATAGGACTTTTATATGGATTCTGCCTGGACTTTTTTTTTTACACACTGCATTACAAGTCCTCAAAATTCATTTTTAGTCAAATTAGCTTCAGCTTTGAAAGAGGAATTGTTAAAACCCAGCAAATGGCCAAAGTAGTGTCAACCAGGCCCTGCCTACAGACACAAGCTTTAGTTCTTCATATATTTAACAAAGAAAATTTTGCTGGAATTTAAAATGTGATTTTCCTCTGTGCAGAGTCCAGCCAATAGTTTGTGCTGCCAAGGGTTAAGAAACAGCTTCAGTTTGAACTGGGGCTCATTTTAGTCAGAATATGTAAATATAAGGTAAACGTTAGTGGTTACACAGTGTAGTAGTAGTAAGAGCTAAGAACACATGTGACTCTTCATCTGTGACGCTGTGGACTGTGGACCGTTCTGTCTCGCACACAGGTTCGTGAGTTCAACGGCAGACACTACATCATGGAGAAGGCCATCACCGGAGACTTTGCCCTGGTCAAAGCCTGGAAGGCAGACAGGGCCGGCAATATTGTTTTTAGGTGAGAATGATTTCAAAGTGTTCCACCAAACACACTTTTATAGCAAAGGTTTTTCCACTACAGTTACCTTGCCTCGCCATGTCTCATTATCTCCACTGTGTTTACTCAACAGTCGGTGCATGTGTCACAAGTCATGCAGTGACGTAAAGGTGTCGTGTGTAGCTTCATTTAATGCGGGTCCTAATTAGTGTTGTCAAGATGCTAACATTTCAAACACTATTTCGATACAAAGGAATATACTTTCCAATTTCACAATGTTGATTTTAAAATGCTCTTTTTTATGCAATATACTGACATTTTCAACACAAAATAATAGTTCTGATCCAGCTCAAGATCATTCTAACTCCTAAGGGAAGGTCAGTTTTTTTCTTGTTAATGTGGTTTGTTTTTTTTTGGTTTTTTTTAATGCTTGCGCAAATGAGTTTCTAGTTTCTAAACAATTTTTAGTATTGATTAGTATCTGATTTTCAATACTTTTAACAAACCTAGTCTTAATACCAATAGAATAAAAATTTTAAAAAACTTTGTTGGATTTCATACTTTTGAAGTTTCTACTATGCCATCTTTCTGTCCATCCACAACCACGCACAATGGAAAGTTTATTATTATATATATATATTTTTTTACCCATTTCATGTTTTGTTTATTTAAAATGAATCTTTAATTTAAACAACTAAACTTACTAAACTAAATGTATCGGGTTACATTAAATCTTACACAATGACAAAATGAAATACAGAAAATTGTTTTATGGCAAATCTTTCATTGAAGTGTAGTAAACTCTATAACCACAAGATGGCAGTTTTCTCCAAGATATTCAAGAGTTGCTTCTGAAGTGCGTAATCTTGGTCTAGGTCTGTATATTGTATATTGTAAATGTATATTTTCTCACAGGAAAACTGCAAGAAACTTCAATCAACCAATGTGCAAAGCTGCAAAAATCACAGTTGTAGAGGTGAGAGAAATACACCAATGCTGTATACTTTACTGTTTATACTAACTCATCTTCAGATTTAAACATGCGTAACGGTATTGCTTGGGTTTTTTAAGAATATTTGCTCTCCTATGTTAAAAATGTAGTTGCACTTTGCTAAGTGCAAGGTTAATCACCAGTTTATCAACAAGTTTTATAACAAGTAAATTATGGTGGGAAAAATGTTGGGCTTTCAATATCATATTTCGGATTTGATCAAAATTCATGTACACTTTTCATTTTTGTTTTTTTGCACTCTAAAGCCATGTGCTGCTTCTGACTACACTTCACTGTGATTGGTTTAAATCCACCTGTCACTCACTCTGGAGGTGGAACATAACAGAGGCTGACCAAGAAAATGAGTGGGTGGAGTGTATGGTGAGGCACTGAATCACAACTTGACAAATACACCAAAATAGTTAAATGGATTTGATAACAATTTGATTATCGTCCAGCCCTAAATGTAAATGCCCAAATTGTGAGTGGCAGTGCACCGTTTACCCACCCGTCTCACATTTGTCAGTCTGAATATGTGATAACTCATCTGTGCTCCTGTGTTTGTGTGCTTTCTAAACCTCCTCCTCTGCTTCACACTTTCTGTATAGAGATAAATCCAGCAGACAAACACAGTGCGGGTGTGTGTGTGTGTGTGTGCGCGTTAGCCATAAACCGTTACTGCGGTCGCTTCCTGGAAATAAATTGGAAGCTAAAGGTCTCTCATAAATGCAACAGACTTTCTCAAAGGACATTTTCAATAATTGTCTGTCTGGACCAGAGAACTTGATTGGAAACATCTGCCGCCAAATGGCAACCTACATTTTAGGCATAATAAAGAAAATGCATAATACAGAAAAATGCAAATCGTTCTGGTAGTAAATATGTCTGGAACTGGCTGCTCGATTATGGCAAAAATTATAATCACGATGATATTGTCAAAACGATTGTGTAGACAAGAGAAAGGATAGACCGAATTATGCTATTAGTAATGTTTTAGGTTACTTTGCTTCAGGCTTTTAGTAGCAAAAGGACTGCACTAATAATTCTGAACAGAAGGCAATTAATTATATTTTTGATCACAACATTTTTGTAATAGAATAGAGTAATTGCACAGCCCTACCAGACCATGAGGTTTTTATTTATTTATTGATTATTTCTAGGGCTTTAATCGACTGAAGAAATTCTTAGTCACCTATAGGCATGCTTTGCTGTTCGATAACTCACTCGGCTAAAGGATACAGTAGGGTGAAACTCTCTAAACCTTTCAATATACAGAAAAGTACATGCATTTATATGTATAAAGCCAGATTAAACTCATGATTCACTTCCAAATCTTCAGCCATTTCACTCCATACCTTCTTTGTGCTGCTGTCCTATACAAACCCTTATTATCAAAATAATTTTGTCAACTAGTAACGATTTTGGTCTAAACTCCATTAACCGATTGACAGCCTTCATTATCTCTCAGCTTTGCACTAATCTGTTAGAGCTACAGAGACTGAATGACAGCTATTTACACTTGAAAATTGATAAACAAGGACTTGCAACCAAGTTCAAATAAACAACTAAACTAGGCTCAATTGAGAAACTGTATTAACTAACTTTAAATGCTGTTTGAAGAGGAATGATTAGGGGTAATCCAGTTGTTTTGAAATGGGTTGTTTAGGTGCACTGTGTAACTTTGTGCCACGCACTATTCTCCGGTTATTGCTTTGCCAGGAATGTTCCACAATTCGGCGATTTACTTGTTTAGCTCTATTGACAATAAAAACACTTCTTATAGAATACATGCAATTTAGAAAAGTGTTGTGCCATACTGTGTGGAACATTCCAGAGCAATAACATCTCCATGGAGACAAGCAGATGGTGGCAGAAATGTTACAGTCCACATTTAAGTGGCTAAATATACAGTATGTTGAACTAAACACTGCCTTTTATTTTATTAATATAAATGTCACATGCAACAAAGAATAGGCCATAAAATACTGTTATTTTACGGGGTACAAATGGTTCTTTGTCATCACTGAAATTGCTCTATACCTTCTGCTGCCGTACAGACAATTGCACAGGCTTTTAGATAATGACATAACAGCGTTGTGGAGTTGTTGACAGGCCCGGGCACTATAATGTGTGGCTGACGTGTGCCGGCGATGCAGACAGCGGTTAGAGGAATTACAATGCAGCGCTGCTTAGAGAGATGGCATGTGAAACGCTGGGCTTCATAAGATGCAGGCATAATTGGGCGGATTTAATATTGAAATGTGTGCCTCAGCCGCTGTGCACCTGAGTTAAGGGCTCAGAGTGGCAATTATTCCCAGAGAGAAAGTCACATAGTATTTCTGCGTTATGCAAAGATTTCTGCCATTTAAAAAAAAAAAGTAATACATTTGGCAGTTTAGTTCGCTCTACCGCTCTGCTTTAGCTTTTGTCTCTTTTTTACTTGCTGTCAGTTTTATTCTTCCATCTTCTCTTCTCAAGGGCTGCGCTTATTTCTAGGCCTGATATGGGCTTTATATAGCCCTTGTGATTTCTTTAATGTCTCTATAGTTGGGTCTTGATGAGTAATAATTGATTACTTTTCCATAACCAGCCATGTCGGGCTCAGTCACTCAAGCAAAATAGGTCTTATGCTTTATCTCACACCATTTAAGAGTTGTTTTTTTTACGCAGAACACAATATGCATTCTATTGTCATTGATATGCAAATGCTGGACTGTCAAGTCAAAAATCATTCAGTTAATTTTCTGTTATCACAGTATATCTTAAGACATTGATTTTACCATTCATTTATGCAGTTTTTTCCCCCCAACAACTAATTCAATACAAATAGCATTCAAATATGACTGATTCCAATACTCCATAAAGCATTTGGAACCTCAGTTTTCTGTAACAAAGAGCAAAAAGTATAGTATTCAATCTGAATAAAAATAGTTGAAAACGTGAAAAAAAAGTGGAATCAGGGAAAATCCAAGCCTTGTATATAACAGCCTATTCATATTTTATCAAATGAAGGATGCTGTTAATGGCAACAAACAGCTGAGGCCACAGGTCAAAATGGCTGTATAATACACATTAAGGATGAGTCTGATGCTGCTAATTGAACTGACTGGCTCAGTGCATTGTGTTTTACGACCTTTTACATCAGACATGAGCAACATCTATAAAGGACCAATAAAGCTGATAGTAAAGCCAGTTGTTTGCATTGCCCCCATTAAGAACCTTCTTATCTAGGATCCACAAACGATTACTTCCCTGTGAAAATAATTGTATCTTTAGAACCCACTGCATGTCTAGTCATAAATGTGCAGATGGAAGTCAATATTGAGCCGCTCTTTTCGACTGGTTTGGATGGAAATGACCTGATGGATATTGACTGCTTGTACTTGAGTAAATGACATGCCATGGATAAAATCGAATTTTTTTGCAGATTCTACATCACATTCGGATTGTAGCACAAAACAAAGTGGGTTTATTTATTTATACATTTTTTGGGGTTTAGTTTAAAACCACATTGGAACGCATATGCAAGTAAAACATTAAAAATAATCCCATAAACAAACAACAGACATAGTTACAAAATACTAAAAGTACCAATAAACATTCTGACTCTGTGAAAGAATAAATTCTTTTAAATTATTATTAAAAAGTATTTCAGAGTTCAGTCAAGATTATTCCAACTCTCACTCAATCCCAGTTAGTTAGTCTAACCTTGCCTCCTTGTACTCAAACAAATACCAAAAGTGAAAAAGAAAAAAGAAAAAATGGAAGAAGCTTTTGAAAATTCACCAGATTATCACCAGCTCCTGCCATGGTTGCTATGCGACAGACTTTTACTTTCTTTTCATTTGTTGAGAGTCTCATAGTTTCCAGCTGGTGAGGTATTTTTCTTATGTCAGGTTCAGTAAAGGCCCAGTGCATTGTGGGAAGAAGTAACTAGTTAAAATAAATAGTTTTTTAGTCACACAGAATGACTTTAGTTGGTTTTATTACTGGTACGAGTGACTAAAGCCCTCACTGATGGAGCGGGTGATTCATTCTACTGGAATCAAGTACAAGTCAAGCTTTTATTTTTTCTATTGTCTTTTTATTTTATTTGTCTATTTATTATTTTTATATTTTCCTCAAAATGTGCACTATGAAACTAATGTAAGCTCAGTTACTGTCTGTACTGTGCAAACATGTATTAGGAAATCAAATGCAAGATTCTAGTGCTAGTTCACCTCAACTGTTTTTATTATTATTATAATTACTTATGTATTCTGTTTTTTTGTTGTTGTTTGTTTTAGATGGTGTAGTATATATGTTTTGTACTTGCTGGGCTGTGTCTAACCCACGTCTAACCATAGGCAAATGCAATAGACAGAAGGTCTGAAAAGCCCTTTACATTTTTTTTTTTTATTGATAGAGCGAACGCTTATTTGTATACAAGCATTGTTAGTATTTAATCATATTTTCATTCATTTTTCTTTGCTGTATAAGTCATTTCAAATGTTACGACAGTAGTTTTCAGGGGCACATTTTCTTTTTGTTCATACACAATACAATGCACCTTTCAGATAAATGAATTGAGTATCAAGAGCAGACATTCTCATGGTCTTGGCTTTAGTTCTCCAATCAACTACACTTTTAATGATAATCAAATATGTCAACTGTTTCTTTTGTATAAGATTATCTAATCGTTTATTACTTTATTGAAGACATTGGGCTTTTCATGGCTCATGCAGATTATTTATTTTATTATATTATACTTTATTGTGATATTTTCTGTAGCTGTATATCATGCTTCAACATTTATTTTATTGTGACGGGCTAGTGCACTGCTCTAAAAAAGAAGGGTATAATGAGAAAAAATTAGCAAGGCTTTTTGGTTTCCATTACACCGCTTTCTCCATACAATCATCTTACACAGCAGTGTACCACATTTGGTTCTGTTAATTCTAACGCTTATGCTGCTCTAAAGTGTTCAGACAAAGCGGTGGTTTAGGTGTTCAGCGCCAACAAAGCATTGCCAAGGAATGGAGTTTAAATGATGATGGCTGGTATTCAAAAACTATCAAATATTGGTCAACAGATATATCAGTCTATGTCTATTTTGTTGTCAGTATATCAACTTGTGTTCCTATTGTTGTCTGATCCTATTTTGTCCAATAGATAACCAAAACAGCAACACATTTTGTTCCAATCCTTTCTCTCTGTTGAAAGTGCAATGCCATTTTTATCGCAAGTGGACCAGGCTTGCTCACTCCTCTTGGTCTGCGGATGTATTTTTAGCTCTTTTAATGTTGTCAGGTTTTTGCTGTCTTCGTACAGTCTGTCATTTCAGGGCGTGATTCCAGTGAGCAGAACCAGATTGCTCGTGTTGTCAGTGGTCCTCTTGAGAAGGGAATGGTGCTGAAAGCCAGAGCCCCAGCAAGTGGCAGCAGGACATGGCCAAGTGCCTCCATTATTGGACCCAAACACACACACGCGTCATAAGTTTCCATGCTTTTTGGGGACTTACATTCATTTACTGGATAAATTATCTGATCCGTAATTACTACTTGCCTAAACTTAACTCAAACCCCACCATTACCCTTGTAAAATAGTATTAGTTTAATAGCGGCACTTTGTGACAAAATCAGACTATATAATAAAATAGTATTATATTTCTCTTCAGCCTGGAAGTATACAGAGGCATAATAAGCACTCTGCTTGGGTGGTCAGCACGAGTTACATTTTTCTAAAACTCTGCACCAACTCCAATGTTCATGCAAATTGATATTAATGATGTGCAAAAGGGTTTGTGAGAGCTAGGATCATTTAGACAGATACCTTCTTCCTCCTTTTTTTAGTGTGTGTGAATCAGGTACTCCAGCTTTAAAGGGGACATATTACATTAACCATGTTATAATTATTTCCCCTTTTCATTTACCCTCCCGAAGTTGTGTTTAGTTTAGTTTTTGTTTTATTCATGCATGTCATGATCTTCATTCTCCTGCAAGATATCATTGCTCCAAAAATCCCTGTTTTCACTAATATATGCTGCTTTTTACTCGTTGCTCTGCAATTATTATGTTCATCACACAATGATACACATGGTGATCTTTAGCACCATAGATGGGGCTATCAACATGGTCTGGCACTTTTTTGTGGTGAGGTTTACGCTTTACGCTTTTATTGCAACTTAAAATGTCCAACATATAAAATAATGTTCTATAAAATAAAGCACGTCTTTAACTTTAACCATGTTGTTGATCTAATAATCATGGATTTACGTCATTGGGACCTGATTTTTGTCCCATAAGGGAAGCAGGTCCCCATGAATTGAGTGAGTACACAGATTTTTGTCCCCTCAATGTGATAAATACCCACCTACAGACAGGAGCAAGATGGAGTGGCTAAAAATACCCACGGGTAATGAGAGTGCAGAATCGCTGTCAGCCTCCAGCTCTTTACCGTGGTTGTCGCTAGTCCACACAATCATCTATGATGGATAGTGATCTTGGCTGACGACGCAATGATGGTTAATATTGAATGATGTAATACTTTGCGATTTCTGTCTATTACTGTAGCGGTAAATCTTTGCTGAGTGTGACCCATTAGTGGTGTCAAACTTTTTCGGCTTTACAGATATTTTTGATGTACTACTTTAAAGGTGTCTCCATTGAAATACTTTCCAAAGTTTGGCAGGGTTTTGGGTCGACTGCAAATCTTCTATGTATGCATGTGGTTTGGGGCAGAGTTTGCACATAAGAATTTTTTGCGCAGCATTTAAAAGTAATTGTACCCTGTTTAAGTTAATAATATATGTAGAACTAGACATTCAAAGGTAGAAAGTCTATAACAATCCTATAACATTTATATAAGATCAAACAAAAGAAAAAATATAGCACATTTTCACTTCAAGAACATTTTAATTTGTGTCTTACATGAATCAATTGGATTTACTTGTTTTCAAATAATTTCACAGCCATATTTCCTCTTCAACATTCCACTTTGCACTTTGAAGCGTCAGGAAACTTTCTTTTGATCCCTTTCATGGACGGCAGTTGAAGTGACTCTTTGTACAGTCCACATACCATCAGACCATGCAGCCGTCTGTAAAGGACCTCTAGACCTTGTAGCTGGTGGTATAGCTCTCATTTGTCCATATGTTTGATCTTTCAAGAACACTGGTTTGGCCTTTTTTCTACTAGTTTCCGTTTGCAGTACATTATGGTAGGGTACACTTTATATGATCACTACCCATAGTTTGATTGAGGTGGAGGGCAGCTGAGAAGGAATTACTATAAAAATGCGGATACGGTTTATGTCTCTGTTCAGGTTCAACTGTATGTTTTTTAAAGGCACAAGTGAACTGGAGGCTGGGCTGTACAACAGAAAAAAACAATCAAGGTTTGTTTTCAATCACAAACTTTTTTAAATTATTATTAAGAACATGTAAAATTGCTTTCAATCGTAATTTCTTGAACATAAACAAAGCACATTTTTTATCATTGCAATTTAAAACAAAATAATGTCTCCTTGAAATGAGGGTAATGTGAACTCCACTCATACAGGCTGGTAATCAAACCCAGAACCTTTTTGCTACAAGGCTAATTGTTATATCCACATTACTGTTGTCACAATACTAAAAGCTTTCCTTTTTGTATTCTTTTTTCAATATCAATACTTGCTTAAAGGAGTTTCAATGCTAGTTTCAGCTAGAGTTTTAGTCAATTAGTTCCGATTTCTTTGTTATGATTTACTGTATTCATTTATTTTTATTTTGTAACTACCTTAGTCAACGTTTGCCTGCGATTTAACCTGTGTCTCCCTGTATATTCTATAAGATCTCTTCTCTCATCACCACTTCCTCTGCTGCTTCTCAGGCAAACTCAGACAGAGCAGTACAATCATGACGTGCTCATTGGTCATCTATCATGTAGAACTAAATCAAACTTCTCTTGCCTCAGATTAACAGAGTTAAGTGCCTTGATCACTGCTTCTGCAAAAATCTTATATGTTTTTCAGTGCCCTGTGACATTTTGGGCCTGTCTTTATGGCTTCACGTACGGAACCATATTTGATTTTATATGGATGGACCATGTGCTAATCCACCTGCCAATCTTGGTGAGATAAAACTAGAATATGTATTCTTGGCTGACAAGACAAAGTAAACGTACTGTATATGCAACTTGTATGCAACAAACAAAATTACTTTAAAATCACAGAAAAACCATCCCTGCTAACTTCTGTAAACTTACTTGAATTGTTGAATGCTCAGTTTGAGATTAACGCAATTTTAGAAAGTTTACTTATCGCACCCAAAAACACACACACTCAAAACACTAAACCAAAAGCCACTTTGATTCCTTTTCTCCTCCCTCCAGCTCACTCCATGCCTTCATTGAAGTGAAAATCATTCCCCTGATATGACCCTGTGTGAGTGGCTGTTCACACCTGCTTATTTGTGCAATTCTATTTTTTTATTTATATATATTTTTTGTGTTGTTTTTTTTTCTGTCCACTTCGGTTCTAACGTTGAATCTCTTGTGTACGCCGCATCTGAGCTTGAATGGATGTAGCCGGGACACATCAACCTCAGATGAAAGGCCCTTTTTATGTACACAGTAGCGCATTTAAATTGTATGAGGCGTTATTATGATGTGAGTTGGCATTGGAAATCTAATTGAAAATCTGAGATGAATGCCTGGTTTGCTTTTAGCGTAAAAGTGGCAATAGACTGTTGAAACCTTCTAAGCAACAGTAAGGATAGACACAGTACTAATGGAGATTGCAGAGGATGGCATAAAGCAAATATGTTAAAAGTAAAACTACAGAAGTTGGTTATTATAGTTAAGCTCATCCATCGGTTCTCTGTTTGTGCTGGGCTGTGTTGTGGTAGCCTGACCTGCCATTCTCGCTATCTTTCAATATCTTTCAATTTAGAAAGAAAATCGTCACATCCTGTGTGCCGCGATTACAAGCGATAAAGAAGCAAGACGGTGTCCACGACAGAAAATGTTCTGGGATTCTCTCTTTTAAAAAACCAGGACGTGTCGTTAAAACCACAGCGAGAGGAGGCTCGCGGTTAAGTCTAAGAACAAGTGCAATTACCTAATTATTGTGGTTTGAAATATTGAAAAGTTGACTGTTATGAAGAGATCTCCAAGATTTGTTTTTGTGAATAGGTTAGAAAAACATTATTTTCTATTGCACAAGGAAACATTATTTTCTATTACACTCTCTCTCACGCGTTGACAGCAACAGCATGCTTCTTGGCTTATAAACAATTATGATGTGCAGCTGAAGCATACCCTTCATAAGCAGATAACAACAGAAAAAGAGAAGAGAAAGAAGAAAACAAGACAGTGGTGAGTGAGAGCAAGTTTTAGTACTGTGCAGTTTAGATGAATGTCATGATGTGTGTCTGTTGCTTGAGAGTTTATAGTTGCTGTATCTAACTCTCAGCTAAACTAAGCAATCCATGCAACTGCAGCTGAATCACCAGCATCATGCGTGCGTAGAAGTGAGCTAAAAAGACATTTAGAACAAGGTCACGTATTTTCCTTAAAGGTTATTTGATCAACTTAGAAATAGGAAAGTCCCAACAGACACGTAACAGTATACCAGGTGCCTTAAGTGAAATATAAATTACAGTTTTTATAGTATTTGGTTGGTGTACATTGTGATATACAAAATTGTAAAAACAATGTTTTTGTCTGATTCTATTATTGTGGTTATATCTGGTGTGAGGGCCCCTATCATTTTTGGTATCCTTGCAACGCCACTGCCTCTCACACAGCCTTGTGCTCTGTCTCTCATATTGTCGGTAATCTGCACATTTTACTCATATTCAAAACGTCTCAGAGTTGTTTTATAGCCCTTTTAAGAGCCGTGACAAGCGTCATTTAGCTTGTGTTGATGCACATCAGATGCTGGGCACTGTGCTTTGGAGTGCATTGGCCTTTTAACATTGTTTTTAGTCAAATTTAAAAATAATAATTAATCCTTTTTCAAACTAAAACCCTGTTAGCGAGCCGCACAGGGTTCTCCACCCCCGGGGACAAGCTGCTTGGAGCTGCTCGTACCGGGATGCAGAAAGCCGCGTGGCTCGTCACCGGGATGAGGCGCACAAGCCACGCTTGGCTCCTCGCTTCCGTGGACGAGGATCAGCTGCAGTGCCTCAAACAATTGATTTGTTCTTCTTTATTTTATTGTTTTGGGCTGTGTTACAGTGGGTTTTTTGAGCTTTTGACCATGTTCTAACAATGTTCTATCATTAAAGACATACCTGCTGTTGCATTGAGCTGCATTCACGCCATTTTGAGGAATATTCGCTCCTCTCCGACCGTCAAAAACACTCCCTGCTGAACTCCCTTGATCAATGACGTTTTTTTTCCGATTTTACATGTCACTTATTCCAGAATATTCTGCTGCTTTAAATCCTTAAATCATCGCCAGACTTGTTCTGAGCATTTCTGCCGATTACACGATTACTGCTTCTGCTAGCCTGATCATGTCACGCAGTCCCTTAAAGTGATAACATAACTAAATTGTGTAAGCGCTAGGTGCCATCTACTGGCTGCATAAACTCAATAAGTGCAAGGGAAAACTGCAGAGAAACATGTTCATTTAGTAAAAAAATCTTTGTTTCAAAACATGAGATGGCAAATTTACGGTACTCGAAAATGTTTAAAGGGTCATAACAAGACAAAAGTGAATAATTTTCCTATAAGGCCCACTTTTATTTACTGGCTTTTAACACAGTGTGAGTTGTGTGTTCTTGTGGTCCTACGGTCCCTGTGGCTTCTGTATCTTTTATTGTTTTATTCATTTGTTTTTTAGTTTCTATATTATTGTTTATCATGATATTTTATATTTATAGCAATTTATTGCACTTCAAAATTTGAAATTTGATCAATTTTGGCTTTTTTTTTATTCCAGTGCACTCAAAGGAAATAAACATGTGTATAACAAAACATGTAATTGCAATATTTTTCTGGGAGTAATTGTGCATTTCATTAAATGGGGCGATGCAAGGTACTTTGTTAAGTCATCAAACATCCCCAATATTAGATGAGTTTTTACTTGCAGTCTTCAGCTCCTAACACAATGACTGCAGGCCGTCTTGATCAAGAAGCCTATTGAATTCCTGAGTCGTACAAAAGGCAGATTGAGCCCCTAGAGAAATGTGTGGGTGGCGTGTGGGAGAAGGCAAAATCCACCACTGCAGTACCAATCTCATCTCAGGATCGTTTCCATTTGAGATTTAACCTTAACTAAAGGAGGAAGCAAAATGGAAGTATTGAAAATCACTTTACACAGTCTTGAGCAGTGGCCCCCATAGCTTGCCGTGCAAACCAAAGCCTACGTATCCATGACAACAGATACACTCAGAGCAAGTAAATGGCTGAGGGAGGAAGAGGAGATAAGGAGATTTTCAATTCAATTTGCTGCAAACGGCTCCTTACCCTTCATGTAAATGAAATAAGTAGGTTATACTCGGTCACGCAAGAGCAATGAAGAGCAGAGGCAAGGTTTGCAATGATGTTGTAATGGATAAGTCCCTCCCTGGTCTCCAGAGCCGATGAGGACTGTAGTACAAGGTGCCACTTTTCACTTAGTCCTTTCAGCTTCAAGAAGACTGGGACTTTTAATAACTCTTTACTAGAGAAGCTATTTCTATGTTGGCATGCAAGAAATCTGTAGCACTTTATAATAACTACACCTTCATTAGCCTTAATAAACAATGAAGACTTGATTCATAATGAAACATTATTAAGAATGAGTCAGGATTAGTAACTGCTTAATTAAGGGGTAGGGACACATATTCTGCTACAGTGACTTTTTTGAACTTTTAACCATGTTCTAACAATGATCCGTCATCAGAAACATACTTGAAGTTGCATTCAGCTGCATTCACTCTGTTTGAGGAATGGTCATTTGAAAATCGTCTCCCCTCTGAGCGTTAAAAATACTGAATTGGTCAGTTTTCGGATTAAGTCCAAATGTTTTTTGGTTTTTTTTTTCATTTTCCAATATCAGTCAAACAGTCATCATATTTGCCATATCCATGCTCCCACTTCCACAGCATGATGATGACGCTGGTGTATAACACATTTAATCACTGTCCCAATGGGCAACAACACACAATATGTTTGGAACATCTCCTCTTTCTTGAATTTATATTTAACAAAGATTTTGTTGTAATTGTTGTTTTTTATTTTATTATTGTTTTTATAATCTTTTCTTCTTCCATCCTTTATATTTTTGTACATATACTTATGCTGCATAGTTCTATTGTGTTTGTGCTGTTTCTCAGTGTCACTGCTAGAATATGCAGACAAACTGAATCAGTTTATCTTAGGCGCAAACTATAATTAACAGTTGACACATGGTGCAGACCAGTTATTTTCCACTCTATCATACACTCCTTTTATGACAGCTCCTTAGTTTAGTTTATTGTACTTAAAGCATCAGTCAATTAAACTCGTTGCTTTTCTGTAATCAGTGAATTAGTGAACATTAAATACTGTGTTGTTGTGAGCGCTGGCTGTGTCTGCTCAAATGTTGCAGCAGTTTAGCAACCATCTTCTAACTGGGAGGTGTGGGGTTTAGTTCCACCTCTGATCCTCTGTGGCTGTTGGTGCAGATTAGATGCCATGTTTCTATCAATTTGCGTTTGGAATATTGGCTACAGAAACGTTTAGCCACAGAGTATGAAGATGAATGAATGTGCGTCTACATAGCTTCAAAATCATTATTTTTTATGTTAAGGAAATGCATACAAACTCTGCTAGCAAAACTGATGCAACTTTCACATCAGCATAAGTAAAACTGAAACCAGGGAAAACCCTGGTTATTTTTTTTCGTGTTGTTCCTTATAGCACAAAGAGATCTGCTTGATCCATTTATTGATTTGATCTTGTCAATCATGATGAAAGCATTCTTCCCTGAACATTTCATCTTCCCTTTTCTCTCATCGCTCGCCTATATATATATATATATATATATATATATATATAATTTTTTGAATACAGTGTGGTTAGTTACTGCTTTACATTATATTGTACTATCAAGTAATTCTTTGGTAATCTTGAGAAAAAAAAAACAATTTCTGCTATGATTTGAATAGTGCTATGAAACACAACAAGGTGCAGAGCAAGTCTGTTGAGAGCTTCAAAAACAAACTTCAAATTATCAATTTCAAAAATAATAAATTATAAATAATTGTTTAGTGTAAAATTCAAATTGTTGAGACGTGGACTGAAGCCTGCAGAGGGAGGAGAGAGTGATGTGGTTGTGTCAGGATGCCTCACTCTGCTGCACTCTGCAGGATCGAGCCCTTTCCTCTGGCTCTGCTCTTAAGCCTCCACTGCCTGCACATGTTTCATTGGACACAGTTCTGTTGTGAAAAGAATAAATCCAACACCTCCCACGCGTTTGTACCTTCCCATGCGTCTAAACGGCACCGCAGTAACACTTTTCAAACTTGCTGCAACATATTTGGCAAGTTGTGCCAATCACAATCCATAATAAATGGGTTGCAACAATGATCTCACGAGTCTCACAATAAATTGCAATTTTAGCACTTTGGCTCTGTATATTTAATGTTTCATCTATTCTTTTGAATAAAAAGTCTTATACATTTCAAACCAACTGAAACAAAATTATTTTGATCTCGGGAGCTAAAAGAATTGGGCCTGGATATTGCTGGAATGGGAACTTTTCCCTCAAATTGGTGCAAATTGACATTGTGTCCTTGGGCAAAACATTTCACCCACCTTGCCTCCAACGCTGAAGTAAACCGGTGTATGAATAAGAGCGTTTATGACAGCAAATGTAGGACAAAAGATGGAAATTCCCCATGGCCCCAAGCTGGCGTGTTTATAGCGTCTATGTTCATTAACATACACTGACCAAATAAACCAATAACAATAACTTTGAGAATGTCAAAACATGTGCAGCTCTTAATCTAGCAATTCTAGCAATACATTTCATTGCTGGAAAGGTGCAGACTATTTACTGATAAAGTGATGGTTTTCTTATCTAAACTGGAATCTAATGTTGACTTTTCCTGTTTGTGTGTGTTTAGGTGGAAGAGGTGGTGGACGTTGGGACTTTTGCTGCAGAAGATATTCACATCCCCAGCATCTATGTGCACAGGATTGTCCAGGGAGGAGGCTACGAGAAGAGGATTGAGGTACGGAACAAAACCTAGCAAGTTATGTTACTTACAAATGGCATTTTACCTATTTAAAAACTGTGAAAAAGTATTACCACATTAACACTCTAACTGCACTGTATTTACTTACAGAGTCACTAGATTAAGTACAATAATTGATATATATGTATAAATGCACACTGTCAGCTTTCTGGTAGGGAGTCTGCCTCCTGCTTTTTCACCATGAAGATATAATTATATGAATAATAAGATGACGTTATAATTTTGTCAAGATGTTGCACAGTATGGCATTAAACTGAACTATTTTTCATTTTCATTACTAAACAAATTACCTCCATAAACATGCTTTCTAACTGAGTGGGATCGCCTCTTTACAGATCTGACTAGTAACATGCTTGTTTGCTTGTCTCTATGGAGATAGATAATGCCATACTCTACTATGGACCTGTACTAATTTACGTAGTTTACCTTTAACTGATTGATATGTGTAACATTGATTTGAGTCCAGTTATAAACACTCTATAAACATGATCAAATGTCAGTATGGAATGGCTCTTTTTTTTTCCACTTATAAACCGTAAGCTTAAACCCATGAATAGGAACTTTCTGTAGAATACTTTGAGCTTAAGTCTGCAAGTCTGCAAAATGGCTCATTAAAATAGAACAGAAACATCTTTTAAATAAGGGTATATAATGTGATATTTCTACACTTTTCTGGGTCGGTGGACTCCCTCATTTGTCCAGAAGTGATTCATCGTAGGAGTTTTTTGTGTGTATGAAAAAAAGGTAATCCCTGTTTGAACAGAAATGTTAAATTCAGGTGTCATTTGCCAGCTCTTTACTGCAGTGTCCTTTCACCTGGTCAAATGAGAAAACAGGCCAAACAAATGCTAACCAGGCGCTGTGTTGAAGAAAAGCCAGTCAGATTACAATAGGACAGTAATGTGCCCAAAAGTGGTTTAACAGGTAAACAACGGCAGGACAGTTTCAGGGTAAAAGTCTTTCCTTAGGGCGGGACCAATTCAGCTCAAAGCATCATGAAGTCGAGCTTCTCCGACCAGCTCCATTAGATTGAAGATAACTTTTGGATGGAAGTCAAAATGTCTTGCTTCATGAACATTGTCCAGATGATTACATTTGAAACTTTTTTACCTGCACTTTTATGCTTCATTTTACATTCCATTCATGTTTTTAAGTGTATCTGAATCTCAACCAAGACATTTACATTTGGTTGGATTGCCTTTGTGCTGTATTGCCTAATTGTCTAACTGGATAATGTTACTGGAAAACCCTGATAAAAATGTAATAGAACCGTTACATTGATAATTTTAGTTTAATTGCCATCTTGGATATATGTTAAAACTGTAAACTTTTTAAACAGATCCATTATTTACAGAACATAATTTACAGATGCTTCCAGGCTTCTTATCTGAGTCTATCTCATGATGGAAGATGAAGAGCAGGACATCATTCCTAATAATTTCTCAAAATTTGTCAGGTTCTTGACTATTTGATTTGGAAAGTTTTAGAAGCAATAAAAATGCAAGATAATTACTTTTTGACTGATGCAATTCAGGTCAGTGTAATTTACCATTTACCCTGATGCAATTTCAGAAACAGAGAGACTTGAGTAATCCATTTGCTCACACTTAGACAGAGTAGAGATTTAGGATTTTTTCTTTGGAATTTCAGTAATGACAACAATAATATTTTACGCAAATGGTGTCAATGTAGAACACTTTCTGAGAACTAAATACTCATAAGAGAGTAGATTTGTGTATTGATTTCACATTAGGGCTGAATTATATTTTTGTGGAAAATGAATTGCAATTTTTCTAAAAAGCATTGCAGTCGTGATTATTACATATCCATCACTGTTTTCCAGGCAAACAAGTGCATGAAATTGTAAAAATTAAAGTAAAGCCATTTACAACAGCTTCGACCCGCTTGGAATTGACACCCCAGACTTGTGAATTACTCCAATCTCTTGGGACGGGCCAGTGTCTAGACAAGCCGTCTGACCGAAATTGAGGCCAAAATCTGTGGAAAAAAATCAGCTTGGAGCAGACAGAGCAGGTGCATGTGCTGATGCTATCTTAGTCATGTTGACTCTGAATCAATAGTCATTTCCGTCACACTTATGTACATTGTGGCTTGGCAGAAAATATCTCCGAAGTTTCTGTCACTCTTTGCCTGATACGAGCCATCTGCGCTTTGTTTCAGAAACGCACAGTCAAGAAAAGTCAGGCAGAAAAACCCAAACCAAAGAAGGATTCAGACATTGTTCGGGAGAGGATCATTCGCCGTGCTGCCCTGGAGTTTGAAGATGGAATGTATGGTATCCTTTTTGGGAAATGATTAAATATAGCTTGTAATTTATGTATATGTAAATAGATAGTTATTATATGTCTTCATAAGTCGACTAATTGACTAATTGTGACTAGTCAACTACACAAAATAATTCTAGCGGTATTTTGATCATCAAAATGGTTATCTGGACTATACATATAGACATATATATACATATAGACATTAAAGCCCATGCAAAAATACCATTTATAACACAGACAGTGGCCTTATTAAATCAAAATGCCAAAAAAGATAGATTCTGATTTTCATCATTGGAACCCAGTTCATTTGTAGTAAAGTACGTACAAAAAATGTACGGATTTGTTAAATTGGTCACATTACTCAAATTTCTTTCAGTAGTGTCAATAAGGGATTGTACTACTTTATGAGGGTAATGTGTTTTTGACAACCCAATTTTCAATGAATCATTAATGAGGTTCATTTCAGTTTAGTTGTTATTTTTAACATCAAAAGCGAAACCAAAATTTCCCCTTTAATTTTGATACAAAGGAAAATGTTGAATACCAATTTTGATACCACAAATATAATAATAAACAAAAACCACACACATTTTCTAGACTACTCCATGAGATTTGGACACAAAATTATGTTACCAAGGATAGTTTTAATATACATCAAGACCAAAGCTACTGAGGTGATAAGTGTCATTACAAATGAGTATCTAGGGTCCATGGTAGTTTTAGTATCTAGGTATAATTTTTTTGACAACCCAAAACCCTTTTAAGTGACATTAATTCAAAAAATGTCTTCTGCAGATTATTTTTTTAGTGTGTTTACAGTTAAACCAGTTTTAAAAATGTAGATGCTGCAACTTATTATGGCTCCTCCAAGCAATCTCAGAATTAAATTTGGATAATTCTCTGAAAACTAATTTCATCAATTACACCACACTGTACCACATTTTGCTTCTGGCTTGAACTGCAGCCATTTTATCTCAATATTTTAACGAAA
The DNA here is from genome assembly GCA_019453435.1 of Rhinogobius similis. Taxonomy (NCBI): domain Eukaryota; kingdom Metazoa; phylum Chordata; class Actinopteri; order Gobiiformes; family Gobiidae; genus Rhinogobius; species Rhinogobius similis. The sequence continues at coordinate 30,999,777 of CM033629.1, forward strand.
TCAAAGCATATTTATCCTACCATTGAGTGAGTGCCTTCATGTTTCTGCCAATCATGTCTTGGACATTGAACAGAAAAACATTGGCCTCCTTTCTGTACATTTTACTCATACGCTAATGACTAATTGTAGCTTTAATCTGCTGATGGCACTGGCAAATTACAGTGTGCACATGTAATTTGAATGTGCATGTCCAAGTATTATTCGTGGCATTTGTCCTTCACATGCTTTTGGGTGCCGGATGTATCATTAACGACTCACTGGTTTCACATTGTGTTGCTATTCCGTGTGACACATTTGTAATTTCTTGATAATTATGTGGTATCGAGGCGATGCTGGTCCAGTGAGATCTGAGGTGGTTAACTGAAAGCTTGAACAAGGCATGCTTTGTATTCCTTGTCTATTTCTAGGGTTTTGTTGAATTTGTTATTACTTTAACACATTTTTCAGCCAACCTCGGTATAGGAATCCCAATGCTGGCCAGCAATTTTATCAAACCGGACATCACAGTTCATCTCCAAAGTGAGAATGGCATTTTGGGACTGGTAAGAGACTTTTTTTTTTTTTTTTTTGAATCATTCTCTAATTTTTACTTTTCTTGTTTTATTGATTGTTGTAAATATAAATTATAGTTTTACATCAATCAAGTAGCCGGAAACAATCTGTAGGAAGTGACAGGAAGTAAACCAAATTGATGACATCACGCTAGGGAGACAAAGGTTATGCGTAATTTACAAAAATAAACTACTTTTTTGACCCTTTAAACATTAATTATTAATTTAATTCAAGAAAATAAGGGTGATCACATGTATTTTTATTTTTCAAATAAAAAATCAGTGACATTAGATGAGTTTTGGCCCCGTGTAGTGTGGTTGCAAGGACATTTACCACCAGGAGGTAAAATTCAAAACGTTGATGTAATCCCTCATTCGTCCAGGCGTGTTCCATCGTAGAAAAGGTTTCAGGGCTTGTCATCCGGATGACAACCCCTGAAACCTTTTCTATAAAATAAAAAATCTAAAAAAATTCTAAACTTTGTATTTTAGCAATATTTCTCTTAACTGCAGTTTAGTCAAATGTTTGGTCCAACATGTCATAGGCACTTAAACTATATTACTGTGGTATGAGTTTTGGACACGTTTTATGCATTGTTTGTATTGTTATTGGCACATGCTCTTAAGTACACACACTCCTTTAAGTCAGATTTCCCTCATCAGGCTTTGGTGTTAGCTCTCTATCTACTGGCAGGAGAGGAAATGACCATGGAGAAAAAGCAAAAAACAAAAGCTGGCTTGCCTCCGACATGCTAATGTAAGCATGTAGTTGTAATAAACGTGATTTGAAGCAGAAATGCTTAGAGCCTCCAGAGCCGTTTTTGGGTTCATAAATCATCGCCAATGTTATAATATGATTAAAAGGTCAAAAAAGTCAATTTATCCACAATGTGTTCTTTAATGTCATGACCTTTGTATTGTTGCATATACAAGAGTAGGTTTATATACAAAAAATCCAAATACAGTTGTTTACTACTACATCATAGTACACATTGTAGGATATCATCACAAGCTTATTTGATCTGAATCCCTCATTCTAGCTCCTGATTCTACATTATATATAAAACCTAATTACTGATTATAACAGAAATTGGCTATTTCCTATTTGGCTTTAACCCACAGTGATTGGCAACCTCTAGTTTACCCCGTGCCAAATTGGACCTAACCTACTGAAACAATTCCAACTCACTTTATACGCGTATTAAGACGTACAAAAACCGAATAAACAAGAAAACAGGTGGTAAATTTAACAATATGTTTAATGTGCAATTTTAGTAGACACTTGAAATTTCCAAACTCTCATGCCTATTTGCAAAAAGAATCCTGACTCAAATTGTAAAATGGTTAATGGGCAGTTCAGTTTAAATCCACGTGGTTTCTTATGTAAAACTGGTGACATTCTCTGACATCTCTTTTCAAATTTCCCCTTCCATCCAGGCCGTATATGAGCGTGGTGCAAAAGGCTTTTACAAAATGCCTTTTCCAATCATCTGTGTCGCTGAGTGCTTAGGCCATTGCTAATGCTGTATTTGTCAAAGTTATTTTTTAATTACGAGTGCCAGGTTTACCGGGCAGCTCCCTCTTCTGTCCTCTCCACACTGTCTTTTGAGCAACAGAGAAAATCAATGTCTCATCTAATCGCAGAGATTGTGTCTGTCTTTGACTTGAAAAATGGCACCCGCTCAGGTTGAGTGATGTGCGAGAGGGTATCAGCGTTTTGTGTTTTGATTTTGGTTTGTCATTTTGCAGGGCCCATACCCTACAGAGGGGGAAGTAGATGCAGACCTAATCAACGCAGGTGAGAGAACGGTTGACATTTGCACTTTGAATTACATATAATATTCATTAACTAAATTGGGACAGGCTGTGTGCATCGTTTTAAAACTAGGGCTGTGTTATAAGTCACATTTTAAGACTCAGTTCTAGTCTGCTTGGGTCTTTTTACTCAAGGGGTCTACAGTCAAAAGACAAAATAAAATTTAATCGAAAATTGAGATTGTTCAAAAGGAAGCCTAGCCCTATTTAAAATATTTTTTAAAGAATGCTTCAAAATGTAGTTGTTATGTATATCTTGGGGGAAAAAATGCACAAGAGTTAGTTGTATCCATAGACGAAAAACAGTGGACATCCGGAGCGTTGCAAATAAGAAGTGACCAAGGAGGCTCGTTCAAGCTGAGCTTCAATTCACTTTCTGTTGGGACATTGGTGTCCTTTACTCTGTAACTGCTTCTGTCAAGCTCTTCATCTTGGAACTAAAATGTACGTTTTGACACAGTCTACATACATACTGATACTGGTGTTTTTTTTATGTTATGTTCTTCATAAATAAAGGTATTAACAATAATAACTGACCAATCAGATGCCTCTTTTTACAGAGGTTGGTTTTGCTCACGTTATAGATTTGATTGACAGCTAGTGTGACTATAGTCAACCGTGTGTGTGTGTGTGTGTGTGTGTGTGTGTGTGTGTGTGTGTGTGTGTGTGTGTGTGTGTGTGTGTGTGTGTGTGTGTGTGTGTGTGTGTGTGTGACTGTGTGTGTGTGTGACTGTGTGACTGTGTGTGTGACTGTGTGTGACTGTGTGTGACTGTGTGTGACTGTGTGACTGTGTGTGTGTGACTGTGTGTGACTGTGTGTGACTGTGTGACTGTGTGTGTGTGACTGTGTGTGACTGTGTGTGACTGTGTGACTGTGTGTGTGTGCGTGTGACTGTGTGCGTGTGACTGTGTGTGTGTGACTGTGTGTGTGTGTGTGACTGTGGGTGGGTTGCTTAGCTGGTGGGGGGAGGTTGGGTGGGAAATGGTCATGTGTGGGAATGGTTTTAATGCACTGTAAAGCACTTTGTGTTACATTTTATGTATAAAAAGTGCTTTATAAATAAAGTTTGATTTGTTAGTTTAAATTTCAAACTAATAAATAGCAATAACAAATTTACTACTGAACGCTTTAAGTGTGAATTTGACCCTTGGTACAACAGTAAAAATGCATGTTATTTGTAAAAAGATTCTAAAAATATTGCACAGTTTATACAATAACCTTAATTCTTGACACCTAAAAATAAGGGGAATAATAATTTCATGAAATTATTGACTCAAAAATAATAAATTAGAAAGACTGTGGTCCCAAATGAACAATATCTTGTAAATGTGTACCATATATGCCCTTAAATGTTATGAATTTTCATTAGCTTTATTTGTCCAAAGGTATCTTTAAGTCCATCTTGACGTTGTCCTTGCCCTGCAGGGAAGGAGACGGTGACTGTGCTCCCTGGTGCAGCCTACTTCTCCAGTGATGAGTCGTTTGCCATGATCCGAGGGTAAGATTTTACTGCCATTGAAAATACTTTAAGCTTTTCACACTTTGGTATCTGATGTATAAAGTAATTTATGACACAAACAAACCACAAAAAGTGTCTCAGGATGTTAGAAAGCGATTCCGGCCCTCATCACCCACACAGCTGCATGTCTATAACCATAAAGCAGGATTTCACCGCAAGACATAGCCACAATTTGTAGCAGTGGATAATAGCTAGTGTCACCAGTGAAAGTAGACAGGAGCCGTGCCAATATTCCCTAGCACTGTGGTCCTTATTGATTTGCTAGCTGTCTGAGATTGCCCACCCGCGCTCCCTACAGCATCGGTTGTGTTTGTCCACCCAGTAGAAATCCAATAGGGCTCATAAATAGCTCTGTTCTGGCTCAGAGGGATTAAATGGAACCATGCTGTTTCTGTGCATGTATGAGGTTAAATCAAAGGACGCATACTATAGCTTCTCAAAACATCTCTGTTTAATACTATACAATCTTTGACTCTATATTACTTTTATGGTGGAAGGTCTGCTTCCTGCTTGTCTCCATGGTGATTTGTTATTTATTTCATTGCTTAATCTGGAAGCATCCACAGTTTTGTATAATATTATGCAAAATTGACATTTTAAAGATTTTAATGACATAACATGGTTCACTCAAATTGCATAAAAAGATGCCTGGACATATTTAGCTTCATTCACATGTTTCACTTAGTTTGAAATGTTACAGTTGTGTGACGTCAAAGGTAGAAATACGGAGGTCTCCTCCTTAAAGTCTATAAATCATTGTCAGACTCAGCATTTCTGCTGTCAGTCACATTCGTTACAACCATGTACTTACGTCAGCATTTTGGAGCAAGCTAGCTTTTGTTTATTTCCCTGCCAGTACATGGAGTGCTAACCCCAAATCCAAAATCCTGATGAGACCTTGCTGATAGAAACTAATGAGTGGTTTTCAATACATGTTTATTTTAAGTTCTAAAACTTGAGATACCCATGTAAAGGTGCTAAAGAGCTTGTTTAAAGAACCCTAACAACACAAATAATGTGTGTCTTTTTAATAATTGTCTTTCTTGCATTTATTTAATTATAGGTGTTTTTATTGCTCAAAATGCCTCAAAGATTGTTGCACCTCATTTATACGAACTCTGTGGCAATTTCATGCAATTCATGGCAATTGCACTTGGATAAAAAAGCATATTTTAACCAAATCTTTAGCAGATAAACACTGAAACGTTCTTGTGTTCAGAGTTTAATAAAGGGACATGCCTCAAATGGCTGTGCACCTCCTCTCCTCCATTCCTCTATTCTGTTTTTCGTGTAAAAACATAAAGCCAACGTTCTCACCTTGGTATTCAAGTCAACCCACAGTCATGTTATGAAATGAAAGTAAAATGTAAAATATGTCAACAGGAGACACAAGCAAAGCTAAAAATCCAGCTTCAAATAAAGTTTGGGCCAGTAATTCTGTGTTGATGTCAGACTCTGTTGGTCTGCCAGTGACAAGGAAATGAAAGGTTCGGTCTTGAAACAGTAAAGTTCCATTAAAAACGGACTCGTTTTTGGTGTTTATCTTTTGTTTGGCTATATTTTGCTAGTTTAACTTCAGGCTAGTTTGTGTGGGCATTGGGTAGTTAATTGGGTCATATGACAGTTAGGGCATATCATCACAACAAAGCTTTTACACTGAAGCGAGAGCACGACTTTGAAAACTTCTTTAGATAAAGCTGTTACTGAAAGTCTACTGAGGGAAAGTAATCCAATTGTGGATATATTAGATTTGAAGGTGTTGACACTCGAGGAATCCCCGATGTATTTATCCAGGTAATATATACAGTGTCTGAAAGTAGCAGGTCGTGTAAATTACTTTGAGGTAATAAAAATGCAAATTAAACTAATGAAACCTAGCTTGTTTGAAAGCAAAACTAACAGATGGGAAAATGATTATATTGTGAAAACTTTGAATTGGAAAAGTCTAATGTCTAAATTAAAGCTTTCTGCATAGACGTCTCTACACAGTAATAGGGGCAGGTAATATGGCAAAAAAAAGCCTTGATGTTTTTTAATTTTTTGGACACTTTGAATGGTTACTATTTTAATCAAAGTCAGCAGTGACTGTTAGTCTTTCAAGCAGTAGAAACACATTACATTTTCCTTCTTATCATCCTGATGTTGAAACAATTGAAACCGTTTTCAATTACATTTGTACAGATATATGATCTGATTTACTTTAGTTTAAAGCAATAGTATGTAACTTTCTGGTGGGAGAAAATGGAGTTAAAACCATACTTTTGAACATTCTTCCTGGAGATAGATACATTTTATGCCATATTGTAGACTATTATTGCAACAAGCAGGAGAAGGCTCCTCCAGGCCATATAACAGTTTTGTGGAGATACAAGCTCACTCAGTAAGGATGCTTGATTTCCTAAGTTTTAAGAGCAATAAAAACATCCAAAATTAAAAAAAAAAGCTTTTATTTCTATTTGTGAAAAAGAGTTACGTTTTTTACTAATTTACTTTACAGTTCTTTACATTAGTATTTAGTATTTGTGTATTTTTCAGTAAAATTGTCCATAGGCCTAACTATTCTCTGATTCATTCTTTTCTTCACTTCCCTGCACTCTGCATAATAACCCGGCTCTGCTAAACTAAAAGGATTCAAGAATGTTGTGATGTCATGTGAAAACAGCCTATTCTGTGCCTCCTCTAATCTACTTTTTTGAGTTTCATTTGTTCAAAAAAAGTGACAGCTGTCTTCTCACTGTGTCCTTGTTGTTTGCAGGGGTCACGTCAACTTGACAATGCTTGGAGCCATGCAGGTTTCCAAATGCGGCGATCTTGCCAACTGGATGATCCCGGTAAGGAAAAAAGACAGAAGGCAGACATGTAGGAAAGAGGAAGGGAAATTCATAGTGACAAAGATGTATAGAACTTCCAAAGAGTACATTACATGGTCAGCTCAGATTAAATGTTTGGGATGTATAAAGTACATACTTAGGCAGTTTGAACATGTGCAGAGGAAGGATAGTAAATACATGCGACTGACAAAGAAATTCCTTAACGGTAAGCTGTGTTTTCAAATCAATGGTACAAGACGTTTAGGCCTATACAAGTACTTTGCAAGAGTACATTTTACAAATATGGACTTTAACCTGGTGAAGAGGGAGAATTTGCTACATGGCATTTTTATTTTGATAAATGATTTATGATTTGCTTGTTCGCCACCATTGGCTCAAAATGCAGAAAACACGCCCGCACCGCCTGCATGACCAAAGCAGCGAGGGTCAACACGCCTCAAAGTAGGTTTAACATAGAAAACGTTTGCACGTTCGCGTCCAGTGTGTATACAATTTATGGAAGATTTACTGTCTTTGGTAAAAAGTACCAAACTGAATATTCGCAAATGTTGAATGTTGAGATTATAATTTATTAGAGATAGGGCCCACAAATGAAATGTATGGTTCAAAGTCCTTGAACTGACAAGAAACACTTGTTTATGTTAGATCAATTTTTGTTTTATGAAGCTGGGTCCAGTAATCACAGTGAAATTTACTATAAATCAGGACAAAACTCTGCATTTTGACACTAAACAGCAAATTGTATTTCAGAATTCTGCTCTGCCCTCTAGCTCAATTTGAAACAACAGGGATTATAGAACCTCTGAGTATGTATGAGTTGTATTGCCAGCTCTTTTTGACACAAAAAGATCAGTTGATCTGCTGTATATTGTAGTATTGTAGTGGGTGATTACTTGGCATGGGAATTGAATCTCTAAACCTTCTGTCATTGAATGATGGCTATATTAATATTATCTTCATCTTCTATAGAGAAAGCCATTATGTTAATAGCTTTTTTCTTTACACAGGGGACAGAGCAGTGTCTTAATTTGCCACATTCATCCAAGGAAGTGCCATTCACACGCAGATGCTATCTTGTCCATTTCATTGCCCAGAGTAGAGCCTGTCATTTTGGGAGATTAGGGCTAATGTCTAATTTGTATGTGCAATATGCTAATAGGTTGACATGTTGTTGCTAGACATTAAACCAGGTCAATTAGACTGAAGTTCACACAAGATTTCTGAGGTCAAGAATCCATTAAACAGCAGTTAGCATGTGGGAGGCTTAAAGATGGAATATCTTTTCCATTCTGTCATAGCTCACTAGTCACATTTGATGTGCCAATGCTAATGTGTTGTAATGCAAGTATGTTATGTAATACTATAATGAATATGAAAAACTACCACGATTGAAAAAAACACATTTTTATTATTATTTTATTTTATTTTTTATTTATCCAGCAAGTAGGTAATTACTAGAGGTTATGTCTCATGAAAGGAGAAACAAATAACTACAACACAAAGCCTATAGCCTATATCACTGCAAATTGTATCATGAATATACATTAATAGGCATTATATAGAATATGTTAACATCTGAAACAGATCAGTCTGTTTTAGCACTACGGTTGTTAAAAAACAAATGCTGTATATAATTTAGATTTTTTTTTTTTTTACACTACATTCATATTTTGAGTATTCTTTTGAAATGATTTATTTCTTTTGATTGCATGCACATGTTCTTTACTTGACAAGTGAATTTCTCTAATGGGAGATTCAAAAAGTACTATTTTGTCCAGTGGTGAATTACAGAATGCTTCACAAAGTTAGTGTAAAGTATAAGGAGTTCAAAGAGTCATGGAGTAGTTAATGAAAAGAGTGACTGTTCCTCGCACCAAGACATTTTCACTTCTCTTTAATTATTCATCCTCTCCACCTATTTTATTAGTTCTGGTTGTTTGATCAGCATGATTGCTAATTAACAGGAGCACATTTAATGGTTATTTTTTAATATCTGCTGTAGTGCTTTTGCTCCGAGGCAATAATGAGTGGAGACAGAATTTTTAATTGAACCATGTCAACAAACATGAAGCACAAGCACAAGTTGGTTGTGCGACTGGCTGCATTGATGTAGTTGGAGTTTTTGTTCAAAGTAGCAGAAACTGATGAAGGTAAATAAAAAGTGTGCATCTTGCAGTTTTGAGAAGGGAAGTATGAGCAGGGAATAGTTACCACTGAACGCAGAATGGCACAATGACTTTTTCATTTTAATTAGCGAGGCATAGCACAACAATTATTACGGCACTACTGGGTACATGAAAGACACAAGTGTAAAAAGAAGAACTTCATTTATTTTCTATTTTGGGGCTGTATTATTCTATTATGACTCAGCTGAGGCTGGTGGGGGTGCTGGGGGACAAATTACCTGCTGCAATTTAATTTCCCATTCAGCTTTATTTTTTTCCCAAAAGCATCAACTGTTCATGGTGTTTTTGGAATCTCACATAACTTACATCATATCATCTCTTGTTCATTGACCTTACATCAAGAAGATGTGATCTGCAAATTATAAAAACTCTATAGGAGATTTGCTGTTCTTGAAAGAAATATCTCATCTCTACAAACAACCTTTATGTTCATAGTTTGTTTGGGATTGGCTCCTCAAATTTGTCATATTAATCTTACCAGTACAAGTCCTTCAAGCTGACAACAATCATGTATTATGGGTTGAATAATGTCACCATTTTCTAAATGCTACTGTGAAAAAAATTCACTTTTATTTATACGGACAGAGGAAACATTGAACTTTTTCCAGTTTTGTTTCACACGGCGAGGCCCAGTAATAGCAGACTCTCTGCAATTACAACAAATGTCAACCTCCCCACAGCCACTAGGGGTAAGTAAATGAATATAATTTTAGTTTGCCAAGTGTTTTTATTTTAGCAAACGGCTTTTCTGCACGCATCAAAGTAATGTGGCTCTATCCCTTCAGTCCATCCATTTTGCGCTTCAGCATAAAATCCCCATTTGAGCTTATTAAAGATTTACTTTAGATGCCTCAAAAGTGCTGCTGGTCCCTCGCACCTCCTCTCACAAGCAGAGGGAACGCTGTGCACCTGATTTTAGAAGCTCATATTTAAGACTTGGTTTTACCTTTACATGATTGAAAGAAGTGCTATGTATGGCTTTCTGACATTGTGTCAGCGAAAAGGTCAATATTCACCTTTCCTTAAGTTTCTGTGGGCATTGCCATCTGTTGTAATCCTCCTTCCAATTATATTAGTTTACACAGGGCTGCAGATGTCATCAGCAAATAAGTTCTATACGGACTACAGAGCCATTTTTAGGCCGCCCAGAAAATTGGTGCATTGTCTCAGTGCTGCATCTGCTCTGCAGCACTGAGGCCATCTTTATTAGGCCTCAAATAGTCACACCTGGACACACCTACACAGACCAGACGGAAGCTACAGTGCCACACAGTGGCTGGTGGTGCAAACACATAAAAGGCCTCAAAATGGCTCTTAGAGTCACAAAATTGTTGAACATGGCCAAAGCAATTTACATTCCCATGGAAACAAGAAGGGTGGCAGTCCCTCCCCATATCACCTGGAGACCCCCATAATAGGAATTGGCTTAAACAGGGCTCAACACAGTTCAAATGCAGTGGTAAAAGTAGATTCCTATTTGTTGGCTTATTAAAGTAATTTATCTAGGTTCATATTCTCAAAATAAAATCAAACATTAGACATAAGGCTACATTATCACATCATGGGTCGCCTATTTTTTGTGTTTGGGGGTCGCAAATGTTAAATGTTTTTATTTTGGGGGTCACAACCGAGAACCACTGCTTTAGATGCTGGATCTGTCATTCACCAATGCAATGACAAAGCTCATGCATTCAGAGTTCTCTCTCACCTACGCCTCGATCTTCATCAGCTCTTCTTTTCAAATTGTGAAGACAATTACATTCCCCCATCTTTTGCGATAATGGAAATGATTCAGTATCTAAACATGGCGTGAAATTGGTAATGTTGTCCGTAGGAGTGAAGACGCGCTACTCCTAGCGTGAGAATGATGTTGCTATTCAATGTTTTTAATATGCAGAATGCTGATGAGGTATTTCCAGCTGAGTGCTTTAAAGTGCTGCTACATCTCTATTGAGGCTGAAACATTTGGAACGACAGATTTGGGGTCTTGCTTTTGCCAAATAAATCAATATTAAGCCAATTATAGCACAGCAGTTCAATGGAATCATCATTTCAAATAAGCATAGGATGTCAGGCTAAATCAGTTTTAAAAGAAATGTGATTATAGGTGTCACAGTAGGGCAATAATGTATTGTATAGGAACAATTATGAGCAAGCACTGTTGTTTTTCTTCCGGAGTTATAGCACGGCAACTGGTTGGCAAAAAGTAAATGTAGCACGGTGAGAGCATCATCTGTTTTGGATGTTACTTGCCGTTTATGATCAGCGTGTTCATTTTGTTTTAAACGAGTATTTCACCTACACTTTGTCTCTGGAACTGTCGCATGAAAACACACACACAAAGAGATTTGAGACTGGGCAAACCTAAAATAACAAGTGGATTTAATAGTTGTCAATATTTAGAGCATTTTTGTTTGTACTGTCCAATAGAGACTGATGCTTATTCTACTAACAATGAAGTGAATTTGAGTGTTAAAAACAGATAAAATGCAAAAATAAAACGTCTTTCTATACCCGCAGTTGGTCTTGGTGAAAGAAATACTGTCCTTCAAGCTAGAGTGAACAGGGATCTAACTGGCACCAGGCGAGCGTCCGTCTGCTGCGATCTCTGTGGTGGAGACTCAGAGTAGTGGACTCACTTGGTAATGAAACCGTGTTAGAATGGCTATACTATTTAAGAAAGTAAAAATCTGTTTGGCCCAAGTACAGCTATATTGTAAAAACTAGCTCTTAGGGTCAAAATAAGAGTGCTGTTTGCTGTCTGTGTAAAGTGTTTTTTATCGTCATTCTAGTTGTTGTTAGCTTTACTGTGACGGCAAAACTCGCTCTGGCCTCTGACCAAGTTGTGAAATGCACTTTGCAACTTATCACAGTGAATAATTGGGAGGGTAAGGATGCGTTAAGAAAGTGAGGAATAAGTTTGGACCTATGCAAAGCGTTTAAAATTAACTAGCTCTGTTTTTTACATTTCACAGTCAGTCCAAAGTCAGTCAGTTGGTTCAGATGCTAACTAAAAGATTGTTAGTTAAAGTGCCTATGACAGGTTGGACTACTCATTTAACTAAAATGCAGTTAAGATACGGTAAATATATTTCAAATTCTGCTCAAATCTTTTCAAATTTTACCCCAGTTTAGCTACTTTTTTAGGTTTTTAGTTTTTTGGTTTAGGTTTTTGTACTTCCTGGTTGTAAATGATGACATCACTGTAGGAAATTACCAAGAAACCATCCTCTACAGTGCACCAAAACCAAAAATGTCTTTATTTGATAAAGAAAAATATACGTGAACGTCTTTATCTTGTTGAAATAATGTATAAAGCATTAAAAAAGTTGTTTCTTTTGTGTAAATCATAACATAAACTTTGTCGTCCAGTGTGATGTCATCAAATTTGTTTACTTCCTGTAATTTTCAACATATTTTTCAACTTTTCTCCACAAAAAGCTACCTGATTGATGTAAAACTATAATTTATATTTACAAGAACTATTAGTACACTGAATAAAGTAAAAATGAGAAAATCATAAAAACCTGTCCTATGCACCCAAATATGGACAAAATGGACATTCTAAGAAGATAACCTAGCTTAAAATGTGATATAGTTAACCTAACGTTCTTGGACAAGATGCTTCACCCGCCCAGTGAAAATGCTCTCTACAAATCTAGTGCATAATAATTTTAAATATAATGTCTGTCATTGGTTCTCATAAATGATGGGAGTCCCATTCTTATTTTTATCATTGATGAATTCATGAGGCTATTTTTATGTTGAAATGAAGAAGGTATTTGCAGAGGTCAAGAGTTGATTGTTTTGAACCAGTTGAAAATCGCTAAATGAAGTCTTCCAGGATTTGACGAGGCAACCTGAAAATAGCTTGTAAATTGTCAGGACATTTTAACACACACATCTGCTAAAGTGAACATTTGCAAGTTTATAGAAGCCATTCAGACTATTTTATTTATATGTCCTTGCCTGGAGCTAAGTGCGAGCTTAGTGTGGTGCCTGACTATTAAAAAGCAGTTAGCACATGGTGATGGCTAATGGCAGCGCTAATGAAGGCGCTGCTTTAGAGTCACTCTGAGTTACTAAAATCAGAAACACTTGAGCTCGCTCAATCATTTCATACATTCTGAGGTAATATGTATGATTTTTATTTTTCATGAACATTTCCAGTCCTTGTCTTTACATACGAAGTCACATTTTTCACTTCAGTTCAAACGAAGTAAACCTCTTAAAATCAAATATTGGTTTACAGATAACAATTGCAATGTGGATTTATTCATTTTCTTCATGTTTGTGTTTACATTGTTTTGGTTTCCAAGTTTGAATCCAATCAGAAAGCAGAATGAGCTCCTTGTGGACTAAAATCAGTTTATAATACATTTTAAAAGAGGTTCTCTCTGGGTGCGTCAAACCTGCTCTGGTTTGGTCCTGGTTTGAGCCTCTTAAGTCCTGAAGTAGACATCCTTTGCACCTGATTCAGTTCCAGTCTAGTCCTGGTCCAGGTCTAGTCCCAGAAGGAGAAATGGAGAGATGTTCAAAAATTCCTTAATTACATGATGAATTCCCGAATTGCATGATAACAATGTTCTTTTGATTTTCGAATATGCAATTTTGACAATGCATGTTCAAAATGTGAACGTAAACTAAACCAATACAATGTTAAAATAGGTCTAAAACTTACCAGACTTTATTTGTCATAAGATAAATTAATTGTAGGCTCTGTTAGATATTTGAATTATTATTATAATTTTTTTTCCATATTCATAAACCAATTGGAATTTATTGCAAATCAATTCATTTCAGCAGTCGCCCTTGCAGCTTTTCACAAAATTACTGACTTATCCTACAAAAACAGTTAGAAAATCAGTCTTCGGTCAATGAAAGACAAGCAGATTGGCCACATTCACAGGAAGCAAGCAAATGGATAACTGGCATATAGTTTTAACACTTTTTAGCAATCCAAAAGCTTCTATAAAGTCCAAACACTTTAAAAGCCATTTCTTGCATGTTATCCCGTACACACTGTGGCGCGTTCCTCGCAAAACAATCCCTCATTATTCAATTCACTGTCACTTTGAATGCCCAGTCTTTTGTCCTCCTGTCAGTCCTCTCTCTGATGTTAATTGTCGTTAGTTGTCACGGTAACTGAAGCCGTGTGGCCGTCCGTGGTTATGTTAATAAATAGAGAGGGGAGCCATCATGGAGGATGTGAGGCGGGGGGGAAGGAAGTCGCGTTGGTAAGTGGCGACTCTTGGCTGGTGAAGGGGGTCATTTTCTCGTGCCCCCTCCGTGTCCATGTGCATCAAGTGAACATTCGCACAGCAGGATGTAGTGTACTGTCGGCATGGCAACACCAGAAATGCCCAACTTTTCAATTCCTTCAAGAAAAAAAAACATGTATTCTGCATTTTCAACAACACAAAAAAAAGTGCAAATCCGCTATTGGTACTTGATGATTAGATGATTAGTTTCAGTAACATAAGTAAATTGGCCGATCCAGTGTGCATATTTCATTGATTTATATGTTTATTTGGCTGGGACAATGCAGTCCGATAAAGAAAAGATTGCAGCTGATGCGATGTATACAGCAAGTGTTAATTTTCAACTCAGTCAGGCTTTTCTGCAATAACACATTAAAACTGTCAACTCTATAAATGCACTGTGCAACTGAACACATTCATTCACTGTGAAACATTATATACAAATGGGTGCAATTTTGATTTGTTTTGAGATCGGAGGTCAACATTTTGAGCTCAGAAATGCTCTTAACCTCTGTGGGCAATGACTCCCACGGTTTATAGCTGCTGATTCTCCAAAAGTCATTCATAAATATATATAAAGCATGAGTTTTACCTTTCATTTCACAACACAAATGATAAGATATTTTGAGTTGCTTTTTTGCTATACCAACAGTTCTAATTTTTCATCTCTCTGAAACACAGAGCCGTCAAACCAATGGAGATTTTAAGACGCTAAATACTACACAAATAGCCTTAAATTGTCACATATATGTACCGCTTTACATCAAGGTGACACTCATCCATTCACACACACACTCAGACTCTCGGGGCCAATGGATACAACCGCTCAACCACTATCTTTTTATGTCGGGAGAGGGATTTGAACCGCCGACCTTCGGATTAGATGCACTCTTGTGTGATAGTAATAATTTGCCAGTAGTGACCCAGCAGCTTATTGGGTCGTTCTACTGCTCTTTTGTTTACTCTATTACATTGTTTTTGCCAATGCCTCTCGGGACGTTTGGCACATCTGTCGGTAACATAAACTTTTCTACATTCAATCCCGGGCTCCATAAAGCAACTCCAATAATGCATTCTTTTAGCTGACCGTTTGTAACATGACTTCACTTTATTGTTATTGTTAGTGGTAGTATTGTTTATTCAGGAAGTTTGATTTTATAAAGCTGCTCACATACTTAAGGAATGGTAATATATTAGACTCCTAGTTCTCAAAATGTGACGAGTTGGTGACGGTTCCTTGTGTTGGTACACATTTGCAGATGTCATGTTTGCTTAATTAATCCGTTTCTGTTGCTCTTGTTGTTTACCACTTGGCGTAGACCAAATCCAAATCTTTCCGAAGGTGGCATTTTTTGTGAAGTTTTTAGCAAATGGAGGAAATTGTGGACATGCTTTCAAAGGTTGTGTTTTGGCGACAACAATGTCCAGATGACGACCTTTGAAACCTTCCTGGACAAATGAGGGATTAGCTCACTCCAATGGAGGAAAGTAAATAATGGGTTTCACTGTTGTTTGATCAGTGTTAGGAAATTGTGATGTTTCTTTTCACAATAATTTTAACACTTAAATTTGATACTGTGACATTCATATTTGTGACTCAGAATCAGAATTACTTTTATTCAGCCCCAAGAGGAAATTCTCCTCTGTTAAGTAATAATAATAATATAAATTATCTGAAATTTTGATGATTTCTAATTGAGTTGCCTGCATTGTTCCACGGTTTACCTTGTACTATATTGTCTGGACCTAACCTTTTCTCTCAACATTTTCAGGAAATCCTAGCCCATGTAGTAAATCTTTCATTTTGAAGTTTTACAAAAATAATTATATGTTAGCAACTGTGTCATTGCAGAAAATAAATTGGAAATGCAAATGGGACTTTCTGAAATTGCAAAACCACAATTTTATAAGTGTAGATTATTTGCTATTAGAAGTGTTTTTTGTTCTGACGTTTTGATAATTTTATAAATGTATATTTAAGGCTTTTTTAAATGAATCTTCAACATTTCATCATCAGTTTTGCAGTTTGTGCAGCACGTTTGCACATTTATCACTGCATCTCATACTGTGTGTTGTGATAGATGTCATCAGAGTTGTACTTCATTTAAAGGATTCACTTCTGTTCTTTTGGTTCTGCCTCAGTTGTTCCCATAACTCGCGTATTATAATCTCTTTTCAAAGCCATTACATAAAGAAGGTTCCATCACTTACATCTTCTCAAACGTCTATTTAATTAATGTGCGCGTAGGCTACAGTGCAGCAGCTCCAGGCAATGATTAATTTAAATGCAAGAATAAAGCAAATATAAAATGTGCCAAATGGATTCTGGTGAAGTATTCATCTGTGGGTAGTAGTACAATTTCTTATGCAAATAATCCAAGGCGTTAAACCCTGTTCCAGCAGGGCGGTGTGGGGGATGCTTCTATACAGTCATGGTGGGTGACATTACAGTATTTAAATGCAGAAATTATTTAAATACAATAAAATGTGTTACAAAACTAAAAAACGGAGAGGAGAATTATACTTCTAGATTATACTTACTTAGATTATACTAGACATTTAGGCATGTGTTTCTGTCCTTATGTTTCAATATTGAGAAACATGTATACCACAATGATTGACAATTCTAATACTAAAATTAGATGTTCTTTTTGCAGAAATGTGCTAAAACATGCTTTCAGTTGTTTCTATTAAATAAGAACAGAGAATGTATTCAAGAGTTTTTAGAACCTAATCATCAGTTAGTTGCCAACTCTTTTCCAAATCCCTTCACCAAAGAAATGCAATTAGGGAATCAAATTTACTATTCAATTTGAACCGTTAGTTGGAGCGCTTAGCAGTCCATTGTCGGTTAACTGTTTCCGCGGTGTTTTTTGTTAACTGGTTGGGTAATTATAGATGAAATTGCATTCCGAGAGTAAACTCCAAGCAGCAATGCAAACAGGTCTTTGGACTGTGCCCAACACTCATGAATGAAAAGCAATATACACTGTTTAATTGCACTGATGATGAATAAAGCACTCTACACACATATTCTGCTACAGTGACTTTTTTGAGCTTTTAACCATGTTCTAACAATGTTCCGTCATCAAAAACATACCTGAAGTAGCATTCGGTTGCATTCATGCTGTTTTGAGGAATGTTCATTCGACAATCCTACCCCTCCAATCGTCAAACTCACTTCCTGCGAACTCCTTCTATCCGGGACATATTTTCAGATCATCTACATCACTTATCAAACAATATTCTGCTGTTTTAAGTCCTTAAATCATATCTAAACTTGTTCTGAGCAGTGCTGCCGTCTAAACACAATAACTGCTGCAGAAAATCCGCATCATAACTCATCTTTTCAGTGCTACATCACTAGAATGTATATTGCACTGGTGCCATCTGCTGGCTGGATGCATTCAGTAAGTGTAATTTTATAGTGACTGATAACACAGGTCATAGAATTTTTTTTTTTTAATTTAATTTTTTTTTAAGATGGCAAATTTAAGGCACTCAAGAGCATGTTTAAAGGCTAACAGCATTATGAAATGTGTAGAATATTTTTCCTTTAAATAAAAGTCACTAGCTTTAGCCACTTACTTTAGTTTCAAATTGTTGACACAAATTGAACCATCAATTAAGGATTGGACTGAAATTGTAACCAACATTCCAAAAATGAAAAAAAAAAAAGAAAAAGAAAAACATTTGGACTTCATTTGAAAAGAAAAAACAGACTATGGACTAAGTGGGACTTTTATGTAAGGTTGATGTGCTATAGTTTTATTTATTTTATTTCACATGTTCTTTGCAGTTTGTTTTTATTTTCATTTTTATTTGTTGTTCGCTCTCTGATCCTGTTCTTTCTTTTGCGTGTTTTTTGAAGCTATAGATTTGAAGTTTCCCATTTATAGCAAAGAGTTTGTTTTCTTCACTAACTTCCCCTGGTCACCCTTGAAATAGAGGTTTGTCAGTGGTTAAATAGAGGTTAAAAAATAAAACTTGAGATACACCCGGAGACATCAGAGTCAGTCGTTTAAAGAAGGTTATTCGTTTAAGCATGAACACCCTTATATGCAACATTTTGGTAACTTATTAAAATCCATCTTTTACTTTTTCAGGGAATTTCTGTTTTATATTTTATTGCTGTTGGCAGTCTTGACAGCACCTGACACTAGCATAGCATCTGGTATCCATCCTCTTCTCATCTGCTTGATGATAAATTGCCATGTAAAGTAAAAAAAAAAAAATTTATTTAAATCCAATCCTTTTCAGCAAATGCCATTTCTAGCTTTTACTTATTATTGCTTGTTATGCTCAAGTCTGTGGCCCAATTAGACTGTGTTTTAATGCAACCCTACTTTCAACAAATATGACTAAATTCTTCAAAAGCAGCGCACATAAAACATATTGCAGGCACTTAACCCCCATGGGCGAACCTCTTTTTCTCACTTAATGGTCCATATTTTTATCTTGGGTCCCAAAATGTTATGTTAAGCACCGGCACTCTTTCTGCTCTCCTCCCCTGCATCTCCCGCTGAATGTGAAAAGTACAGATTAGAAACGACAAACAGGCCCAAGCTGAGTTGTTAGAAAATTAAAACCTGTGGGAGCTTTCCCCGGAGCAGCCAGGTTAATACAATCAAAGCCACGTTAATGAAATGGCGACTTGAATAGCGCTTTGGCAGATTTTTTTTTCTTTGTAATTTCTTAGGTAGGTATGGGAGATAATACTGACAAAAAAGAAAATCTGGGTTTTTTTTTTTTAAATCTCTTGATAATGATATAATAGGATACTTTATCAGTTTATCAGAAATATGTTAATATGGGCCTTTAAATTACTTTTTAGAGTTTCAAATATTGTACAAAAAGTGAATTGACTGTCAGATTAACCATAAAAGTGCAGAGATGTCACCCCTGTTTCTGAGATTGCACTGCAAGTTTCAACTCCTTTCTCTGCTTTTCTCAATGTCTTTAATCTTGAGCTGTATGTTCGTTATCAGCCAGGCGCTTGCACACTCCACAGCTAACCTCGTAACCTCTTTGCAAATTGCGTGTCCTTTTATAAATCTGTAAAGTTCTTATTGGCACAAACAGGTATACAGTTTTTGATGAAGAAAAGAAACGACCACGTTTGATGTACGTCTGAGACAGTCAAACAAGCTGTATTTGAATGGAAATGAGTCACTTCCAGTCTGTATGGCAGTATTGATTTTTGAGAGCAAAGCTGTAGATCTGTGTTCTATTATCAGGTTAGACAGTGTGACCCCTTCAGGGATACACCGGCTCTGCAGCTGTCACAAAGTGCATTAACATTGATCACACGGAGGACGCTCAGCATGTGGATTAATAGCCTGTCATGCTTTATGGCTTGGGAGGATAATCTTTTACTCCTGAAATGGTCTAAAAATACATGTTGGCATTGACATTGACCTTTGATGAAGAGCTTTTGCACTGTAAAGAAAACCTGTTAAAAAAAAATTACAGAGAAAGATGAGAGGTAAGATCTAGTAAATGACTTGCATTTAGCTTAGTGATTTTGGAGAATGATCATTTTTTATAATTATAAATCACAACAATAATTTCATAATCCTTGACATTCCTATTTGCTTGTGTAAAAACAGTGTTTGCTATTGTTTGTGTTACATTCAAGTTACAGAAGTCTGTCAATGCAGTGGGGTCATCCTTGTGAACTCTTATTTTGACTTGTGCGTACTTTGGTCACTGTATCTGTATTTGTTCTGGTATGTACATAATTATAAGTAGGACTCCAAACCTGTAGTCTGAGTCTAATATAATAAGTGTGTTTCCAGACTTGGTTCCTGGCTCTCTTAGCTCTCCGGAGTGATATCTGCTCAGCCCAGCTGGCCTCCCCAGAGGCGCACATGCCTCTGATGCTCCACACTTGGCGTACTGTATATCTCCTGGTTATCCAGCAGCAGCTCGACGCCTCTTCACATGATTGATGAGCAAATGGGATTTTAATTCAGTTATGCAGCCGTCACCCCGCAGCCAGATCTGCGTGGCAGGCCTCAAATTTGGAAATCTGCTTTATTAGAAACAATGAGGAGCCCAAGACAGATTTTTGCAAAAGTGCCACTTCACTGTATGGGTGGGATTAGTCATCTTTAGTCTACAGCTTGTTCAATTACAGCTTCCTCAGTGAACCTTTTAATCTTGCAGCAAACTAGTTCATTGAATTCACCTAACACATGCTCATTTCAAGACCCATTTGGTTCATCCTTGCATCACATTGTGAAGGTAACAACTGCAGGTGAAACCACCAGGCGCTAACAGAAATCCTGTGGTTATTCAGTGATTATTGTCAAGCAACTAGAGGAAACTTTTCTTTTTTAGTTTTCAAATATTACATGATAACAATGAAATAAGAAATACCAAATACCAATAAATCAAATCTTTCTATTGGGGGGCCTGGTTTGAACATGACCTTGCATTCTTTCATTGAGGAAGGATTTACAGGTACATTATGTAACTTTTCTGGTGACGTGTCCACCACCAGTTTTTCTCCATGGCATGTTATGCCTTGCCTCTAATTTTCCACAGTATGACTTAAATCACAGTAGTTACAGTTACAATATCTTGAAAAACATGCTAGCAGGCTGGCCTCTTCAAAGATCTAACTTTTAAGCTGGCCTTGTGGCGTCTCTGCTTGTCTCATCCGAGATGGATCAGTTTCACTTTTTTTTTTTAAATTAAATTATTTATTGTTATTTTTTATTTGGACAGATTATAACCCTGAATCACACTCTATAATCATTTCTTTACAAAACTGAGCTTTTGTCTCGTCAACACTTGCAATTTTTGAGCTGAACTCTTTGTCTTAAAATTCTTGATATAAGTCCTACATGACATCTTTGGTCTGGTTCTAACATATCCTATTCCATCCAATATGCTGTAAAGTAATCAAACAA
The DNA here is from genome assembly GCA_019453435.1 of Rhinogobius similis. Lineage (NCBI taxonomy): Eukaryota > Metazoa > Chordata > Actinopteri > Gobiiformes > Gobiidae > Rhinogobius > Rhinogobius similis. The sequence goes on from CM033629.1 coordinate 31,020,858, forward strand.
CTTTCTCTGTGTTCTTTGCCTTTGTTACCCAGAAAAAGATAACTATAATTGGTGTCTTGTAAATCTTTTAATGTCTAGGATTGCTATTTTAATCTAAGGCATCATTTCCCTTCTGGTCTGGTTTGAAAAGATTTTTTAAGAGTTATTTAATGGGGGAGAAAACATGAAGACAGTGAAAATAAACACACTTCTTGACGTCATTGTGCCATCTTGGGTTCACTTATCTCACACAAGCTGTTCTTTCTATACTCAGGCTTTGTCTAATGGCCAATTTGTGTGTGTTTCTAGGGCAAGATGGTGAAGGGGATGGGCGGTGCCATGGATCTAGTGGCCAGCGCGGGGACAAAGGTAGTGGTCACCATGGAGCACTCAGCGAAGGTTGGTAACTCAGCGATCCCTAATGTGTCCCTGCTGCTTGTTTAACGACCACTGCTTTAACAAATGATCCAAATGACTTGTGATGTGACAAAATCTCATCTTATAAATGGCTCATTTGGAAAAAAACACTATTCGTTTTTCCATAGTTTTACACAGATGAAATAAAATAGATGTTGAGATGTACAATGAATTAACATAAGAGATGAAAATGAATGAAATTTGTTTGTGATATATAATAATATTTGGCATGTTTCATTAATTCAGTTCAATTTCAATAATGATACTAATAACGCAGTTGATTTATATAGTGTTTTAGGACAGTCAAAGATTTTTTTAATTGCATTTTTCATTCCCTTTCCACACTCGTTGGTTGTAACACGACTGCCCTGTGTGAGGTTTAGCTATGAGTCTAATCATCAGTGATCATCTACAGCCAATCTACTGTTGGTAAAAGCACATGGTTTGAAGCAGAGTTCTGACTTTGGAGGAAAAAATCTGAAAGTTTTTTGTGTTAAATGGAAATGATCAAAAGTCTGCATTGTGTATGTTCATAAAATTGATATAGGACGGCATTCTTACTGGTTTTTAATACGTCAAAACTGAATATATTATTAGTTAGTTACTCATAGGCAGGGTGGTGTCTTTGCTCAAGGACAAACAACAGCACGCTCTGGTCCCAGCAGGACTGAACTGACTGACCTTTAAAAGCTTAAACTACTGATCCACGGAGGGCAAACACAAGTCTTATCTTTTGGACGATTTTAATGAAAGCCTTGGACATTCCTCTCCGTAATATTTTTTTCATCAAAGGAGTTATAAGGGTGGCTTCTTACATGAAAAAAACTAAATAAAAAACAGACAGTCTTTCGAATAATTTGAACAACCCATTACCCTTCCGCCCGCATCTAGGCCACTTCAAATTGGTACTTTCCTCCTTCCCTCGTATCTCCAGCAGCCAAGCCTCTCTCCACATCCTGCTGTAATGAGTGCGAGTGTTCAGCCTGATTAGGGATAATTCTCTTAATGGTTTGCTTAATGTCTTTTTAGCAGAGCCCTAGTGCATCACACATACACTCGGGCCATCTGGAGTTCGACCAAATCAAGCCCAGATCTTGAATTCATGCCATACACAAGTAGCCATTAATGTATGCTTTGATTCTAATAATAATTCAGTTTAGTTTGAAACCTTATCTTCGAGCGGTTGTAGGAGGAGTTGGGGCTGGGTGATAAACACGGAACTGTGATCCAAGCCCTGTAGCACTGTTGTTGTACTTCTCGGTTTGTGTTTCAGCATTAGACACTGCGTCTGTTATGCAGCAGGTGGATTCAACCAATCACAGTAAAGTGTGAACTCAGAGGGCTTTAATTATCACAGAAAGACAATATAAATATACTGAGTTTATACACAAATCATGGAACATTTTACATTGTGATCTAGGGTCTAAGAAAAATGTCAAAAAAGCATGTAGGCATAAGGGATGTTTCCATGAGAGCGTTTGAGGCGTCCAAAGGGGGTCGTGAGAGGTACTAGTTCCCAGAGCGAGCTGGCTCACTTTAGACCCACGAACCAGCTCAGAGTGTGATGACTGGATAAGAGAGAATGCCGACTCAGGTGAGAACAAAACGGCAAAAAGCCAAGAGAAAACACAAAATAATCCTTCCTCACCAAAGGCTGACTTGATCTTGTGGCAGTTTATTTCCTGTGATGATAACTTTATTTGTTGAGTTGACATGTTTGGTAAAATAAAGCTAGCACACGTAAGCATCATCTACTTCCTTTTTACGAAGCACTTCACCCGAATTAAGACCATAAATATTTAATTTCCATTTTACATAATCCAAACCCAACCTATTTCATATAATGAGGTTGAAACGTGTCGAAGATGTGTTGTGAAAAACATGTAGAAAAGCTGACAATAACCTAGAAGTTGTGTCTCGTTAACTGTAGCTTAACATTGTGTCACAGCGACACAAACCTGGAATCACTTTTTTTTTCATCAGTTGCTGAGATTGACTTTATGAAGAAAAGTTTTAGATTTTATTCATGATGAAGACATGTTTGGGTGAGCTCTGCGAGCAAAGACCTGCATGAAAACACCATAAACATAAACAGCCCGAACTGGTAACCGGGTCTAGTCGAAACACAGCTATAGTTTGATTTCTTGGTAGAATTAAAACTTCTACTAATTTGTATTCATGTCTTTTGATTTGTTTTTGTTATTGGTAAGACTTTCAGTGAGTTAAGCAAGACCTGGAGAGAATTCAAGTCCAAAGCATGTGTTTAAAAGTAGGGAAATTCAATTTTATTTGAGACAGAGATTTAGTACATTCTAATGGTCAGTAATTAGCTTGGGTCTTTTTAATCGAGTGGTTCACAATTAATCTACTGAGCTCTCCAAATCACATGCTTTTACTGACAGATGTTTTTTGTATTAAATTGCAATACATAAAAGCCTGTCTTGTTTATGTTCAGGAAATTGATATTAAAAAGACAGGCAAAATAAAATGTAATCAAAAATCATGATGGATCTATATGAACAAAAAACCTGGTGTCATTTTTCTGTCATATCCTCTAACCCACCACATGACGATTACAAGAATTATGCTTTAAAGGTCATTCATACAAATATAGAATTCTGTTTTCCTCGTGGTTGATGAGACCAGCGTTGCTCTGGGAGATAAACGTTGCTTGCAGGAATTCTCACAACAGCAGCCTGAGGTCCAGCTGCAATCGCTCACTATAAGAAGGACCCAGACCCCTATGTGATGATGCAAGGGCAACGTAACATTGTGCATTCACAGAGCCATGCTGTTTGCTAATGGTCCACTGTCTAGCTCCCTGCTCCGGTCCAGATGGTGCAGCCTTTGAGCATAAATTCTCCTCTGAAGCCCGTTTTCATTCATGACACGTCACACAGAAACAAACGAGTGATCTACGATGTGGCCTCTAAGCAATGTCACAACCACACATGATCACCAGGCCGTCTACACTGGTTTGATACTATTTTGAATACAAATGATACAGCTGATTTTATTTTTTCATTTGTGCCCCAGTGGTTACGCGACACTGCTGAATCTTGCATTTATCACCGTGATACAAAATTGGGAAGGGAAAAGGCTAAAGGGGACATATTATTTAAAACCAACCTTAATTAACTTAACCTTGTAACTAGAGGATGAGGAAACACCCCCCATGAGTTTACTCAAAGTAGTATTTTGATTGATTCCTGCATGTTTGAGTTGATCCTGAACTGTCCTGTGATTGAGGCTTGAATGCTCCAAAAATGTCTGTTTTCACTTATTCCCTAGCCCCACCCACATTCCATAGCATACCATTGCATAGTCGCGATTATACAGAATGATAAATAAAGACTTTGAGTGATACATGTAGGGTTCTAAAATGTCATATAGTCGGTGTAATCCCTCATTCGTCGAGGTGTGTTTCAAAGGTTGTCTGACGACGACCTTTGGGGCTTATTAGTTCTGCAGTTTTGAACATGGACTGAATGGATCTGTGTCTATTACTAAGCTGTTTTAGATCAATATTACATTACTATGAACAAAATGTTTAACAGTGATCCACTTATGTTATAGTTCAATACTGAGTTACTGAAAACAGACATAATATGTCTCGGTTTTGCATAATGTCTCCCTTAAATGTAATTAAATTAATATTCAGAAACACTACAGAATATTTAGATTTAGACCTGCTGACTTTTGTTCTTTTTGAGAAGTGAGGTTAAACGCAGGTTAAACTACCCAATCAGATTTGTCCATAGACCGTACATATCGATATGTGCGGTCTATGGATTTGTCTTAATCTTTTCTGTTGTCTTTTGTCCATCTTCTACACCATACTTTTGATCATTTAATCCAGCTCACCTTATGCTGCTGTACAATCACCATAGCACATCCTGGCGCCTGGTTTAAAGAGGTTTTACTGTGTATGCAGCCAGTATCCAATAATGTACAACTGAGCCTGTCTTTTTAGTGATGAATATTAGCTGTTTTTTCTTTTTCTGTATACAGGCTGCTGAATCCCTGGATATATTAAAGTTAAGGCTACTGCCCTGCGGATGTTTACGGCACATTTGAGTGACTCACCTGCCGATCTGAATAACTGGTGTTTTCTCTTTTTCGCAGGGAGGAAAACACAAAATATTGGACAAATGCAGCCTGCCTTTAACGGGGAAGCAGTGCGTGGATCGCATCATCACTGAAAAGGTGCGTCTAGTTTGGAAATATAATCTGTAATCAGGTCACAGTATCATTATTTCACAGTTGTGAGTAGACAAGCCACAAAAAGTGTTCTCGTTAATAATTTTACTCCAGTAATAATGTGGTCCAGTAAATTTTCAAGTAACATCAATTGTCTGGAAGTAATAGTTGAGTTATAATTTGAAGCTAATGAAATTGAAAGAACAAAACATGAACTAATGCACAAATTTGGTATTTTCAAAGGATCAGCCACAACAATTAAAATAAAATAAAACAAAAAATCATATCTGAAGGACAGATTCAAGAAACACACGTTTTAAAATCCTTAAATATTGTCAAGATAAAGCCCTTATCATTTTAGATTTACTCACAGTGGGAACAGTAACCAAAACTTTTCTCTGTTAAATATTCAAGTAGAATTGAAAGTATTAAGTAAGTAAAACTACTCCGAGAAGTACAATTTAATATATATATTATATTTTAACAGCGCAGGAGATATTGGGTAATCACAAATATATAATGTATTAAGGCTGTGCAATTAATCACATTTTTAATTGTGTTTTATTGTTTTTATTGTGTTTATACAATCTATTATGAGCCAAATAATCATGATTTAGAATAATCGAGCGCCCATATGTAGTTTTATAACATGTCAAATTGTGTGCTCTTGTGAGGCAACGTTAGGATATTATGCTCTGTTTAAGTGCAACCAACATGCTCTCTAAAAGCATCTTGAAAAGTTTAGTTTTTAAAATATGACATTCACGGTTTACTGATAGGACTGTAAATACCACTGTTATTCTATATATTTAGATGTTGTTGAATCTCAATTATCTTCTAAAAATGACTTGTGATTTATAATGCATTAGCCATTGTAGATTTTTGAAGTAGTTTTGTAGTTTTGGGGCCAGAATGACAACCAAATAATTCAGAGCCGAACTGAATGTTTTTTTCAATTACAAGATTATTGTTTTTGTCTAAAGCAATAATTGTAATCATGATATGAATAAGAACAACATCATCAAATCATTTCATGCATTCGTTTGGCTTTTAACTAAGTTGAATACTGCAGGGGCATCTCACATTCACCTAGATTCAAATGACATTATTCATGGGTTTCATCTTCCTGTTTATAGGGATTTTTTTCTCAATGAAAGATACAATATTAGGTTTTGTGAAGTGCTCTGTAAACGGTGCTAGACAGACCCTTTCTGGACTGACGAATTGAGAATAGTTCCCACACACAGCCTGGTACTAATTACGTTCTATCCCTCATTTTAATCAGGCAGCAAAATGAAAACATACATTTTGACGTTTGGATCTAATTTCCTGTTCCGTTTTTGAATGATTGCCAAGTAGGATTTGTGGTGCTTGATGATATAAAACAAAAAATTAATTGTCAAACCTTTGCTGCTCAGTATCTTTTTAGTAAGCAACTCCAGCAATTTTATCTCCATGGTTATTCAAAGTGCGCACTTCTCTGGGCCGCTTCCATTTCATTCCTCATTCTACCGTCTGGAATGAGATGCAAAAAACGTTTTACTCATTATCTGCCTTTAAAGTCGTCCTTAAATCATGTAGTTGCTGATGAGTGCCTCTTTGATAAGCTTGATCATAAATAGTAGCTGTCTGAATTATAATTAATGTTTTTCCTGGATGTTTTTTGTGTAGCTGCCTCTTGAAAGTGCTCGATGGGTTGCCAGTTGCCATAGTTTACCATGTTTGGAACCTAATGCTAACTTTCCCTTTAAAAATGCATTCGTCTCTTTGCAAACACTGGAAGGTTCTGTTCAATTAGAACTATTAGTGTTTGTTGGTTTTAGATTTTGCTTATGAATTTTCTTTTGTCTTTGGTTTTAATTATTATTTTGTATAGTGCTTAAGTCCTCTTCCTTCTCACAGCTTTGAGTGACTTATTGTTTGGTGCTTTTTTATGAACTGTTTCTTAATTAGCAATTGAAATAGTGGCATACTTCACTTGTGGTTAACAGAAAAAGGGCAAAAAAAGCTCTAATAGCTATAATCCAGCTTTTGGCCCTTAACAGCAGGCGAAGAAAGACACTGTCCAGTCAACGGATTGTTATAGAACTTTGTTTTACTGACAAATGAGGAATCCTTTCAAATGCGTCAATTATGATTTCATGGTTTGGCTTGACTTGCTCAGATAAACAGACAAACCTGACCTGAATGCTTTATATGAACAGAAAAAACTTGCTTCATCCTCTGCATTTGACCCATCTCTCTGTTTAAAGTAAAAATGTAAGGACGTTGAAATCACCAATTCCTTAAATCTGAATTGATTCCATTGTTGAGCTGTGTCTGTCATCAGCTTGTCTGCAGATATTACCTTCTCTTGGCAGCAAAGTTAAATTCATTGTTCATCCTCCTCCGCTTGTGATCGACTCAGAAGTCAAATTTCCAGCCACGCTGTTGTTTTTGCCGAGCGATTCTCTGCTTTCCACACAGAATAGCCATTTGACAGTCTGACAGTGGACCTTGGTTATCTTTCTTTTCTCAGCTGGGAGCAAGCAAAACTCTGCACGTCTTATGAACTTCACTGTTGTCATGCAGTCAAAAAACCTGGCTGCGTCTATTTTTTACCATGGGCTGTTTTGAGAGGCAGAATGAGAATATATGAGTTAAAAAGTAAAAACTGTTCTTTTAGTTAAAATTGCCAATGCAGTGAGGTAAACCTGTCATGAGAGGGGGCGACTCTCCTAATCTTGAATTGTGTGAATGATTCCCAGCTGGAGGATTGGTCTATTTTGTACAAGTTGTTGGTGAAAATTGGTAACCTTGTGCTGCAAGCTGGATTCTTGCGAGGTTTTCACACTCGCAAGAATCCATCTTGTACGGCTTTCGGCAGATCCATTGTGTGTATATTTTCTGAAAAAAACATTTTATTAATACTTGCAAACAAGGTGCCAAGCCCAAGAAACGGTTTGTATGATGCTATAAATTCATTTTGTCAAAAAGTAAAAGTATTATTTTTTTAATCAAAGCATGTCAGTTGTGGCTGATTGAGAATTCGTGGATTGAGTGCCACACATATCAATCTGGTGTCCGGCAGGTTAAAAAACGGAATTACATGGAGGAAAGGAAAGCCGTAATTAGTCCAGAAATGAAACTGGTTAAGCAGCTTCTTCCTGTGAGCTCACCATTTTACCAGTGAAGAGGCATTCACGATACGCATCTCAATTGGTGGTTGTTTTATATTTAGTTTTGGCTTCCTGACCAGTAATATTCAAATTCCAAAACTTTATTGTTCCCTTAGGTGGGATTCAAAATTACAGCTGCATCCAATTACACAGCGAGTGATAAGCAACGCCGAAATTATACGCCGCAACAAATGGCACCAATGAATTGAGCATTAACAAAAACCAGCTAGACACATGTCCTTTTCCGAGCTGATTGAAAACATTGTTCATTGAAGTGAAGGAGGCTGGAATTCTATTGGGCAATAGAATTCACTTCAGTGTATATGTATGTATATGTATGTTTAACATCACTACATATGTTAGAGAAGCTTTTAACGTCTAATTATTTTTACCGTTAGAAATGCAAGGAAAAAAAGAAAAGACAAGAAAAATAATGTGCACATACAATATTTTTGTTTGGGCACACCTGTTAAAAATAATTTAAATACGGTAAACATAGCTACATCAGGAGACAGACAAACTTTCTGCTGTTTATGTCTGTGGTCAGCTTTATTCATATAGTACATTTACAACAACCTAAGCAACCCAACGTGCTGTACAGTACAAAATTATAATTACAAAAAGAGAAAAAAAAAGCGCAATCAATATAAAAGTCAGAAAAAAGCAAGGCTGTATATCAAAGTCAGTGCATACAGTGCACTTAACATTCTCACTGCAGGAGATTCTCTGTTCTCATCCCATATGCATCACTCTTATGTCTGACTTTAAATGCAGTGTCGTCAACCAAAAGCTCCAGGCAGTGTTTTCTACCAGTCCGACTCCTCAGAGTTTGTCCACCATGTGTTTCATCTCTACCATTTGGTTCCATGTTTAGAAGAACACCTGATCCGGGCTATGTTTTATAATGTGCCTCAAACGTCTTCTCCCTTCAACTATCATGCAAAAGAATAATCCATTACCTGTTGAATTATTCATTTGTTTTAATAGGCCCAGAAAAGTCTAACCAGTGGCATTTTTAGTAATGACAGTAATTTTATTGGTTCGGGTGATTTTCATAGCAGCAGGGCTGTTAAATATTTCTCATGAGTGTTATTTTGCTCTTGCTAATGTATTTGCAAAAACTTAATGGCAAGGCCCAATTTGTCAGATCCGTCGTAAAAATAGGCTTCACATTAGGAGGAAAACAGGATATTACAACTCCTCTTCTCTAAAAGGAGACATATTATGTAAAATTGATTTTTCAGGAGATTTTAACCATGTTATCATGACATTCCTTCATCATTATCTTATTCAGAGATGTCTTTCGATTGTTCCATGCAAGTTGCAATAATTCTGTATATGTGGCTTGAATGCTCCGTAAAGTTCTGTTTTCACTTCCCCACGCTCTGCTGTTTATTTACTCGCTATAAATGAAAAACACTGTTCAATACATAAAGGGTTCAAACATGTCACAAAGTATTTTTTTAACAATAAAAACGCATAAGACTATTAACTGCTTGCTACAGTTAAAGGACACATATTATGTTGTAGTGACTTTTAACACTTTAGCTTTTAACAATGTTTTAACTTGCCTGGCTTACATTCTAATCTCCATGTATTATTTAATACTGTCGATTAGTCTAGAGATGCCACCACATAATTTGACTTCAGCGGGGCGGGACAAACATGCGCCAATCAGACGAACAGCAGACGTTACAACAGGAAAAGTACGGTTTATGTGCGAAAGGCAGCAGAGAGCTGTGGCTGTCAGGCCAAAATGGCGTGTACAATACAAATAATGCATAATATTTGTCCTTTAAATGTCACTATGAAGAAGTGGGGTTTCAAAGTTGTTATTTTTTTGTTTGTTTGTATAAATCATGAAACAACTTGGCAATACGATATTAAATTAAGAAACAAAAAATGAAAAACACATAATAAATACAACTTGGGGCTTTTCACAAAGATTGTTTTCCTCAGTGGTACAGCATATACTTTGTGCTTTTCATCTTTTTAAGGGCAATACAGAACAAAATTAATTAGCTGTAAAAAGCTTTAAAGTTGGGAGTGGATTTGGCTTATTTCTCCTTTTTGGAAGCAGAGAAGCCAGTCTTTGTCCATGTATTGTGCAGCCATACATAATGTCTTTTATGCGAAGTGGTGTAATGTCCTTGAAAGTATCATATAACCTTTTGCAAATGTTGTTCCAAAGAGCACTGACAGATGCACAGGGAAAAAAGGTGGATCCGTGGATTCTGTTTCTTTACAAAATGAACAGGAAATTGTAAAAAAAAATTGGAATCTCTATTGAATAAAGCTGTTGGAGGGATAGATTCCATGCAGGGCTTCTAAGTTTTGAACAGGAAGCAATGGATCATGAAGCCATTTTAGACCAATATTACAATAAACAAGATGTAAAATAAAGATCCAAATACTAGTCAAATACTAAATACCTGAAAAAGAATAAAATGTCTCTACCTTAGCTTACACTTAATAGTTTTCTTCTAACTACCTTGGTCTGACGTTAGTATTGATCTTGGCTGCTGTCCAGATGTATTTAAAGTTTGCAATTCAATAATGTGTAATTTATAGTACAATTAACTGAGTAATGACTTAATGTCCAAATTTTGTATGTTGCTCACTAATGTTTTTTTTCTGAGAGAAGAGTTTGAACTATACCAGTCTTTGTTTCCTGTGATTTGACCAAGTAAATATGGAGATATCACCCATACACCAGGACAAAATACATGCATTTTGAAAGTTAAACAGTAAATTGAATTATCATATGCTGTTTTGAATGAATCGCATGAACCCAATCTAACCCAATGTTGAGTTTGTCCGAAAATTGTGAATGTAAGTGGGGCAGGCTTGCATCTTCTCCGTGAGTCAGTGCTTAATGATGTAGCCTGTGCAGGACTGTGAGAAGGTGACTCAGAACCCTCCGAAAAGGACTGTTTGGAGCGAGCAGAGGGGTTGTTTTGCAGAGGCCCAGTGTAAATTTTAGAAACTGGGTCAGTGACTGATTTTATCATTTTGAAATGGACTCAGTCAGACAGCCGTGTGTCAGGAGCTTACGTGGCTTATCCAGGTTCAGCGTCTTTTCAAAGGTGGTGGTGACCTTATGATGGCAGTGGTATCTTTTTAAAGGCTATATTAACCCTAATCTTCTTATTTTCTTTTATATGGTTTTGGCATGTTGCTTTCCTTCATTTTTTATTAAAGAACCTTCACTTTATTATGCAATTTGGTAACTTGGGTAAATCATTATATTTGGTCTGTCTCCTTCTTGAGAGCTCAAAACATTCACTTGTGACATCGTCAGGTGCTAATCCAGTGGTCTTTTGTCTTATTTTAATCCTTTCAGCACTCAAATCGCCTTTACTTTGACGATAGTAGTTACTAACCAACTTGACGATAGTAGTTACTCATTTGCATCCTTGTGCGTAGAGGTTAGGGTTAATTAGAGATACTGTGTATATATAATTAGATTTTCCAACTGTAATTAAAACTGTTAAAAATTATATCACATCACGCTGGCCACAATGCCCTGACGTGAAATGATATTTCTGCTGTTTTGTGCCCAATTTTATGGTCTATTCACGTTTTATGCAACACTTGAACAACACAATGCACATTCCTGGTGCATTGTTTAAAAAAAAATGTCTGAATATTGATATAGATGTAAAACATTTGCGATATTCATTTTTGTTCATATCGCCCAATATCGGGGAGTTAGTTACCACTCGGTGCAAAGAACAACAAAAAAAATTCAAAATGGATTTAAGCAACAAATTTCATGTGGCCTGTGATCAATACAAGCATTCATGGTCCCATGTATGTAATTAGAGAGGGACTTGTTTGACAAATCAGCTGTTGTAGTCCCAGTCAAGTCAGTTCTTTAAGGACAGATCGTGTTAAAACAAAATTCAGTTAAGCTAGGTCAAGTTAAGTGAAAGTCTAACTTGAATCACAGAGCTTCCGACATAGCAGTGCCTTCAGTCAGCAGCGGTGTTGTATTCCCATGTGTTATTCTTATGGTATTTCTCTTGCCTATTCCATATGCTTGAACATGTTTTTATTAACCCATCGCCTTCTTGCCCTGACATGCTACTTTCCTATTAGAAGTTGCTGATGTTAAGTTTCTCCTTGGCCTCTAACACTTGTTCGTGATGTTGGTGCGTGCTCTCTCCTCTGTCCTGCTCAGACCTTTCTTCTTTTCCCATGTGTGTGGTGATGTTGCAGTGCCGCCGTCCCCTGCCGTCTCCTGTCGCCCCTGTCGCCCTGTGTGCCACTAATGAGCCGTGAGTGTGACAGTGTTCTGGATAGCACTGTCACTGCCTGCTGAGACAAGCACAGACTCCTGCCTCCACATAAAGGGCTTGAGCTTAAAGAGGAAAATTCCAGCTTTTTCTGCGCTGTAATGATGCGGATCATTTATTTATACTGTAACTCCATATTAGGGATGTCAAGATTATTTGGCTAATTGATGAGGCCAGAAGTTGATGGTTAGTTTTAAGGTTATTTTAATAGTTATATATCTTTATTTTTGATTGCATATTTCTATTCTCCTGCTGTTGCATGTGTGTTGCAACACTAGTTGTTTGTCCCATTGTTGGACAAACAAAGGTTCTCTTGTCTTATTGGGGTCAGTAATTGTGAATAAGTTTCTTCTCACAACAATAGTAACACTAAGTTTGATACTGTGACAGTCCAACTCCGTGTTGGTGGGATTTGGATGGCATTCCAGTGAAATATAATGTTTTACTTATAATCTCCATGGACATTTGGTGATTCGTATTTTTAGAGATGTTTGCAGAAAAATTTATAATTTTGCAGTTGTTGTTTTTGAGATATGCAAAATTGGAATGTTGAGCATATATTGCATATCAAATCAAATCAAATCAAACTTTATTTATAAAGCGCTTTTCATACAATAATTGTAACACAAAGTGCTTTCCAATTCACATATTAAAAACAATTTCCCAAACCCACTGCATACATGCAGTGTATAGATCCTGCAACTCTAAACAAGAAATTGTTCATATTGGGGGTTTAGTTGATTATTGTTCATGTTGATTAATAAAGACACTTTATAAGTTAAGTTAAATGGGGTTGATCATTGTAGAGCTATTGTATTTTATTCTTATTTTATATATATCTTATTTTGTTTATAATAATTTACTGTCACTACTGGTCGGTAACAAAACAAACAAAAATAATTTCCCCTTGGGGATAAATAAAAGTAATTCTGATTCCGATTCTGAAAACCTCAAATTTAAAAAGAGATAGACTCCATGCTGTTGTTGTGTCCTTGGGCAAGTTGCTTAACTTGCTTATTGTGTGAGTGAAGAAACTAATGATCAGAGAGGCTGTTGGTGTAGATTGGCAGGCTTATTAGCATCCATTAGCCCTGGGGCAGCTGTGTGTACAGAGGAAGCTTAGCACTGTGGAGTGGAGAGTGAATGAATAATGGTTTACTGTAACGATTGAGAGGCTTGTCAAGCTCATAAAGCACAATATAAATGTGAGCCATTACTGAACCTGCTCAAAGATGCAGAGATGTTGTTTAATGACATGTGTGAAGCGCTCAGTGTTTCTATGCAGGAGCTGCAGTCTATTTAACTGATTGCTTGGACTCTTTGTTCGTTAAGAGCTGACACAAAGAGAAATTTAATCACCAATTCAACAGTTTCTTGGAGCAAGAAATATTCCACGGTTACACATTCATTATTAACTAGTTGGCTCGTTTGAGGATTGATTGTTTACATAAGAAAAACTATAGATTTTTATTGTCACTATACTTTTCCATTCACAATTGTATTATGATTAAATACATATGCACTGGGGCAGTCTACAGCAGAGTCTACAGAGTGAGAAGTAGATGGGATGAAAATCAGCACCTACAAATCCGAGGCCATAGTTTTCATAGACTGAAAAAGGAGGCATCCGGAGAAGGCAACCTCTCCAAGTGGGTGGAGAGTCCTTCTCCCAAGTGGAGTTCTCAAGTATCTCAAGATCTTGTTCACGTATCAGAGAGGGATGGAGCATGAGATAGACAGGCAGATCAGTGCAGCATCTGCAGTGGTACAGTCGCTGTGTCAAACTGTTGTGAAGAAGGAGCTGAGTTGAAAGGCAAAGCTATCGATTTACTGCTCAAGCTACATTCCTACCTTCACCTATGGTTTTGAGCTTTGGGCAATGACCAAAAGGACAATATCGCGGAAACAAGGCCCAAATGAGCTTCCTCTGCAGAGTGGCAGGGTGCTCCCTTAGAGATAGGGTGAGGAGCTCAGACACACAGGAGGAAGTTGGAGTGGAGCTGCTGCTCCTCCACGTCAAGAGGAGCCAGCTAAGGTGACTCAGGCATCTGTTCAGGATCCCTCCAAGGGAAGACCCAGGACACACTGAAGAGACGATGTCTCTCTGCTGGCCTGGAAACGCCTCAGGGTTTCCCCAGAGGAGCTGGAGGAAGTGTACTCATCTGATTTATAAATTATGTAATTGAAAGGACAAAAGAGTGAATAATGCACAAATCTTGTATTTTCAACAGAGACTACAAAAATGAGGAGAAATTATATCCTATCTAATAGATTTTTGCACAATATTCAATATTAGTTTTCATCACTTGTAGACTTACAGTTAGAGGAACTTTTACTGAAGTAAGAGTACTGTTCCACTGTTAAATATACTTTTTTACTGAAGTAGTATTAAACGTGTGGTGTATGAAAACTGCTCTAAGAAGTGCAGTTTTAGTAAAAGATATTCAAGTAACTGTACTTGAATGTTGTGCCACACCATTTACCCAGGTTGTGTCCATTTGAGCAGGTGACAGTTGTGGCCCTCTCTGTGTGTGCTGTTTATACTTTATGTGATGTATATACTGTATGTGCTGTATATAATGTATGTGCTGTATATACTGTATGTGCTGCATGTGCTGTATATTCTGTATGTACTGTATCTGCTGTATATTCTGTATGTACTGTATCTGCTGTAGTGCTGTATATTCTGTATGTACTGTATCTGCTGTATATTCTGTATGTACTGTATCTGCTGTATATTCTGTATGCACTGTATCTGCTGTAGTGCTGTATATTCTGTATGTACTGTATCTGCTGTATATTCTGTATGCACTGTATCTGCTGTAGTGCTGTATATTCTGTATGTACTGTATCTGCTGTATATTCTGTATGCACTGTATCTGCTGTAGTGCTGTATATTCTGTATGTACTGTATCTGCTGAATATTCTGTATGCACTGTATCTGCTGTAGTGCTGAAGAGCTGTGTCTGTGTCTGCAGGCCGTGTTTGATGTGGACAAGACTAAAGGCCTCACTCTGATCGAGATCTGGGAGGGACTGACTCCAGAAGACATCAAGGCCTGCACTGGGACCCACTTTGAGGTAAGTGCCAATACATCCTAGACATTTTATTTAAAATATCTTTTTAAAACTGTTAGATTTGAGGTCAGTTTTTATAGCGTTATTGTAGTGCATTTTAACACCTTATAGTTTATTAGTGAATCTTATTTTTAAGCATTACCAGGTTATCTTTCTTATTCCACTAATGTTGGCAAATGTGAGGGAAGAATGCTGTATAAAATTACCTTATTGTTTAATAGGTAGCATAATATGATTTTTTTTTTGCACATCATTTTAGAATTAGATTATTGTCTGTGTCATCAGACAAAAGTAAACATGTTCACAAAAATATTGATTTTACTCATAACAAGTGTACTGCTGATTTATTCACAATTACAAAACCATTTGACATCCTACCAAAACATTTGGTGTTTTGGTTCTGAAGATGACTAATCGATTAGAAAACAGAATGAGCTCCTCACTTTGGGTTGCCAGATGCTATGACTAAAACCAGTTTGCAATAAACCCAATAAATATCCTCTGTATGATATGGTGTTCCTAATATACAGATAATGACATGCTATGTTAATAGTGTTAGAGCCATTACATTTAAATTGGCATAAAACTTATAAGTTCAATCATCTCACAGTAAAGTAGTCGAATTTGGGATAAGAAAGTATCTTAGCACCCACCTTTTTCATTTTTTTTTTAAATTTTACAATAATAATAAAATGTATGTTCTTGTCTCTCCAGGTGTCTCCGAACCTGAAGCCCATGCAGCAGATCTAGGATGTGTGAATTATTTTGTGTGTCGTTTTCTTTCATTTTCTTTTCATACTTGTGGGTTTAGTTGAAGTCAGGAACCGGGCACCTGATAGAACAGTGTCTCTGATTTCAATTGGTTTTTAAAGAAAATGGATGCAATTTAAATAGAAAACTTTGTATGAAACTGTGGATAGCTCATTATTTTTTATATTGACGGCGATGATCAAAACACATGTGAACAGTAAGACCAGCTTTTGTGGTCTATTTTCGAGGAAGGGAATGTAGTGTTTGCAGTTCAAGTCACATAAACATAAACATGACCTCTCTGTGGCCCAAGATATAAAATAAACATGTTCAAATCAAATGCAGCTAATTGTAATGAAGATATATTCTTAATTACAAAAAACTTGGACATACTATGAAGTTTGTTGTGTTGTTTCTCAAGGCAATTATCCAATCAGAAAGCAGAATGATCCCAGAGTCTCTCTTCAATAAGCTGTTTCTAGTAAAAAAAAAAAAAAAAAGTGATTGTCTTTACAAATTATTCAGAATGTTATGTTAATTATAAAAAAAATAAAATCTTTACTCTTATAGCAAATAAAATTTTACATGCTAGTCTAATAACATTCAAATATCTAACTGTAAATGAATTAAAAACCCCATTTACTGTAACTCAAAAATGGAAACGTGTATTAGGAGACACGCTTATGAATGTCTAGGTCAACTTTGTTTTTTAGTGTTCGTTTAGAGTAAATTGTGTCCATTTTGAATCATGTTTGAAGACTGTTGTTTCTGGGTCAACTGGAATCACATATTTATGGCGTTATGACTGTATTGTACATGCCTTAATGTTATTATTCGAACATGTCCACTTCATTTTTGTATTAACACCAATACAAAGTTGCAGTTGTGGTCAAATGGAATTGTGTTGTTTTTCTGTTGTGTCATTTCTGGAACATTACAAGTAAATAAAAAGGCTTTAAAGGTGTTTTTCCTTTTTTTCATTGTTCAGTCTAGTTACCATACATTTATATACGTATGTTCCCAACGTACTGCAAAATTATGATGAAAGTAGTCAAACTAGGCAACCAGATACTAATAACTTCATGGTTAAAGTTGGTTTGTCCAAGGTCGACGAAGATTTTGATCATAAAGTGCATATAATAGGTTTTTACGATTTTCTCATTTTCATTTTATTTGGTGTATTAATACCTGCTATAAATAAAAATTATAGCTCTACACCAATCAAGTAGTGTTTGTGGAGAAAAGTTGAAAAATCTGTGGAAAATTTTGCAAATTAAAAACAAATTGATGATGTCCTACTGGAAGACTCATTCCATTTAAAGGTTATGCAATTTACCTAAAATAAACAACTTTTTTTACCCTTTAAACATTAATTCAACAAAATAAAGGCGTATGTTCAAGTATATTTTGATTCAAATTAAAAAATCTGTCACATTAGATGAGTTTTAAGCTGCGTTCCAGGCAGCGGAGAAGTCAGTTATTTCCCACTGGAAAGATATGAGTTCCGACTTTGGAGCATTCCAGCTGAATTGATTTGTATGTAAACAATCTGACTAAAGCAAACTAAATGCTAAACAAATGTAAGCATTAAACAAACGTCTCAAACATATTAAATAACAGATTATTTTGGATTTATCCTGTAACAATTTTTACATCATTTGTGTGGTCGGTTTATCACTTCTTTGTGGTGATTATTATTGTAATGCTGTAATATGTGACTGTTGATCTCAAAGAGCTCCCAGTTCACAAGGAGGATTCACCAGTTCAAGCAGTGTTTCAGGGTATTTTTTCAAGTTGGAGGTGGGAAATATCCGAGTTACTAGTGGCCTGGAACACACCATTAGTAATTTTCCTGATCATTTACAACCAGTGAAGTGAAATTACAAACCTAGGGATGAAATGTATACATTTTTAAAGCAAAATTTAAATATATTTTGTTCTTGGTAAAATATCGACTACACAAAATAAAATGTACATGTCTGCTTGGAATACTCCACAGTATGGGATTAAAGTTAGCAACCTTGCATTTATTCAATTACAGCTGTTTTGACTGACTTTGAATGACTTGAAAACATGCACATTTACTTACAGAGGCTCAAGAAAGAAAGAAAAAATAGAGAGATAGAAAAGTTACAAGGTGCAATTTTAAACAAAACAATTCAATTTTAAAAAAAGTATTGACCTCTACGATTGTCTGGGAGCAAGAACAAAAAATACTTTATAATACTTTATAATAACTACACTTATTCCTGCCTTAGTAAAGCATGAACAAAGATATATTTCTCAATGAACAAATTCATTAAGAACGCTTCAGGCTTTATAACAATTTTACTAATACTCTAACCCTAATTCCTAACCCTAATTACGTAGTACCTAAGCCTAAATCGTGCTTAATAAACTATTTGTTGATAATAACTTAAGTCTTTGTTCATGTTTTGTTGAGTTATTATAAAATGGTACTTTTTTTTTTTTTTTATCAGTCAAATATTCTATACTTTCATAATTCACTGCTGATCAAGAACAAATGAGTTTTGACAGCGATGCCTTGTGACACTCCACAGGTCCCACTCTTCTATAAATGGACGCTGGTGCCACATTGACATCCGTGATTTGATTCGTCCAGTGGAGTAGAAGGCGCTACCATTACCTTAGGGCTCTTACGTAAGCGCACGCTGAAGCTGGTGGGTCTCTGCATTCAACATGATCAACCGGGTTTGGATCAGCGAGCGCAAAAATGGCAAGAAAGTGACAGGAGAAAATGCTGGCGGGCTGCTCATGTTAATCCAGCATATCTGCGTTTTACCCAAGTCCACATACATTAGCCTACTTCCCATGGTGCAACACTGGGAATGGCATTTCACTGTCAATTTATAAACAGGATGTATTTCTTTGGCCATAACACTTAACGCTGATTATGATTTGTAATACATTATGTTTTCTTTTTAAACAACATCATTTTTACACAAATAAATAAATATAATCTTCAGCATATAGCCCTTTGATTGTCAGATGTGGCTTGAAAAATATTCCATTCCACCATAATAATTCACTAATTCAAATTATTTGCCTCCAAATTCCCACATCTGATAAAATACAAAAGGTAAAATATAAAAAGAAAACTTGAACCCACTTATTTTCAATTAAATCAACAATTCTGAGATAAATCTGGGTCAGTTTATTCTCCCCAAGTAAGAAAAAACAAACCAAAATGCCTTATATAGACATGCCGACTAAACTTTTTATTTTTTTCCAATCCAAAAATTTAATTTTTGGTGGAATTTGCTTGAGCTTTGAAAAAGAAATTGTCAGAACACAATAAACGCTCAGTCTACTGTCTGTAAGACAGAATCTCTTCACAGCAGCTTTACTCCTCTTTATATTTACCAAAGAAAATCTAGGCAGGATTTGAAATCTGAATTCCCTCTGTGCAGAGCTTGTTCTCACTTAATCAGACATCAGAGGCCAAAACTACACAGTCTCAGCTTCACAAAGAGTCCTGACAATTGTTTGTTCTCCAAAGGATTCAGGAACAGCTACAGTTTAAATTGGGAGAAAATCAGCCGGAATGATAAGGGCTTTAAAGATGCACTGTGTCACTTATCTCCTTGTACATGTAACTGCTTTGCTTGAATGTTTTACACTATGGCATTAAACTCATCTATGTTGCATTTATTAAAGTGCTTGTGTTTTTATTGCTAAAACAATAACTAAGTAAATAAATAAACGTGCACTCTTACCATGAGTGGTCTTGCTTCTTCACAGATCTGACCTGTAACTTGTCAAGATGGAGTCATCTACTTGTCTCTTTGTAGACAGATACATTTAACACCTTACTGTTAACATTCCAGACAAAGACAGTTACAGTGTGCACCTTTAATTAAATACATTATTGAATCAGCCAAGTGAAAGAAGAGAGTTTTAAATCAAGAAAATATTACTGTATGTATTTTTTTCTTCTCCAACCTAATTTCCCCTTACTTAATACTGTAAAAATAATATTGTATAAGAAAAACGGATGCACTGAGGCACATGAGCACTGGAGACGTCTCTTAGAGGTAGACTGTAATAAAGTTGTTAATAAACACAGTTAATAATTTACCTCAACCGCAGCTAAACCTCCATTAAAAATATGTCAAGGTTGTTTAACGGAGATTTAACAGGAGAGACTGAATTATTCACTCAATCTGACTCTGAGAATAAGTCCCCTGGAAAAAGTAAATGAAGAAACAGTTCCGTGTTTGATCTTTTTCGTGTTCATCTGTCGTCACAGTGGGAGTCTAATAAAGAGAATTATTTCATTTTAATGACATGAGCTCAATGAAACATAACAGCAGTGGTGCACCTAGGAATTTGGGGGCCCAAAGCAAAATGAAGTCCTGGCCGCTCCTCCTCAAGTGTGATTTCCCAGGACTTATCTGTTGTGTCTCTTTAATAGTTCTTGAAAAAAGCTTTTGTTTTTGTTTTGTTGTTTGTTTTTTTATCATGTGGTGGCTGGACAGGTTCATAAATTTGGAGTTTTAACTGAACTATTGGGGAATTTATGGGCAACATGTTCTAAACAGCTTTCAACAGGGGGGTTTGGGGGACCTTCCCGAGAAGAATATTAAAGAAATCAGACCCATTTTTCCCATTTGTCGGTGCATTTCAACACATGTTCAGTCGATTTAAATACATGGTTCTCATTTGTAATTCTATATTGTTGGCTTTGTATGTACTAAACAGTAACATTTGACAATTGACTATTTAGTTGGTATTTTTCTTGCTTAAAAGTACACTGTGCTACAATACAGTAATGTTGAGAGAATAGCAACTGTTTCCTTGCGTTTATGATGATTGGGGAAATCTTATTGGAGGCCCCTTCAGGTTGGGGGCCCAAGGCAATTGTGGCCTGTTGCCTAATGGTAAGTCCGCCACTGAGAATAAGTATGAAAAAGTCAGCGACCAGACATGCTTTTCTTTTAAATTAATTTTGGGAGATATTAGGCTTTTTTCAAGGACTTAATATTGAACTATAAAATAAGTAGATCATCATTTTACATTTTGTTAATTATGAACCAAAATATGAATCTAAAACGTCTGAGTAATAGTAATAGGTCCATTGACTTCCTGTTCAGAACTGCAGAACTGACAAGCCCTGCCTCTTCATAGAGACATTTCACTTAAGAGTGTCATTTACAAGTTTTTAGTTTTTGAAAAATGCCTACATGTTTCACTTGGAGTCTTAATTGTTTTGAATAATTGCCACAAAGGACAGGGATGTGGGTGGGGATAGGGGGTGGGTGGAAACAGGATCTGGAATTTTCTGAGTACTCGAGACTGAGACTGAGTACAATGCAGGTTTACTTAAACATGAATAAATCAATCACAATACAACTCTGAGTAAACTATTGATAAGGAAACACCACTGCAACAGGGTTAAAAGCTCATTAAAGTTCATTTTGTATAATATGTCACTAAATTTAAATGAGCAGTTAGACAGAGACCCACTCAAGGGAGAGAATGATGGTTTTGTTGGACAAATTCACACTAATATTTACAGTCACATCTCAATTGCCAGTGACATCCAGGCCCTTAATTTTGTTGTCATATAAATGTAATTTCTATTCCTTTATTGTCTAAAACGTCCTTGTTAGAATGACTCACTGTCAGACTTCTGAAACGAGATAAAACTTCAGGACTGTAATCAAGTAGTCGCTAAATTCTAAAGGTGCACGGTGTCACTTCTCTGGTGTGTGTTACTTCTGTTAAAAACATTGTAACTTAATTTACATAGTCATATCTACTGAGAGACTGAGAGTGGGTGGAAGAAACATATATTAACCCATTATTACAAAATGAAAGTCTACAGCTGAAAAAAGTATATATACTGCAGGACATTCCAGCAAAGTAACAGAAAAGTTACACAGTGCACCTTTAAAGTGCATGGGTATGACAGGTTTTTATGATTTTCTCATTCTGACTTTCATCGGTGCAGGAGTTCCGGTTGTAAATATATGTTGTAGTTTACACTAATCAAGTCGCTGTTTATGGATAAAAGTTGAAAAAATGACAGGAAGTAAAAACAAATTGATCCCACTAGACTCAAACTCAATCCATCCAAAGTTTATGTGTAATTTACACTAAATAAACTACTTTTTTTACCCCTTTAAACACTGATTGAACAAAATAAAAGTGTCACATATATTTTTATTTGTCAAATAAAAACAAGCCCCTGTGTAGTGGTTGCAAAGTAATTTCCTAGCGTGATGTCATAATTTACAGCCAGGAAGTAGACTTACAAACCATTTTTGGGCAAACTTTCTCTTAAAATGTCAAACCAGTCATAGGCACTCTAAATAGATACTTAAATAGATTTGGGATATGCAACACTTAAATATTGACTACACTGTTTACTTTGCAAACAATGCTAATTAGAAATGAAAATATTGAAAGATTTGTTTTTGTCAGTATCGCCCACCCCTATTCTGCATTATGTGCAATGGGTCCCTTTCACATTCACCCACTCTTTGTCACTGCCTTATTTGTGGTGGGAATAATCAGACAGGGCCATATGGTCTGACACTCACACATGTGCCTGAACTCAAGTGACCCTGGATCAAAGGCACAACCAGCAGAGTTGAAGATAGATATGCAGGGCAGACTTAACATCCGGACTGTCCAACTCTGCATTTGACCCGTCCTTCAAATGTTGCTGTTGTTACGACCTGTTAGTTGGAGCTTGTGGACCATTTTGAGCCAGGATCTTGTTCAGGACCAACCACTGAGCCAAAAGTAACAGGCTGTGATTGTCTGACAGGTGGTAGAACAGGTGGGGTACAGGCTTTATGGTGCTTCAGTTTTGTATGCCACGTTTTGCAATATAATAAATAGAAAAGGTAACGCTGGCTCACAGAAATGAAAGACTTTTTAGACGTCTTTATTGTACATTAGAAGGTGTTACTGAAGTGATTATTTATGTTCCATGTCATACCGGTCTGACTTTCACTACAGTTTGAGGTTGTCATGATACCAACCAAAGCAACTTTCTATCTGCTAACTCTAACTACTGCGGCATTCAGACGGGTCTTTATGTTCTGTGATGGGAAGAACAAAAATGTGAACAACACTTTTTCGTTTTTTATGAGCTGATATAAAAAAAGATATATACACAAGAGCTACATTTCTCGCCAATATTGTTCACAAGTCTAAATATGTGTTAGTGAGTACTTCTCCTTTGCCGAGATAATCTGTCCCTCCTCACAGGTGTATCAAGATACTGATTAGACAGCATGAATATTGTACAACGTGCCTTGAGCTGGCCACCATAAAAGGACATTCTGAAATGTTAAGTTTTATCACACAGCACAATGCCACAGATGTCGCAGGTTGGGAGGGAGCGTGCAGTTGGTGTGTGACTGCAGGAATGTGCACCAGAGGTGTTTCAGAGAATTTGGCAGTCCAACCGATCACACCAGGCCAGGACCTCCACATCCAGCGTGTTCATCTCAAAGACTGTTTGAGACCAGCCACCCAGATAGCTGCTGCAGCAATGGGTTTGCATAACCTTAGAATTTCTCCACAAACTGTCTGGAACTGTCTCAGGGAGCTCTTCTGCTCGTCGTCCTCATCGAGGGCTCGACCTAACTGCAGTTCGTTGTCGTAACCACCTTGAGTGGACAAATGTTCACATTCCATGGCGTCTGGGAACGCTGGAGAGGTGTTATCTTCATAGATAAATCTTTTTATTTATATCTTTGTTCGCTGTAGTACAGAATAATTAATACTGACATTAAAATGTATTTTGCAACATCCAATATTCTGAACACTGAGATTACTTTCACTTTACGTTGTATTCTTGTTATGGTTAAAGAAAACGTGACATAGAGTTATAAACTCTATGTAACCATTTGTTATGTATTTTTAAAATCACTGATTTGAGAAAAATCCCACATGCACCACAAGATGTCTGTTTTGTTTTTTCTTACTGTGCAGTTTGAAACCTAAATTATATAATAAAGTACTGCAATACAATTACTCCATTCTACAAACTGTACTCAAGAGTACTATTGCTTCATACATATTACATATTACTTCAAAGGATGTTCAAAAGAAGCAGAGAGGTGCTAATGCAAGGAGCAGTGACTTTGATCGAAAGTGTTTCGCACAATCAGAACTGAGCAGTCCAAGAAACACAATGTTCAAATCATATACATTAAGCTTTAGTAGAAACCTGAAATTTTAGTAAGAAAGAATACTGTTGCTCTATAATACAATATACACAACACATTACTTAAGTAGAGGTAAAAGTTTGATGTTTGAAAACTAATCCGAGAAGCAGAATTTAATCAAAAATGTACTCAATATTTAGTTACTTCCCAACACTGTTTATCTCACACAAAGCGTCTTTATCATCCCACTCAACGGCATGCAATTTTCACATAATCTTTGCATTCTTCAACAATAATTCCCACTCGTCTTGAATCCATCTGAAAGTCTCACACCGTAAAGTGGGCGGTTTTGACTCCATCCCATTTAGGAAAGTGCTGCGCGTGGTGTTGCTTCGTGTAATAATTAGTCAAATCAATTAACTTCCCCATTCATCACGATTCAGCTATTATCCCCCCGCAAATTTGGCAGCTGCTGCGTCCATACTGTCACTATTGGACACTGAAAAGTCGAACCATCTCACGACGGATCTGGTGCCATATTTGGATCCTCTCATCATCCGCGTTTTCATAATCTTTCCCCCTCCGTCGCCGCTGTGCGCACCGCTCCGGGGGGGGGGGGGGGGGTGTGGACTCGCTTTTACGTTGTCTCGTGTGTGTCTGTGTGCGTTTTGTGTGTTGATTTGCGCGGAGAGAGCGAGTCAGAGCGCGCGCTGGAGCTGGCGCACGCAGGAGTGTACGGAGCGGTGCGCAAAGCCGAGCCAAGCTGACGGGAAAGGAAAGGAACGGGGAGGCATTCGGGTTTCGAGCAGTCAGCAAGGCAGCATGGCATCATCTCACGGAAGAGTCGACCAGCGTTTCGTGGACTGGATGGCAAGTTTACCGGCGAGCATGCACACCATCCCGCTCACCAACCTGGCCATCCCCGGTACGTAATTTTCTCCCCTTTTTTCACGTTTTGGATACGTGAGTTCAAAGCGGATCTACTACGCATTCTAAGCTTTTTTGTGTGTGTGTGTGTATGTGTGTGTGCCAAATTTCACCAGACACGCTTCAATGTGTAGCTTGCATCGCCCATTGAACAAAGGCAACGCGACCTGTTGCGCAATTCAGAACTGATGCGCCCTTAATTTGGTCCCTGCGCGCTTTCCGTTAACCTTATCTTCTTTAATTGCCCTTTCAACGCCACGTGACCCTGTTTGGGCGATGGAGCGTGCGTGCTGTGGACACTTAAGGCGCGTGTGATTATGGGTGGTGCCCGGTGAAGGAGACTGGTGGAGGTTAAAAGTGGGATTGTGTCTTTTATCCCTAAAAAGATGAAGCTTGTTTCGCTGTCAGTGCGCAGTTGTCTGAATCACATTTTTTTTTCTTTTCTTTTTGACATCCTTCTGCGTACTTGGAATGTAAGGCTGCAAAGATTAAGTGGAATAATCATGAATACTCGACTAAATAATCGCAATTTGATAAGCGTAATTATTAATCATAATAATCTAATGGACTATACAGACTCGGTTCACACTTGTTGTTTGGCTCTGGTTTGGGCACAGTTTAATTCTGATTTAGACTTGGTTTGTTTCTGTTTAAATCCTGGTTCAGCCCTGTTTAGTCCTAGTTTAGTCCCAATATTAATTTGGTGTGTAAATTTAGTTTGGCCCTGTTCTAGTTCTGCTAAAATCCTAGTTTAATCCCAGTTTTGATGTGGTGATTGATTGTGCGAATCTAAAACACAAAGACAGCAGCATTATTAAACCAAAAGGTAAACATAAAAATCAATAATGCACTTTATTTGTCAATATTCTCTCTATCTAGAAGTCTTCAGTTACCATATTTCAACCTTTATTTAGCAAAGACATATTTCAAAATATCCAAAATTAACAGAAACTGACTACTCGACTAATCTAAAAAGTAATAGCTGACTAGTCAACTGCTAAATTATTACTTGCAGCCTTTGTGGAACGGTCCGTTTTGAGTTGCCTGTGAATTTCACCTCCTGGAAATGCTTATTTATTCTTCTATTTCATCTGTCTCTAAGCTCTTTTTATCCTCCCATCTGCCAGTTCATCCCACTTCCAACTTTAGAGGTGTGAGACTGTCCCATTCTGCGCGCTCCCCGGCTTGTGGTCATCACTGGTGAACAAGGCGTGGCATGGCACCAGACCAATAAGCGTGACCCTAGTTTGCACAAGGCTCGCTTACAAAGTCCTCCCAGGCAGCGGCGTCTGTACACGGAGACGCGCGGCCGGAGAGCCACGTATTACCTCATGCTTGTAATTCTGCTGAATCAAATCATATGCGCTGCGTTACGCCAAAGCCACAGTAGCGCAGCCCTTGTCCCATTTAATTAGCTGTCACGGCTGTTTGTTGGCCCTGCAGCCCACTCACTCCGCTCTCCTTCTGTAGCTTATACTTTATTTTTAGCAACACCCAAATTCTCCAAGTGCAGCATGTTCGAAGTAGACATTGGAATTCATTCAATTTAAACTGTATGCCGTGGATTTGAATAAGAATAGAGGAGGGAGTTGTAAGATGTTTTTACTTGCGTCAGTAAAAAGTTTGTTCTGCTGCTTTTTAGGTATCAATTTATTTAAAAAAACTTAATTAGCCTCAATAAAGCATGAACAAAGACTTAATTCAAAATGGACAAATGGTTTATTAAGGATGATTCAGGCTTAGTAATTATTTAATTAAGGAGTTAGGGTTAGAGCATTAATTAAGTGCTTACTAACATAACTCAAGTTTTTGCTCATGCTTTTCAAAGTCTGTTTCAGCTGGAGCACCTGATTTTCAAACTGCAAAAGGAGCATGTAGGTATTGAAATCTAACTTGTCACAAACCATTTGTATTCTCATGCATTCATTTTCAGATGAGTGCACAGTTTTAGAACAGATTTTTCAGACATTGAAGTGAAACTTGGCTGGTCCACCCAAGCGTAGCCAATCAGAGCACTGCTTTTAGCTCTTATTTCCTGGTTGACAAGAAATAATGTTTTCCATTGTTTTCTGTTCAAAATCATTATAAGATGCTTTCAGTCTTAACCAAAACTGACCTATACTGACCTTTTGGAAGTGAGCTTTTAAGAACATCCTTGTTAACAGAACAACGTAGCGATAATTTCTGTCGAAACACGCTTGTACAATGTTCAGTCTGCGGTGAGCGCCAGCAGTTATCACTGCACATATATACGCCCACTGCATTTGGTTGGAGTCTTTCTTAAAGCGGGGGACGAATCTTACCTTGCCCTACAGTTATCATGAAAGTTGTTTAAAAAGCACCAGTAGAGGGCACTAGACCTGCATCTCTGACACAGTGAAAAGAAGCATTTTGTGGCTAACCGGTCGAGTAACGCTGACATGATCTGAACAATTGGTGAAGATCTATTGATAAAAACACAGACAGGCTTCGTGGAGATGTGCTGACATAAAGTATTTATAGTGAGTTGTTTTAGTCTCTGATAAAAAGACAGAGTGCATTTATTCTTGTTGAAACATGAAAATCAATAACAAAGTAAAAGCTCAAAAAGTCAGTTTTGCTTATTGGCCCGTAACAGAGATGAATTCATTCCTAATGAGTTCTTGTCATGTTGTGTTTCCTGGCAAACATACTGCTAATCCCATCATGCAGTCTATGTACAGACTCAAGCGCTGCTCTCTGAGGAAAGACGTTTGTCCTCTGAGGATGGAAGGAAGTGTTTTACTCTGAATCACTGAGACAGGCTCATGGTGCCCCACTTTGGTCCTTATATGTTTTTATAGTTCATAAAATTTTATGCACACTACTCAAAAAGTAATCATAGGTGCTACAAATGCATTGCCAGTGATTGCATAAATACTTGTATTTAGCAGGAATGAGATTAACAAAGCACTGCAGTCTGTTTTCAGCATTGGCAGTCGTGGGTGACTGAAGCCTATCCTACTGACTTCGGGCCTTAGGCAGGGTACACTCTGGACAGGTGCCAGCTCTTTGCGGGGTTGATATTATATCAGTGTGTGTAGTGTAAAAACGCAACATAGGATTAAAACGGCTTCACTTATTTGTCATTAATTAGAGAGGGAAACGTCACAGGCACTCACTACAAGAGCTTTGTACAAGTACTCAGTGCTATATTATTTGACATTTGCATGCAAGATCGAAGTACGTTTAATCACTACTCTCTCCCCAGTTATGTCAGATGACAACCTTAAATGTGTAATTAAAAATAAACTTTGCCTCTGGATCGTTTACTTTGGCAGAATGAGATTGACACTTTAGTTGGCACTGTAGCTTTGAGAAGCCCCTGCGTTTATGCTTCTGAAATGTCTGTGTATCAGATAACCATGAGTGTAAATGTATAGTATATTCTATTATGTATAATTCATCAGACATATAGCCTACATTATTTATGCGCATAAAGAAACTACCTATTTAAGCTGTTCATTGACCTCCCTCCATACCCTACATCTTTGTATAGTATTGTAGTACATTGTGGCGACAGTGGCTCGCTTCGGAAGGTCAGAGGTTCGTTTCCTGCTTGGACCAAGTTATGTCGTTGTGTCATTAGGCTAGACACTTCACCTATTTTAAATGGTGAGTGTGTGAGTGGTTGGTATTGGTCAGTCTGCCCCAAGGCAGCTGTGGCTAAAGAAGTATGGAGTGAATGAATGACAAGAAATTACCAGGAGACTGGCATTGTGTCGTCACAAATCATTTAATTTTAAGTTATAGTCTAAAGCCAAAATAAGCGTTCATTCTAAAGTTTACTCGCACTATAAGTCTACTTACCAAGTGATTAATAGCTTCCACATCTTTTTTATTTCCGTTGTTTTAGTTTTTGCACATCTGGACGTTAGATTCAAAGCTCTATTGATATTAGTCAAACACCAGAAAAAAGATTGTTGTATATTTGCTTTGTAGTAACTTGTAGTAATATTTGCATTATTTCTTTCTTCATTCTTACTGTGAGCAGGGTCGCCTCTCCACAGATCTGACCTTTAAATGCCAATTTTAATGCCATACTGTGGAGCATTTTAGACAAAGCAATAACGTCTTAGAGACAAGAAGGTGGCAGAGTCCAAACAAGACACTTAAGTATGTTTCTTCAATTAGGTCAGTGACATACTGCCTTAACTAATGGATGAAAATGTCAAAGTGTAATTAACACCCACAGACTTTTAATTACACATTCAAAGGCATCAGTAAAGATATCTCCAGCCCGAGGAAAACTGACTCCTTGCTGTATGCCGACAATAAAACCTAAAGTAAATAGTGATTGAAGTGTTGGAGTGTGTTTGCAGCGGGCATCATGGGGCCTGTATCGAGCGCTCTCCCAAACTCTTGTTTATTATGACTCATGTGGCAAAGTGCGGCATTTATCTCCTCGTTGTTTCAAAGTGCATTTCCCTGGGCTCGCTGGCATCCGTCAGATTGGATTTGTTTGGTCGCACTTTTCATGCTTCTAGACATGAGTCAGCGCTCTGGGTTTTGTCCTTTTTGGCCCCATGCTGAGGCGACCCACCAGGCCAGTCCAATAGCCAAGAGCCAGGGCTTGACACTAACTAGAGGAAGTGTCAGTGCAGAGCAAGGGGACAAGAAAAGTCATACAGTGAGGAGGGCTGCGCAGTCCTGGAAAACACCTCATTATTAGCCATACGGTTGTCCAAAAAAAAAAGATGTTCAGATATTGATACATAAATTAGTACATACAATCTGCAGTATTATAAGAGTTTTAGTCAGAACTACCGTATTATAAGAGAAAAATATAGAAACCACTATTATTTTGTGTTAAAAAATACATTCTATTTTTATTCTGCTCTTTATTTTCACAACAATGTACTTGATATTCTAATTTTGCTCATCTCCAGACAGCAATTGTGATATTGTCTTAAAAAACAACTTTAAACCTCAATTTCTCACATCGCCTAATCTTGCAGGATAAGGACGCTAAACCCATAATAATAATCCAACAACCACGACATCAATAAAACATGTTGCAAAATCAATATCAGCAGCTATTTAATCAGGAATGTCCTTGTCTTATTGGCTTTAATCCTCCAAACAAAAATTACCTCTGAGAACAATAATTGCTTTCCAGAGATAACACAATGATTTCCAGTTATCAGGGAAATTGACATAGTAATAATGCAATAACCAATGCGACTCAACAGGCTGATTATTGGATGCCCGGCCTGCTGAGAGCTGATGATTTTCTGTGGTCTTTTCTGTTCTCAGACTCAATCCATTTAGCGTCATTATAATAATCTATTACTGGCACACACTCGCATAATTGTTGAAAGAATGGAACTGTTGTTTGTTGTTACCGGCTGATATGCTGCTAACTTTTATGTGACGAAAAAAACAATTTACTAACAATTTACTTTCGGTCGTGGTTTAGACCTGGTTTAATGGCTTCTGTGCACGGAATTTCAGTTGGAAATTTCCTTTTAAATCAGCTTGTTCATTGTACTATCACGCACTTCCTGTCCAGTTCTATCGCTATGGAGTTTTTGCTGCGTCACACTAAAATGAATCAACCCTTAAAGATCAGCCAGTGAACAGGGAATCTCGTCCAAATGTAAACTCCAAAGGAAATTTGCATAAACTGTTACAATATCAGAACGGTCCTGATCTTTATTATCAGCTGTTGTGCTGACATTTACTGTTACGGACAACAAATTGCATTGTGCAAACGAACAGATGCCTTTTAATATGTGAGTTTGGCTTTCTTGTATAGAGTTATGTAGAAAATGCTAATAAATTACTATATATTTCAAACACGATGTACTCCAATAATCTTCTAACAACTGAAACATGGCAGTAAGAGTCTTTCGCTTTCTCTGTGTATAATTATAGTGCTGCACTAAATATTTATTACATTTTTATTTGATTTTGAGTTTTGATTTTAGTGCTTACTATGATGAAGGTCACTTTGGCAAAGTTCATCTTGTCTTCAGTAAATTACATACATTACTTGATTTTCGTCAGACAAAGAAATCAAGTGAAGTGTTTTTCAGCCTTTTCGTGGCGGCGCACTTTTGTTGTTGTTGAAAAGATGCTGTGGCACTCCATCCACTCAAACATTAGCATAGACACTTACCAAATGACTCCAATTAGAAGAATTATGTATTAATAATGTGTCACTTTTTGGTCACGTTTTAGTGCCTTTTCTGTTCAGAAATTTGCTCAGGGCACTCATGGACATTTGTAAATAGCTGTGAATTAGTAGTGTTTCCCGGCAAAATGGTTGATAATGAAGGAATTAGACCTTGGATGGATTTTTAAGTCATTCTGGACCATTTCTAAGCATTGCAGAAAAGACTGGGTTTAAGTTGATTATTTACTCATGGACATGCATTGGTTAATGGAGCACTGTGTAACTTTTCTGGTTAAGAGTGTGCCAACTGGTTGTCTCCATGGAGATGTAATTACTTCACGGCAGGCATTTAACTGATCTACTTTGCATTCTTAGAGTTCTTTTATTCTTTTATTTGAATAATGCTCCTTAACATGCTGACAGAGTGACAGACTGATTGCGTTAAAATCAGTTGTGTTTCTTTGCTTTTTATGTCTTATTGTTTTGTAGATCAACCTGTTGTTTTGCTGAAATGAACTTCATTCGGCAAAATGGAAACTGAAAGTAGTTTCGACTGTGGAGAGCTTAGGTAGCTTGTTTGATTACAGCAGTTGAAGATTTAGGACAATTCAACCAATGAAATATAATATAAATGAGAGAGAACGTGGATTTTGTTCCCATGGCAGTTGCGGCAGCCATCTTGTGAGTTTAGAAAATAATGTAAAACAGGCTGATTAAAAAAAAGCATAGATTAAAGTGTTTACATTTACATATAATGGTCTATTTGTGGTCCTAATAATGACGGGAACTCCATCTGTATCTGTCAGGACATTTTTCTGAATTATGAAAATGAATATTCATCCTAAAAACACTGCACTGGTCTATTTTATGCAGAATGAAACTATCTTTGTGTCTCAATACACCATATAGACACAACCATTGATAACTATTTGGTTTATTTCACAGTCATTACAATAAAAGAAGATGAATTTATAACCTAAAACTTCAAATATGTTTAATGATTTGTCTTCAGTTTGTTAAAACATGAGCATTAGGTAAAGTACAAATACAAAAACGTCCCATTATGAAGTATTTTTTTACTTAATTATGATAAAAAGTTCAGCTCCCTATTAGTTTCTTTGGTAGAATTTTCCAACACAACATGGAACTGGAACTGGACATTGGTTCCTGTAGGTTACCTTGGCGACGTTCTCTCTAGCCTACATTATAACTCAATGACTTCAACTGCCGCACAGCAATTCATTTACAAACAGACTCATAAGCGTCTAATTTAAGAACAGAAAGGCAATAAATCTGTATCATTGTTCCTATTGTTTATTTGATTTTCTGCTACTGTTTACTTAATTCCTATCTTTCAGACGTCAGGTACAAACTACATATTTTGCAGAGTTCTAAGCTTTATGCAGCTCTTTCACATTTTAGTTGTGTTTAGAGCTCTTACAGGAGAGCATTTCATTACTGATCATGGACATCTCATGCATGCAGATAGATAAATGTTATGCCATATTTATCATGCTAATTAAACTTCAGTAAAGAGGTCAGACCATTCAAACAGGCTTAATTTAACTTCTGTGCAGCAGCTTAAATAACCACTTAAAGTCATATAAACCCTAATTGAGCAGCGTTTCACATGAGAGTTGCATGAAGAGGCATCCACAGTCGCTCGCCGCTCACTCTCTCCATCTTCACCGGCTCAAAGCTTCTCCAGAGGTAAATGAATAGAATACCTCCAGGCCAGGCCACAGTATTAAGTTAAGCCCATCTCACAGGCAATATAAATGGATCCATTCCTCTCTCTCGACGGCTCCCATGGGTCTGAGAGAAAAGCCAGGGACTTTCAGCTGTAAATCTGTCCATCAGGGGCCCGTCTGAATCACCGCGCTGCCACTTAAGCCCCTTAACAAGGAGGATGAACGCGAGCCAAAGCCAGGATAAACAGTGCTTCATGTTGGGAGCTCAGACCGGTGTTGTCACAATAAAAACTCAATTTCGGAAAAGGCTTGATTCTGATTTCCACACCACAATGATGACAAAACACCATATGTAATTTTTGAGCACAGAGCTGGGTGACACAATAAAAAGATGTATCATGTTTTTGTTTCCTCACACTGATCGATTACAATTTTCAATGTTGTTTATTTTGTCAGTAAAAACAAGGCATGCAGTATTAATTCCCTTAACATAAACAATACAATACAGACTCTTTGTCATTTAACACAAAAAATAGATATATGCTTTTACTGACTGAATCGCTGTGCACTTCTGTGTTAAAAAGACCCAAGCTGATCAACGATGATGACTGATCAAGCTTTGTGATCTTTTTCTAGTTTTTATACATCAAGACAGTTCTTAAACTATGCAATTAAGGTAAACATTGACATAAGTATTTTTTTCAGTATTGATACTCGTTGAAATTAGTATCTTGTATCTGTATTACTTTATCAATTGATCTGTGGATCGTTAGTTATGGATTCTCCACCAGGATTATCCTGACCAAAATCCTAGATCCTGAAGAAATCTATGCTTTTTCTGGTGAGATTTTACACTTGTTAATCAGTTCCATTTTCCATTGTGTTTGTTGTAAAACTGCAATATCAATCAATCAATCAATCAATCAATCAATCAATCAATCAATCAATCAATCAATCAATCAATTAATCATACTTTAGTTATGAAGTGCTTTTCATGTGGATCAACATTCCCACTCATACCCTCATCCCACCCAGCCATCTGACCCCACAGAGACAAACACTTGGACACACACACAGACAGACACGCACACACACACATGCACACACAGGCACACACACACACACACACACACACACACACACACACACACACACACACACACACACACACACACACACACACACACACACACACGCTAAAGTACATGAGGTAAAGATGAATTAAAGATAAACCAGTTGAGGAAACTCCATCAGAGGAGCCATCTGCACCAAGAGCAGAGTCACCCAAGGGCCCACGTCCCAGGCCCCGCCGCCACAACCGACCACAGCTCCCTGAAGGCTCCACAGTATTGATCAATATTGATCCCAAACGCCTGTCCTCTGAGACCGTGTCCCTCAGAATGTCATCACAACATGGGCCCTGACTGAGCATGTGGTGTCTCTTGTCACAGCAGTGAGCAGGACTTTTCTGTGTTTTTATTTGTGAAATTGTGCATCGATACATTGTTGAACGCATTGGAACAGGGCTGTGGGCACTGGGCAGGAAAAGTGACGCATCCAATGCAGGATAAAACAGGATTACTCAAACATGCATTTGCAAAAAAGACATCTCCGAGTGAGCTAATCATGAGGGAGAACCATGTGGAAAGCTCATAAAGTGAATTTTTCATTTAGATTTTTTAACCTTTAAAACATTGACCTAAATTGTCATATTTCAATTTCAATTCATCAATAAACATGACCTCTTTGTGTCACCAGATATGAGGTAAACATCTTAAAATCAAACATAGCTTTTGCTGATAACAATACTAATGCAGATTTATTCTAAATTACAAAAACACTGCACAAGTTGTGGATGTTATTTTGTTATTATTGGATGTTATTTTGTTATGGTTGGTGTTTTGTTTCTGAAGGCAATTATCCAATCGGAAAGCAGAATGAGCTGCACATGACTCTCTCATTTGTGCTGAAATCAACTGTGTCCTTGCTCAGAGGACACTGAAGTGAATGGTCACTATCTAAAGCCCAGCACCTGCACCAATCATGAATCAGTGCTAGTGCAGCCTCTGCAGATCAGTGAGCTGGAGAAGGACCTGACCTGTCCTTAAGCTGAAAAGGAGAAACACTTGTATGTGTCCTTTATCTGCAGGTTAGAGCTCTGGAAAGACAGGTGCAGTTTGGATTCTAGTTCCCTGTTTTGAAATGGTAGTGTGTGTTATCTAGTATTTCTGGTGGAGGCCAATTGCTTGTTTTCATGGACATCTTATGGCTTGGTAGAAAATGTTTAAAGGATGTCATCTGGACACTGTTGTTGAAACTGAGATAAAGCCCTGAGCTAAATTGGACCTGCCCTAAGGGAGTTCTTATCTTAAACTGTCCTGTCTTTGTTACTTGACTTTTGTATCGTTCTCAGCTATGTTTCACCTTGTTTTCAAAAACAGTGTTCAGACCTTTGAAACCTTTTTCTTTTTCTACATTTTCATTTGCATAGAATGTTCAACAGTGCAGTATTGAATGTCTCCATTTCCTTGGACACAGCATGTGACACCACCTGGCCAAGCCAAAGAAAAGCATTCCTATACCAACAGGAAGTATTCACGATTATCAAGCTATGTTTGAGCAATAAACACATCTGTAATTGAATTAATGCAGGTTTTAAAGCCAGACAAAGTAACATCTGGACTATAAGTGCTGTCAGGTTGGACAGAGGAGTTGATGGATGGCTCGGATTTGAGGGTAATATATCGATATATGCACCTCCATTTTTGGCATCTCTAATGCTAAATCTAAAAACAAAACATGGCTTGGCTTTCATTTTATGCAGCGCATGACCTTTGCCAGTACTTGCAGTGTTTTGTGCCCTGTAGAAAAAACAGTGTAAAGGCGTTATCGTGCAGCAGCAGAGATCGACAGGCTCGGGCTGTTCATGTGACGCTCTGGAGCCACCTGGGGCTGTAATAATTGAGTTTACAGCAGGGGGACATTTATCTTGGTATCAAAAGTCAATTTAAATTCATAGAAAATGTATGGTGCTTTTGTGATCCTGTCAGGCTCACATACTTTCCGGTCCTGCTGTTGGATCTCTGAGAGGAAGTGATTTATTTGGTTACATTTTGTAATAGGCCTAGGACATTTCAATAGCTGTATGTTGGCTGTCAGACTTTTATTTTTTTCTTTGTACCAAGCAACAAGTTGGTAGCACATTTATAGCAAGCTTGTTGTTTACAGTCAGGGGTTTTAAAGTGTTACTAACTAAAATATGATTTATTTATTATTATTACAAAATGTAACCAAATAAATCACTTCCTCTCAGAGATCCAACAGCAGGACCGGAAAGTATGTGAGCCTGACAGGATCACAAAAGCACCATACATTTTCTATGAATTTAAATTGACTTTTGATACCAAGATAAATGTCCCCCTGCTGTTTAATGTACCACAGGACTATGTAGAACTTAACCCAGTCTAAATTAGATCTGTCAGTTGTAAAGCTCTGGAATCTTTGTAATATTTCTGTGTGTAAAGCTTAAGTACCCACCTTTTTTCTCATAGGTATCTTATATTCTGTTCTCAGGGAGTGTAATGTAAAAGCAGTGATATAAATCAGACCATCTAATCTGAAAACATTTTAGAAAGAACCTTGACACTTAAGGATGAGAGCTGAGTGGCTGTGCTATGGTGGTGCTTTACTTTTCTGTTTTGTTTTACATGACATTTCAATAATTTGATATCTCCAGAAATCAGATCATGGTCAGATTTTTGGTGTGCTTGTGAAAGATAAATTCTTGGCTATCCGCTGAATATCATACTCTTGACCCTCATTTTATGCTGTGTCGCCTTGTCTAATAAATCCCACGGGTTGAACTTGTCACTGCAAATAAATCGACATGTAAGAGTGTAAAAGTTTTACACTTCTTCCTACTAATGCACTATTGCATCATAATGTATAACAAAAATTGCATGCTGTAATTGAACTGAACTGAAATAGAACTGAACTAATTGTTTTCAGTTAAATCAGTATGTAATGCATGTTTACCTCATCATAACTGAAGACACAGAATGTTTATGAAATATACCAGCTTTACTTCTTAAAACCTTTCTAACAGACCATTCCATGTTACACGTTTAGCGTAACAGCCGCACTGCACAGCCTGGTACTTGTGTGAACACTCTATGCTATTCATTTTAATGCAGCAGCAAACAAAAAACTGTCATTTTGTAGTTTGTAGACAGTGCAGACACATTCATTATTTTTACCAACACGTACCGCCGGGACGCGTTGGTAAAAAAAACATGCACCCAACTTAGAAAACACGCATGCACCCAAATTCAAAACACGCACCCAAGTTCAAAACACGCACTTAACTTAGAAAACACGCTCCCAAATTCAAAACACGCACTAAGCTGAGTGCATGTTTTTTTAAGTTGGGTGCATGCTGTATTAATGTGCGCACGTTTAGCCCTTCGGGTCATTATCTAACTTCAACTTCCACTTTCTAAAGCTCACTTATTACTGTTGGATTTAAGATGCTTGGCGAAAGAAAACAAAAACGTTCTTGTCAAACTGTTGTGGTTAAACATATTTTTAGTGCATTATTGTCCAGCATAACGTTAGATGTGTTTATTGCGAGATTGATAGCATGCTAGTCAATTTTGGCACTAATCCCAACAATCTACTCAAAACACTTAACTTCTACTTGAGGCATAATGTTCTAATGAAGCTCTGGTGTTACTTACATGTGGTCAACAAGCATGGATTTTTATTATTTGTGAATTGCGATGTTTGGAGGCTCACTCTAACTTGAAAATGCATGGAATGGTACCAGGCAAATGGAATACCGTGTTTTGTTTACACACAGGTCAATACACTGGTACAAACTGGATCATAATATCACCCACCCGAAGCAAATTTTATATATAATTTGATATATATTTCTCCGTGTGCGTGCTCAGTGTCTTCTCTGTCTGCGAATCGATTGTGTGAGTGCGAGCAGCGTTGATTTGTCGAAGAAATCCAGTCCCGGCGTATGACTCACAGCACTCAGGTCAATTCTACAAAAGCATTGGCTTCAATCAAACCTTCGTCATCTCTAAATTTCATTCTTTCTGTCATTTGGGGCCTTTTTCTTGTCTCCCGCAGCATACGCCCGCCTCAGCCGAAAACAATAGAGGAGTTTGTGAAGTCTACACGCCGCTGCTTTGTTGACGCGATGCTCTTTTTTATTTGGCAATGACTCATCAAAACAAGAGACGCTCTGGCTGTTGTCTGTTTTGATCCAGTTGTACCAGAAGCGTGTGAATTATGAGCAGTTGTTTTGTTTCTTCTTCCCGGTCTCATTACCACTGGCAACATTGCAGGCACTCAGGATGCTCTTTGTAACTTGTCGAAAGTTCTAATAACCAATCCATAACTTTTTGCTTTGATGTTGTTATTATGTTTTGGGAAACAGATGTGTCTCTGGTTAAGGAGCATGACTCACAACTTTAGACATTATCTTGCACAGACAGAGGGACATTTTGCTGTGTTCTGTCATCCTTTTTTTTTTTTTTTTAAACTTTGAATATCTCATTGCGCATAAACTTGTCAGTTCTTAAGGTAGAGATAATAAATGATGTGTTCATGTGGTCCTCCGGAACTCGGGTTTCTGACGTGAGATATCAAGTGTGCTTTTATCTTGGAAAATTCATCAATAATAAACCAACCCAGCTCTTTCACTAAGTTTAATAGAGCTAACAGTGAGACAGTGTTGTTAGCCTGCCCAAAAGCTACCGTTTGTTGTGCTATCTCCTATCATATCTATTTAGCCTAAGTTACACTGGAAATTAAATCATTAAGATAATTTGATAAATCAGTTGATTGAGCTCCCGAGTTGTTTTTCTGACTTGTGTGAGCGTTCATTTGCATTTTTCAACTCAGAAAAACTCACAAAAAAATAAATTGTCAATTTTTCCTTCTGTTATTATTAATGTATTCAAAATGGTCAAAATAGTAAATAGCTAACAGCATTCAAACCATAAATCCTACATAATTAAAGACAAGTAGCATGGATATGAAGTGCCATATACTAGTCTCACTATCTAAAAACTGTTCAAACCTCCAGAGACATGGGGAGACGGAGAACATGCAAACTCCTGAGGCTGGTAATTCTGACATTCCACCATAGGCCTTACCCTGGCTCTGCCATATGAATTCTCACGAAATTTGTGAGTTCACAAACCCTTGAGAATCCATCTGGATGGTGTTTCACTGTTGGATTTGAGCCGCTGTGTGCTGGACCAATCCCAGCGCTGTATTGTGGTTTGGGCGGAAGTCAAAAGGACAAACCTAAAAAAAACATGGTGACGCCGACGGACGTACTTCGGCCTATTTCAATACATTTACGGACTATTTTGCTTTTGAAAACGTGCACATGGAAGTGTTTTGTGCATTTGAGGATGAGGCAGAAGTCTGTGATAGCCTCTCAAATGGATTTCTTACTTGTTCCTTTTGTTCCGCTTTTGCGACGTCATGACATTGTGCATTTTCCCGATGGCTTTCGGCTGTCCAGCTTAATAATGTGTAGAACTAAATTAAATCAATCAACCTTTATGTATTGAGCCCTTTACAACACTCAAAGGTGACCAAAGTGCTCTCCAATAAAATACAGAAAATAGAAATAAAAATGCATACAACCATAATACAATACATTCAATAAAGATATATAATAAAGAGTGTTAAAAGCCAGTCTGAATAAGTGCGTTTTAAGCCTTGATTTAAAAAGGCCTGTGTCTGTGATGGTTTGCATATCAGGGGGCAGTTTGTTCCAGAGTTTGAGGCCAGCAACAGAGAAAGCTTCGATCATCCCAGTGTTTGAGTCTAGCTCCAGGGACTTCAGTAGAAGTGGTTTGTTGACCTTGGAGCCCGGCTATGGTTTCAAAATCGAACTGATAAGAGCTCGGTCAAATAAGAAGCTGAGAAAGCAAACGTACGGTGTCTTTCAAAGAAGGTACAAGGATAATGGTGCACTTTTGTAGTTAAAGGTACTGTAGGCAACCTGATTTTTACAGTCATAAAAACGTGAAAAACTTTCTATAAAGCATTCCTAGCACCCTAATTATTACTTATAAGAATATTTTCAACTGGATAATTCATTTTTGTCAATAATTGCTCAACCCTAAATAATCCTTAATGTTTCCCAAAGTGATACCCGCCACATGTTTTGGTGACAGCGGAGCTCGTGAGGACATGTCAGTGTTCGACTTTGCCCGTATCGGCCTCTGAGGTGATCCGTGGTGCCGCTGGTGTGTGGAGGGGCGGCGGAGGGCGAGCAGAGGGAAGCAGAGGGGCCGCTGGTGGCTGCTGAGAAGGTCACGTGCCACACTGTTGTGACGCTGGTCTGACAGTCTGGAGCTGTGGCCCCGGGGCGCTGCTGTCTGCTCGGGTTACTCTCATCGCTTGGGCCCCTGCTCATACCTGGCTCCATGCACTTTAGTAAACGCGGAAAAACAGAATATCTACATGAGTAAAATGACTTGAATTCTGAATATGAATCTGGTTTGGAATAGTTCTGGTTTAGATGAAAATAAAAGTTTCAATTAAAAATCATTCCTAGTCACATTAGTCATTAGACTAAACTAAATTTACTTAACTTCAAACAATGTAACTATTCTGATGAGAGGTAATTTTCCCCCCTGCAATTCTCCGTGTGGCATTATGCTGCCTTCATGTGCTCTGGAAAAGATGATCCTTTCCGGTTGTGAAGTGGTATAATTACGATTGTGTTCTGTTCAAGTGCTTTCGTGGTTGCAGCAAAATGAAACGTGTTAAAAACACTCTTTATCTGGATAAGTATATGCTAATTAAAAATAAACTAAATTCACACGAGACATTAAACTATGGTTAATGTTAAAAGCAAAAATTCAGCATAATATTTTATTATGCAAAGTGGAAATAGAGATGCTGTCCGTATGCCATATAATTATGTAGCATCAGCCAAGTGGAAAATGTGGTTTCATATTTTCAAAGTGTGATTCTTTTTCTCCTGTCCTCCTTGGTGAGATGTCAAAGGTTATTTTCTACTCAACAACTTGGGCATCAAAATTACTTCCCAGTTTCCCCCTCATCTCGTAATCTGGGAGATGTGTTCATGTGCTATTTAAGTGGTATTTACCATAATGAGCCCGCTCACAATAAGAATGCAGGTTTATAAAATATTTTGGCAATAAAAACACCTGTAATTGAATAAATGCTGGATTGGAATGTTCTTCAGTATGGCATGATGTAATTGCTTTATCTTTAATATTTCCAGATAAAGCAATTACATCTCCATGGAAACAAGCAGATAGCAAACCCTGCCAATAAAAAAGTTACATAGTGTACCTTGCAGAGGTGGGACCAAGTCCTTGTTTTTCAAGTCTCGAGTTAGTCTCAAGTCTTTGGTGTCAAGTGTG
This sequence comes from Rhinogobius similis, assembly GCA_019453435.1. Classification (NCBI taxonomy): domain Eukaryota; kingdom Metazoa; phylum Chordata; class Actinopteri; order Gobiiformes; family Gobiidae; genus Rhinogobius; species Rhinogobius similis. Next base: position 31,062,067 of record CM033629.1, read on the forward strand.
AGTAAAGTCCCAGGGTCATAGACAGGCAAGTCCAAGTCAAGTCCAAGTCCTGTAGTTTGCATTTCAAGCCCTTTCCGGTCATTGTACCAAATTACAGAAAAGGGTTCATATTTTTTCAGTGTATTTATTTTTATTATTGTTGTGAATGGTTCTTCTTTTTATGAAGTCCTGGTCACATCTAAATATCGACTGTAAAGAGAAAATGGTTTTAAAAACACATTTATTTTTTGAGAATAAGCATAAAGTCTAAAGTCACAGGGCTCCAAGTCCAAGTTGAGTCCCAAGTCTTGGTCCATTTTATCAAGACAAGTCTCAAGTCATCATAATAGTGACTAAAGCCTGACTCGAGTCCAAACCACGACTCTGGTACCTATATTTTAAAACACTTCCACAACTTCTGCTTCCAACTTCTAGACCTAAATCGGAACAATGGCCAAAAGGACTAATGTTTTCTGTATTACTATTGTAACTCATTCATATATTGTAGCTCATGTAGATATTCTGTCTCATGCAGTGGGCTGGTGAAGGTCACATATGTTGGTCTGGTCTCGGACGGGAACACAAACTAGACTCACACTCACTGTTCCTCATTTGCATCGCCCAACACAAACCGTAAAAGGCTAATTAGCACTTAAGTACACAGGATTGCACATTTGGGCCATTAACCAAATTTTGACATTTAACACAAACAAAAGCAGTTGTACGTATATATTTTAATAGAATTAAAAAGGAAAATGTCTAGACTGGATAACGACGTAGCAGCATAAATGTGTCATACTGTCAAACGTAATAGTTTTTGTAATAAATGTAACATTCTCTTTGCAACAGGTGTGTGTATTTTCCTCTTCTGCCATTAATAACCAATTATTTTCCCATTTGTTCAGGAAATTGATCAATCATTGAAGATGAAGACTGTTCTTTTGCAATTAACAAGGTTGTGTTGTTCATTGTAACAATTTGTGATGCTATTTTGCAATTCATCTATAATTAATTACTTTAATGGTAGTAGATTAGCCCTCCTAATTACCACTAATGATCGTTTATAGTTTGCCATTTTAATAATGTGCTTGAAGAATAGTGTAATGCAGTTTTATTGATTTTTTTTTTTTTTATATACTAGATGATGAAGATGATGGTTGCAGTCTGTGTTTCCCATAAATCCCCAGCCATTTCAGAAGCAGAAATATGAATAATTCAGATGGACGGTAGTGTTCCTGGTGTGTGGTAGTCATTGTCTGTATGTGTGGGATTTTTTAGTACATCTCAGGAAGTAAGTTCTGCTTGATGGCACCTTATTGTTACGGCCTGCATTTTTAAGAATTTACATGCAGCCCTGTTTTAATTTGTAGATTTTGTTTTGTGTTATAACATGATGAAAGGAATGTGCTCTGACAGGAGTGTTTAAAGTTTCAGAACCCAAAATCCTCAGGGCCCCACAGGGATCATTTCTTGGGCCACTTCTTTTTATTATTTACATATAAATTACCTTTATAAAAAATAGAAGTGATGCAAACTCGCACCTGTATGCACATGACACTTGTACACCTCAGTGCTGTCAACTGAACTTGCTATTTCAAAATTCCAAATGGCTTTGAATCAACTGCTGAACACCTTTTATCATTTAATGCTGGCTTTAAACAAGAAAACAAGAAAAGGCCAAATACATGCTGTTCTCTAAAAGCAGTTACTACAAAATAAGGACATCAAATCGAACTGATAACAATACAAATACCTTGGTATTTTAACTGATTACTTTTTTTCTTTTAAACCACGTATTCAGATATTAGTTCACAGGTTGAAACTAAAATCATTCTTATACTTTAGAATCAAGTCATGTTTATCATTTGAAGCCCTAAGAAACTTTTCACTGCCACTTTTCCTGTCTGTTCTTTATTTTGGCAATGTGATCTTTTATAGTGCTTTTCCTGACACTTTACATGCTGTGGAAACTGTTTTTCATGGTGTGCTATGTTATAAGGTCACTGATTAAGGGCTCAGTCACTGGCTCTCCTTGGCCCACCGCGGATTGAAACGCTTTTCATTTACAAATCTGTTCTTATCTCCAGCAGCTCATAGAAGTGAGGAGCAGTTTCTACAGCCTGTGCTCTCAGGACCTGCTCCTGCCTCTCTGCTCCGAGCAGGACCTGCTCCTGCTCTCTGTGGATTTTAGATTTGCTACAGTGTAGTCGTGGATTGAACTCAAGAAGGAGTTTAAAATAAACAGGTCTTTTAAATGACTTTTATATGAACGTGAAACAAAGCCATAACCTGCAAATTCTTTATTCATTTTGTCATTGTATGCAATAAAATAAATAATTTAAAGTTATTTCATACATGTTCTCTCTGCGATCTATATTGTGCAGCCCCATCATGAGAATAGCATCACTTCCTTTTATAGTTTATGGTTTGGATGCAAAATTTTTAACTTCATGATTAAATCAAATCATGACCATGAATTTTAAATGGCAGTTTTCCGACAAAACTGTGAGCTGTAAAAGCAGCGCTGCTTTGTAATAAATGTAACATTTTGTACGGTTATTGTTATTTTACTGCAGCAGAAAACACAGACAGTGGTCCATGAAGCATAAAATGAGCAAAACATCAAAAGTCACACATCTAAATGCGGTATAGGTTTGTTTTTCCTGCAGGCAATTCTCTGGAGACTCGAGATGTCTAAAGTAAATACACGTACAGATTGTGCACTGTCAGAGTTCATGAGTCGAGTCCACAGATGCTCTCGGAGAAAGAGGCAGAGCTGTTACTATGGCGATGCATTGTTTTCTCTCTCTGACCCATAGACAGCAGGAGGAGATGTGTTGATAGAAACTTCAAATGAAAGAACATGTTTTGAAGACTCCAAACTCCAACACATGCACTGTTAGCAATGTAAACCTATAAATCCGAACAATAAGAGAAGTCGTGCATGCAGAAGAACATGGAGTGGGTGGCAGATCTGATATTTGATTGAATTGTTTTGTGATGTGGCAAATTGTGATCTGCATCATTTCTCAGGTTTTCAAACCATGGCACAAAAAGGTAGTTTGAATTGTTTCTTTCTCTCAATCATAGTCCAATTTAACACAAGAATGAAATTGTACTCAAGGAAGCAATAAAATAATAGTCACTATAAGAGTAACTGTCTGGACATCTGATATATATTTGAAGTTAATATACTGTAATTGGAAAGATAAAACATACATGACTTTTATTTCATTAGAGTTTATATTTTGCTATTATTATTATTCCTTGTTTTATGTTGCACCATATGGCTGAAACGCAGACGTAGTTTGTAAATTTAGTTCACTGACAATTGGTTGAGCTCATGTTCTAGTTCAGAGCTATTCAACTTAAGGCACGGGGGCCAGATCAGACACGCCAAACAATCTAATACGGCCCGTGATCCATCATTCAAATGTTTACTGGTTAAATTCTGGGTTAGAACTAGTTTTAACCTGATTTGGTCCTGGTTTAGTCCTTGTTAAATCCTACTTTAGACCTTTTTTGATTTGTTTTGATTCTATGTTAGTCTTGGTTCAGACCCAGTTAGGATCTAGTCCTGTCCTGGTTTAGGTCTATTTCAGTATTTGAGTGGCAAATTTGTGTTGGGGATATTTTGTGTAATCCCAAATTAAAAGTGGCCCATAGGTCACGGTGCTCCAAAAAATCTGGCCCATCGGGAAAATAAAATTGAATAGCGCTGTTCTAGTTTGATGATGTCATAATTTGAGATGATGGACAAAGGAATTGATAACTGTATAGGGACTTACTTTTGCTTACTTTTTTTGTTAAAAGAAATTTCCAAAATAGAAATCCACAAACTTTGAACCTTATGTTTATCTGTTTGGGACTCCACAAACCTGCAATATTAATCTCAAGGTTTAAAGTGCATTTATCTGACAACGATCATGCCTTTTGAGTTGAATAATGGCACCACTTTCAAAAAAAAGACAGACAGAGGAAAAAAACAACCTTGTGCTAGTTTTTGTTTCATGTGGATAGGCCCAGTAATTATTGGTTTTATGCTAGTTTATGGTTAATAATTCTGACATGAACCATAAAATGTCCAAGTCAACAAATCTACATTCTGACAGTTAAACAGCAAATTCTAACATAGAATTCTAAACTGTCCAGCTCAGATTAAACTATAGAAGTTGTAGACTACTGTGACATCGCATGAACCAAAACTATGGCTATTTCTGAATAGATAATACACACAATTTGTAAGGATAGACCACAAAATTGGAAAACCAAAATCAAATCTGACGAAGCGGTGCAAGAAACACAAATGCTAAAATCAGTCATTGCCAACATTCGACTTTTATCACTTTGTACAATTACTCACGGTCAAATATATTCCTCGACTAGAAGTACAAGTTGTAAAACACTCTAAGAAGTACAATTTTATTTAAAAAAAAACAAAACTACATCGTGCCCAAATATCCCTGTACGCCTTTTAATTCCTTAAACTTCAACTTACTCCGTACCTTTGCCTTGTCTCCTCTTTAGGCTCCCATGATTCCTTCAGTTTCTACATCGACGAGTCTTCTCCCGTGGGCCCCGAGCAGCCGGAGACGGTGCAGAACTTTGTGTCCGTGTTTGGGACCGTAGCTAAGAAGCTGATGAGGAAATGGTTAGCCACGCAGACCATGAACTTCACCAGCCAGTTGGTGTCCGGCATTCGCTTCTTTGACCTGCGCATCTCCACCAAACCCCGCGACCCCGACAACGAGCTGTTCTTCGCCCACGGACTCTTCAGCGCCACAGTCAGTACTTATGAATATTTAGTCGTGCTTTTGCTGGCTTGTTCGACCTTTTCCCTCTGCTTTCACCGGCTTTAAAATTCATGCTTCTGCTGCTTAACTTTAGGGCACACCAAAATTATTCATAATGTTACTCTTTTGAGCGCAATATTCTGTACTAAAGCATGTGTTTGTCGATCTGTAACCTATCTTTGCAAACGTCTCTTTGTCAGTTGTAATCGAGCTAGTGCCTACAGTATGTGCTGAAGCATGTTCAGGAAGTAGCTCAAAGGATGGCTTGGATTATTTTCAATAGTCAACTAGTCACCATTTTTCCACTTAGTCTTGTTTTGATCATTATCTTTATCTAGAATAATCAGACTCTAAAACACATGCCCAAAGATGTTTTATGACAAAGTCGCTGGCTTTATTAAATCAACATATCAAAAAAGAAACCTTATTTGGTTCAAAAATGCTTTAGAAAATCTCATTGTCCAATAGAAATAATAGTTAAGCTATTCAACTAATCAAAAAAGTATAACCGTCGACTACTAAAATAATTGTTATTTGAAGCCCTAGTATCTATGAGTTTGAACTGGTGAAAAGGAGCAGAGTCAAAATTTAAACAGGTCAGTTTACCCATTACTTCAGTGAAATGACAATATCCTGGAAACAAATGGACAAGCAGTCAAAATATTTTTTCTCTGAGTGCTTGCTTATAGATGAGTGTGGAATAGAGCCACTCAGGTTTTTTGGGCATCATGTTCCACCAAAAGGATTTGGTAAGACACATGTCTGTTCCTGGCCTGGGATTGCCTGAATCCCCTTTGGATATTTGCAGCACCATTTACTTACATAATAGCTAGAGCCTTCTGCACACTGGAGGATTTTAGGCTCGATTTTAAGCTCGATTTGCCTCTCCACGACTCTGGGGAGGTGTGGCCAGAGTAGCATTCTCGTAAGAGATTATTTGTGGTGGCTCTCCTCCTGTCTGTGGGGTCTGTGTGACTCTATTACAACTATTATCAAATCGTAAGCTTCCACCATGTTGCATGAGGAACTTTACAACAGCCAATCAGAGCAGCCATACGGCGCCATGCCCCGTAGCCTAATGACAGTCCTTAAAAAGTACAAAAAGAATTAGACAAAACCAACACAGAGTCTTTGCAAATTTCATATCATTTCATCTCAGCTACAGTGAGTCAGTGTAACACTTACCTCCAGATATTGCACTCTGCTGTGCCATTTACAGGGGATTTAATCCAGTTTCATTGTTTTGTTTTATTTTCTCTCAAAATAAGAGCAATGGCTGCTGACGCTGGCATCATATTTTTGTGTACTGGTTTTCATTCCAACATGCTTTGATAAAAAAGATTTTAAAATCCTCCATTGTGCAGTCAGCTTTAGTTATTATGTAAACGCAGCCTTAATAATATTCTACATTCTATTGATTGAATTATTTGTGTTGTGACCACAGGTCAGAGAAGGACTGGAGCAGATCAGTGGTTTCTTGTCAGCTCACGCTCGAGAAGTGGTCTTTCTGGACTTCAACCACTTTTACGGCGTCCAGAACCATCACCATGAAAAGCTGGTGGCCATGTTGAAGGAGGTGTTTGGAGACAAGCTGTGTCCAGTCGTCTTTGCCCAAGAGGTGACACCAATTATACAATTATTCCGCCACTTATTCCCGTTGGTGTGCCCAAAACAATGTGATAATTACTGTCTCTTGTGTCTGTGTCTTGATCTTGTGAAGATACACAATAGTAGCTTTCAAGTGTAATCATAGTTCATATGCAGATGGAACGGTCCAGTTTTCTATAAAAGGCTCAGTCAAAGACCCCTCTTAGTTGCACATAATTATGCAATCTACAAGAGCGAGCTTATACCAACTGCTAACATAGACATTATAGCTTTTCCAAGTATTTTTTACTCAAATATTTATTATTTACTCAAATATTTCCTTTTTCCATATTAAACAAAACAGAAGAACACAACAAAAAACAGTGGGGCATACATTGACAGAATTAACAAACAAAAAAATTCTTATACATTTACAGAGTTGCAGTAATGTCTGTCATTCTCCCCTCCCGCATTGTATATTCTTGTTGTGAGCTGATTGTCTTCATACAGGTCAATGATGTGGAACATTTCATACAGAGCAATGACATCTCCTTGGAGACAAGTGGCAGAAAAGAAGTTACATTGTGCACCTATAACCATAAATTCAACAAGGAAGACATGTTTCCTCCCTCGTTCCCATCAGCTAATCAACCCATTCGTATATGCATGCTCGTTCTTTTTTTTCTTTCTATTTTTCATTCACCCAACCTTTACTGAAGCAGAAAAACTGACATCTCTATCTGTCAAGGTTTATTCATTAATGATGTAAGAAGAAATATAGGAAAAGAAAATACAAAAACAGGTGAATTCTGGGTAATTACATCCACTCACTCAGGATTGCACAGTTCCATAGTATTTCTAGCATTTATTCAATTACTGGTGTTTTTATTGCATTCTCACTCAGGGTCGCCTCTCCACAGACCTGACCTGTCTCATGGCAGCATCACCTAAATGTCACTATTGAGATAGATAAGTATAATGCTACTGTAGAACATTCCAGAAAAGGATTACAATCTATAAGTGACAAACAGGTGGTGGTCCCAGCACCAGAAAAGAGCGTCACAAAATATGAAAATTCAAGGTCATTTTGGCAAATGATACATGAGTGACATCAGAGCCTGGTTTAAAGTCGATGTGACAGATTGTTCTCATTATAGTCAAATAATGACTTGATGGTGGGAGGGCACCTGTGGTAAATATTTGTGATCTGTGACTGTCATCAAAAAGCGACGTACCATTGAAAATACAATACAACAATTTACACACAACTGTTGACAGTTTGGGTTTCTTATGATATTACCCAATTATTCAGTTTAATTACATTGGTACCAAAACAGAAGATGTACTAAACATGTGTATTAACAGTTTTGTAATATACCGCATGTTTTCCCAAATGAAGATAAAAGTATTTGTTTAAAAGTGGTCAAATTGAGAATATTATGTGTATGCATGTATTTCTCTTGATTAAACCCAGATTTTGATCATGGCGGGATTTGAACTGCCTTTCTCTTGTTTTAAACCTGTTCTCACCTTGTTTAATCTTTTCTGGCAGTACTCGTGGGAGAAGGATTTCCTAGTTTAAACCTGATTTAGACAATTTAGATATTTGTATTTTATTCCATTGTTTTCCTGCCTTGAATCTCATTATCTCGTTGTTCTGTAATTATAAGTGACCCTGCAGTACCTGTGCATGGGAGTTTCTGGTTAGTCCTGGCTTAGTCTTTTTTTTTTTTAAGTCCTGGTTTAGACATGGTTTGACAAGATTGAGAACAGATTTAGTCCTGTATTTGTCTTTTTTTTTAATCTACCCCACAGTATTCCAGTAACCTCCTTTAATCTAATTGTCATGTACTTGTACGTGACCCTTCTGTACCTGTGGGAGAAGAGCTTTCGAGTTTAGTCTTGGTTTAGTTCTGGTTTAGACAACGTTTGGTCCTGATTTAGACAAGATTTAGAACTGATTCATCCTGGTTTAGTCCTGTTTTATCTACCTCATTGTATTCCTGTAACCTTAAATCTCACTATCTCCATCATTGTCCTGGACTTGTAGTAACCTTTCAGTAACTCTGCAAAAAAAAAAGTTCTACTTCAGTCCTGGTTTAGCTCTGTTTTAGACAAAGTTTCGATTGGATTCCTCACGGTTTAGTCTCGTTTTATCCACACTATCGTATTCCTGTGACCTTAAACATCACCATCTCTCTGCCATGTATTGTAGGTGACCCTGCAGTACCTGTGGGAGAAGGAGTACCAGGTCCTTGTGTTCTACCATCACCCCATGGCCCTGGAGGTGCCCTTCCTGTGGCCGGGACAGATGATGCCGTCACCCTGGGCCAACACCACTGACCCAGAGAAGCTGGTCCAGTTCCTCCAGGCCTCGCTCACAGACCGCAGGTCAGTCCGGGGGCGACGTCACCACAAAGGCTCATATCCATTCTGACATTCTCCGCAATGACGAGCACGACCGCATGACAATTAGGGTGCTGTGGTTTGTAAAGCCTAATTAAAATGTTGTGGAGAGAATAGTGATGTGGTGTTGGCGTTTTATGTGGACAGTTTCAATTTTGCTGATGGAAAGTCACTTGAGTTGATTGATTTATTGGTTCTGTTTCTCTTTTTTGAGAGTTTGGAGGCGTATGTAGGTGACCAGGGTATAAAATAGTAATAATACATTTAAAATCTCATTATATCGTCTACATATAGGTGTGCTGAATTGTATGTTTACACTTTGGTCATGGTCATAAAAGAACAACTGAAAAAAAATATTTGAAAGTGATCAGAAGTTACACTATTTATTTTACAATTAGCAAAAAGTCCTGTTGCTGTATTATAAAAACAACTGGCCCATGTTTCGAAATGTGGTTCCTAATGTGTTAATTGAACCAGATCATTGAGTAATACAAAATCTGATCACAAAATTGCTCAAAAAAATTACTATTTGCAATTTTTCAGTTTAATTAGGTTTGTTATTTTCTGTTTATCAAACAATTTTTATTTTATTATGCAAAACCACGGCACATATAGTCCACAGTAACCACTTGTCCTTCAAATGAATCAATTTTCAAACTAAGTCTAAATATGATTTTTTCCATTTTATGTATGTGACGTATGTTCTCAGTCCAGTCCTTGATTGCTGCTGCTGTTGTGTCATCCTTCTCTTTGTAATGGCCTTTCTCCCCAAAAGTATGTTTAAAATGTATCTACATATTGTGTCCATGGCAGGAGTCTTGAAGCCCAAATACATAGTTCTGAAATCGAGTGGGATGGCTAAATCAAAAACAGTCTGCAGTGCTTTGTTAATCTTCATCCAACTTTGGACAGTCCGAAAACACATTTTAAAGAAGCACATTTAGATCATTTTTTACGATCTGTCATTGGCCAACTGACTGACTTGACTTGACCAGACTTAGCAGTGATTATATTTGCGGACATGTAGGGACTTTAGAAGGCTTTATTTTTATCAGATGTATTTGATGCTCATGCTGTTCAGGGCGATGTGACTCAGCTGCACTAGCACCTGCTCCAGAGCCGAGCTGTGGCACCTGCTGCGAAGGGAGCTATTGTTGTCAGAGATGTAAAAAAATAACAGAATTATTTACTCAAACGATTCACACAAACTCTTTACACACAGAGATTTGTTATGCATGTATCCTACTTTCGTTTCATCTGTTTGTTCAATATTTTTGAACCCAAGCAGAAAATAATTGATCCTGTTCAGATTTTGTTGTGTGTTTCTATTGTTGTTGTTGTTGTTGTTGTTGTATAAAGAGATCATTGCCTAACCACTAATGACAAAAACACTTTAGTCATTTGTGTGTTTTCCTTTTGTATTTTTAGGAAGGTCCCTGTACTCAGATACAGGGAGAACATCTTTCAACAGCATCAGACTCAAGAACTAAATGCAGTCATTTCTTTTGTGTTTTCCAGAAAGAAGGGCTCTTTCTTTGTGTCTCAGGTGGTGCTCACTCCAAAGGCCAGCACAGTGATGAAAGGCGTGGCCAGTGGGCTTCGGGAGACCATCACAGAGAGGTACGTGTCCATCTACTGCAGCATAGACTTATACTAATAAACCTCAAAGCTGTAAAGTTAATTTCCCATTCATTTTCTGCATAGACTTTTTGACAAAGACTTTAAAGGTATGACAGATATGACAAATATGTCCATGATGCAATTATTTTTAAGTGTATGTGTAAATGTAACATTTTCAAACTTACAATTCAGCTACTTGCTTTAGTAATAATTTTGTAAATTATATTATGTGTAATCAGTTCCTACATAACAGATCAGCCTTATTCGAGCAGTCATATCTCCATAATAGCACCCAATTTGTATTTTTTTTTTTTTATTAAAAATATGTCAATAAACTTTGCTGTAAATGTAAATATAGATTTGCTCAATTTATAAAAAACACAATACATACATACATACATATATACATACACGTGTGTGTGTGTGTGTGTGTGTGTGTGTGTGTGTGTGTGTGCGCGTGCATGTGTGTATGTGTATTGCCACACTGTTATAAGAATTGCTTGCTATGAATTCAAATTCTATCTTGAAAAGCGTTGCAGTTTTATGCCTGACATTGAGCATTACATTTAGCAGTCCATCCAGACAGAACCTTTAGGCAACAATTGCCACACAATTGTATTATTTATCCATAATGAAACACATGTGAATTGTGTTGCCTGTGTCCCTGGGTATGGTCAACAAAAAAACCTATTCTAAATCTTGTTTTTCCAGCTGCCACCAACCCCTTATCAGGCCTCTACAACCATCACATTTCAATAAATCTGTAATCTGAATTAATTTTAGATGGATTATTTTAGTTATTTCAATTATTGTTAGACTAAACCTGGTCCTTAAATGGTCCTTAAATGATCTTAATGCAAGACTAAATATATTACATTTTATGGTTCATTCTATAACTAAACAAGCCAGAGGAATACATTTTACCTTGATCAGCCAAGACTAGACACTGCCTAAAGACACATCTGGTACCGTGCCTCTGCCAAATCAAAGGTGTACAAAGCACCAAGTATTTTTACGGAAGTTAGAAATTTTGCTCTGAATGATGCACAGATGTTTTAGAGGAAATGTCTTCCTCATCTACAAAAACCAAGTGTGATTGGTGTTTGTAGATGGTTTGACAACAGACACAGTTTGGTAAAGCAATGTCCAAGAAGGTTCTGCTCCTTCCAAATGAAAACAGTGGCTTGTCGGATACACACAATCTCTGATTTAGGTCTAGTAAGTGGTACACAATATTCGGTATTCAAATCATTTAATATTCAGATATTCCGTTTTGCAGAGTGTTTTCACCCTCCCTAATGTCACCAGTTTGTTGAGGCAGAGCAGCAAAGCCATCAGTTTCCCACCGTGGCATGTATAATTCATTAGATAACTCCACTATCAGTGATTCCCACCAGGCGTCAGGGCTCACTTTGATGTAGGCGTCCTTCGAAACTCCAGGCATGGTGTTTTGCTCACACGGTTTGCGATCGGACTGGCACAATCTGGAAAAAGAGCAATTGGAGAAGACACAGGGATGATAGAGTAACAGTTTGTGGGAGGAGCGTGTCCATAGCCTCTTGTCATTCTCACAGCTGGTGTCTGGAGCGCAGATGTTTCTCATACGCTGTGATGGATATGTCATCCAGAGCTGTAGCTGCAGACAGACAGGGCAATGTCCTTGAGATGGCGCTGTAAAAACTGAATGCATGCAGAGTTGACATGACATGATTTCAGAACGTTTGAATGTGGTTTTAAAGGTGCACACATTTAAATTTTCTTGGAAAGTCTGCCCCTTCGATTAAGAATAATAATCTTGCTTCTTTAGAAAATAGTATCAGACAATAGATGAGAGATGATGTTATTACATGGTACATGTATCAACAGTAATGTCCGTCTTTTCTCAGAAACATCACGTGATGAATGGTGTGTCGTATCTTAAGAGTCCTAGTCTTGGTCAGCCTGATGGACTTGTCTTTTGTCCTCAGGGCTGTTACTCCCCTCTGACTGCCTGTTGCGCGTCGTTGTATTCCAGACTTTGCATCAGTGTAAACAGTGTAATGCATGGCTCCTTGTTGTACTTTTTGTACCTTATGTATGATTAAACTTCAAATAATACATTTTTAACACATTTTTGTTGAACTTACATCATATTGTTATGGAGATGTGCCCCCAAAATATTACGATTTTTGTCAACATCACCCATTTGTAACTGAATAAATGCAAGACAAGTAAGTTTAATGTAATGTGGAATATTCCAGGCAAAGCAATACAATTTCCATGAGACACCAGAAAAGTTCCAAAGTGCACCTTTAAGACATGTTGAGGTTCTGCAGTGTACATGAGTCGTGTGCGCCTCTCGTCCTCAGGGCCTTACCGGGGATGATGCAGTGGATCCGGTCGCAGCGTCCCGGAGAGAGCGGCATCAACATTATCACAGCTGACTTCGTGGAGCTGGGGGAGTTCATCAGTGCAGTCATCACCCTGAACTACCACCTGGACGAGGAGGATGAGGACGCCACCTGAGGGCGGGCCCAAGGGGGCGCACCAGTGCCGTTACCGCGGCGATGGCGTCTGGAGGCAGGGCTCTCGCTCTTTTCTCTTTGGCATTTCTTTATAACTGGGGAGCTCAGAGGGCTCCTCTCTATTTATTTAGGGCTATTGTGAGCACAGTGTTGGGACATGGAGATGATTGAACATGCTGAAGTTAGCCAGAATGCTAAGAGAATGAGGTTTTGGATCCAAATATATTTCCATTTTGTTTACTTCTTCTCGTGTTGTAAAAATATCTGCTCTTTTGACCACTCAGTCACACTTCATCACTGCCTCAGAGCATCTCAGCTGTGTGCTAAATGTATTATGTACTGAGCTCAGTACTGCTTGGTATTCTTGTGACAGTGACTGTTTTTTATTCAAGGTTGTTTTGTAACTTGAACCATTCAATGTACCTGTTTGTATGTGCTTGTTTTAGTTTTTTATCAGTACAAACAATATGATTTCTCAACTCTTTTGCATCACTAACCACATTATCAAGTGATAGTAAACCATTGCTCTTGTTCATTGGCTTCTTTCTTTGGCCAATAATTCCTCTTCATCACTTTTTATTTGAGTTCTTACTTTATGTAATGCTCTTGTCACCTTGTTTCCCAATAACACAAGTCATTAGGCATATAGGAGGAATATACTGTAGATAAGAACAACTCACACATTGTGAATCTCACAGTAGTTTTAAGTGTTCAATGGACTTAAAAGCTAAACGAGGCCCACATCCAAAGTTATAATTAGGTAATGATGCCAACTTGGAGTCTGGGCCTCATGATACATTGTACTGATGAAGTACCACACCAAACACTCAAACATGGGAGATTTTGATGTTATGCAACTCATTGTATGTGGTACCAATGTAATAATAAAATGTATCTTGATTCCATACTTGGTAGTCTTTCATGCTCAATAAAAATGCCACACAAAGAGGTCTGTGAAGTACATAAAGAAGAACATTCTTGTATGTCGTCCCATTATACAGAATGTTCCAACACAAGTCACAAATGTACATTCATTCTAATTCATTTGACTCTGCAGACTCAAGACTGTTATGTTAAAGGAAATGGCAACATTCATGCAACTATCAGGGATTTGTAGCATATGAAAAAACAATCTGCACTTAATAGTCATAACAGCTCAAATGGTTCCGACCCGTTGACATCCAAAATCAAAGTACGCCCACTTGAAACTTGTGTTGTTCTTGAGTTGTCTTTTGGCAGCTGTTAAAACTCCATGTGAATTTGAAAATGGAAAGCTGAGCCCGCTGTGCCTTCTCCTAATGCACACATTAGCTTTATGCTGAAGGCTGGCTTATGGTTTGTGAAGGTATCAAAGGAAGTTCATAGAAAATCACTTATGCACATCGAAGCTCATAATGCAAATATTACACATTGTAGCTATAATATAAATACATAAAATGGTAGTTTGAGCTGCTCGCATTATGAAAATGGCTTTCAGCTGGAAGTCAAAACGTAAAACAGTGTCCAGATGACTAGCTTTAGAAATGGACCACTTCAACAAACTGGCAAACAACAAAACTAATGGATGAATATATGAACAGCAGGAGTTCAGCAAGTATGCGTCCACTGATTGAAATATTGGAGGTTTGATCCCGACTTCCATTACTGCATGCTGTTGTGTTATTGAGCAAGACACGCTCTTTTAATGCCTGGATGCAGAAAGGCCTAGAGACCATGTACGAATGTGTTAGGTAATCATTAGTAATGCTAGCTCACACCTCAGTTTCATAAGGAGCTAAAATTAAGACTGTGATTAATCCTTATCGCGTTATGTACTTACAGATTCAAAGTTTACATGAACTCAAATAAATGACCACTAACTTTGCAAATGTGCACCACTCACCTCAGACTGAGCGGCTGTGAGCCTCTCCATCCGTCTAAACTCAACAGCACTTGTACTCTCTAAATACATAAGTGTTTTGAAAAGCAGCGTTCACAGAATGGTCCTAAAAATCAGGTGGTTACCACGGCGATGAGGAGGGAGAAGGTGGGTGGGCAGTGGTGCCCTTGGGTGACCCCAAAGAGGCTGTATTTTGTTATGTACTGTTCCGTAGCCAGGTGCTGCTCAGCCAGAGGAAAGAAAGAGACTGCATGAGCATCTGAGCTCAGGGAGAAAACCGAACATTTACTGCAGGAAATCATTTGAATTCACCTTTGACTGGTAACATTACCTAGTTTCTTGTTAAATATGTCTGTCTAAGCAAAATACAACACTGCCATCTATGTTTTAACGTTGTCATTTGAGATTGTACTTTCTAGGAGCACTCTACCTGAATGCTTTGAAGGTGCTAAATGTGTGAAAATGCTTTCCCAAACACAATACAAAGTCCTGAAACAGTCATTTGCAGCAGAAGCCTGAAAATGCTAATGTGCTGTCATAGTGTTCTTGAGTGTGTTTGTGACTGTCTATCTCAGCACAGCGCAGACACAAGCAAACAGCCCAAAAGGAGGAGGAGGAGGGAGGTGTGGGAGGCAGAGATGGATGATGGCATTCAGACACTTTCAATAGAGCCTGCAGTGAGATGTGCCTCTGCAAAGACTGAAAAAAAAGGACTTTGTTTTTGTGTGTCTTGTTACAGGTGTTTTGGAATGAAGGACAAGCAGAGAGAATATTCCGTGGTGGTTTAATATGTCAAGAGTATGGTGACAAAAGTTGCGATTAAACTTTGATGCTTAGACCCTGACAGGTTAAGATTTTGGAGGTAAACGCTGAAGGTGGTGGTGAAGTGGAGGAGAGGCTGAGGAGGCTGATGGGTCTGCTGCTGCTGAATGAAATGATAGGTGGGTCAACAGAAGAGACAACGTATTTATGATGACTTTGCAGGTGAGAAGGAAAGGTTACAGGTACCAGGAGTAAAATATGAGTGGAAATATATGCCTTTATTGTAAGTATATGCTTTTTGTTTTCAGCTTCAATTCAATTCTTTATTTATTTCTGAATTTATCCAACCTACAAAGGAAAATATAAAATAAAATCAAGCATTATGGTGCCGTGAATTTGACTTGAAAATAAGGACAGGGTGGATTTATTATGGTCAAAGAAAGGAGGTGTTTGAACACGTGGAATTTGTGATTGAATTCATCTGAAATGTATCATCAAATTCTAGAACATCGTGAAAAGCAATGTCACAGTTTTTTAAAGTTACGAATATGATTATTGTGATTATATGAATATGACCATCATTTCCCAGATGCCATGAGTGAATAACAATAAACCAAATAATTTTCTTTCTTTTACATTGGCTAATACATTTAAATCCCTCCAGTAGCTTTATGAAATCAGACTTTATAAAAGGTAAAGAAAAGTTATGACATAAAAAGCCAAGTAAAAAACATTTCAGATTTAGGTTTACTTTTTTGGAGCCGAGATTAAATTGAATGACTTCATAATTGCAAATATAGATTATACGGAATAATCTTGACTTCCCATCATGAATTCAGCTTCTGCATAGAATGTAGAACTTTATTTCAAATGTTCCACTTTGGACCAAAAGTCAGTTCTTACCTAGTTAATAAAGGTTAATAAATAAAATAAACACATTTGTCTGTTCCAAAATACATCACAAATTTGTCCTCAGCGCGGTTTATTCAGGGAAACATCATCCTGACTGACGACACATACAGTAAAACCAGCAGTAATATCAGGCAGGGCCTATTCAAATGGTATTTGATTATCAGTCGGATATGAACACAGAAAATGACCGACAGGATGAGGAACACTTGCTCTTCCTCTGTCTGCTGGGGTGGTCATCCCTGGAAGGCCACAATAATAACAGTGATATCAAACTGCAGCGCGGCTCTGCCAGGAGGAGGTCATGGAGGTCAGACAGCCTCCAAAAGTCTGCCTGTCCCAAACAAAAACACCAATGTCACAGGGGTTTGGGTGATGTTTGCAGAGGAACAAAGTTAATGTCACATTGTCGCATATAACTTTGTGAGTTTTAAATTATTGTTTCCACTGCCTCCCACAAATTTTATCATCCTTTCACATTTTTATACTGAAAAAGAGCCAACAAATTATTATAAACATAGCCTACTGATTATATGATGATATTTAACCAAACTGTAATCATGCTGTGAAACATGCTCCATAATTCAATTATAGTGGATCAAAGAAGACTTTATTTTTCACCAACACCTAATCTATTCAAGCTTTACCAGCATATGACTGAGGCACAGAGGGCCTGACATGTGACAAGCTTATATTTCACACACGATTTAAAAGCTCCATCTTATTGAGGCATCAAGCTAAAATTGTATTGCAATGTATTCATATTTGAATTTTATAGTTATCTCAATAAACCTAACCCTTACAGAGTAAGAGTGAGCAGGTTTGAGCCGTCATAGTACACCCAGTGCTTTCTATGCATAGTTTTGTACTGGCTTGATCATCACAGGGCACATTCTAATCATTATCAGACATATATTGCCCTCTAGTGACAATCTCACAAAACTACATTACCACTTTCCACAAAAACTGCCATCTTGAGAATAACCTATCCATAGTGATCCTATTGACCTTAAACTTTATTGACTTATTTATTTTCATTTTATGAGAGAAATTACCGTTGAGATGAATTCTCATTTTTGAGGTTGTCCTCAAAGTTAAACTATGATGAAAATGGGTAAAACCATGATAGAACATGTTTTGTTGCTGTGGCATTATGTTTTTTCTCGAACATTCCAAAGTCTTGGCCGATAGAAAAGTCGCCCTTTTTTGCCTCTCACTCATCGAGAAGATTCCCTCAGTGAGACACCAGACACCAGAGTGTGTTTGTGTCGAGCTCAACATGGACGTGACGCTTGATAAAAAGTCCTTTTATTGCCGTACGGTAGAAAAGTACATTATACAGAGAACAGTCACAATCAATGACACCATCTCTGTCAGATTCATTCTACTTTTGCATAGTAAGTTTCAAAACAAGAAAAAACATTTTTTTTGTCACAGTGAATTTTCAATGTATTGCAGCCTCTAAGGGACCTCCAAGTGCGTAAGAGTCCTTCGCCTCCCCCTCTTCATTTTTCAACCATGACCCTCATCCAAAAAGGTAAACCTCAATGACAGCGTTGCTGATTTGATAGTTTTGTTCTTCTGCTTTTTTATTTTTACATAAAATAATGCATTTTCTTTTTCATTCTACAGTTTACCACTGCTCCACTCATGACCATCCACCAGCCCCAAAATATTACTTTGCCACTTGTCCAATAAACCAGAGTTAATTTGGCTTATAGTTTTTCTCTCATAAATGTCCTATAAACAAATATTACTGCATTGCATAATAGTAATTTGGTCACTCTTTGTCGCATTTCTGACGATTTTAGTCACTTTTGTGTCACTTTTAGTCACATTTATGGACAGGTGGACAGGTATGTGTTTCATTAATTATTTTGGTGTGCAATGCTAAAACAGACTAAAACTATAGGTGTGTTTGCAGCTTTTCACTGTAGCAATTACACCTTGTTTTACTACAGGCCACTAAACAGAACGCATAAATAAAACAGGCTTATAATCAGTGTGTGGATTGGACAGGGATAAAGACTTTTTGTTGTTTGTGGAAGAAATTATTGCACTTCAAAAACTGCAGCCTTTGCAATTTGCTAATTGCATCCATTAAAACAGCGTTGTGTCGGTTTCGTTAAATTGTGCAGCCCTGGCCTATAAGAGGTAAATAAAATCATCTGCTCTGAGGCTTCAGAGGCTAAACAACAGGAGAAAAGTGTGCTTGAACAAACAGTTGCATTAAAGAGACAGTGAATCACGATACCACGATTTCACAAAAACGACAGATTGTCACTGGGATGAGCTCACGATTCGATTTTTAACACCATATCGCCCAGCCCCAGCCCCACCCACAACCCATACCTCCCAGACCCACAACCCACAGCTCCCAGACCCCCACAACCCCCAGTCCCACAACCCACAGTTCCCAGACCCACAACCCACAGCTCCAAGACCCACTACCCACAGCTCCCAAACCCACAGCCCCAAGACCCACTACCCACAGCTCCCAAACCCACAACCCACAGCCCCAAGACCCACAACCCACAGCTCCCAGAACCTCAACCCACAGCTCCCAGAACCTCAACCCACAGCTCCCAGACCCACAACCTACAGCCCCAAGACCCAAAACCCACAGCTCCCAGACCCACAACCCACAGCTCCCAAACCCACAACCCACAGCCCCAAGACCCACAGCCCTCAAACCCACAACCCACAGCTCCCAAACCCACAGCCCCAAGACCCACAACCCACAGCTCCCAGACCCACAACCCACAGCTCCCAGTCCCACAACCCACAGCTCCCAGACCCACAACCCACAGCTCCCAGACCCACAACCCACAGCCCCAAGACCCACAGCCCTCAGACCCACAACCCACAGCTCCCAAACCCACAACCCACAGCCCCAAGACCCACTACCCACAGCTCCCAAACCCACAACCCACAGCCCCAAGACCCACAACCCACAGCTCCCAGACCCACAACCCACAGCCCCAAGACCCACTACCCACAGCTCCCAAACCCACAGCCCCAAGACCCACTACCCACAGCTCCCAAACCCACAACCCACAGCCCCAAGACCCACAACCCACAGCTCCCAGAACCTCAACCCACAGCTCCCAGACCCACAACCCACAGCTCCAAAACCCACAACCCACAGCCCCAAGGCCCACAGCCCTCAGACCCACAACCCACAGCTCCCACCACAGCCCCAAGACCCACAACCCACAGCTCCCAGACCCACAACCCACAGCTCCCAAACCCACAACCCACAGCCCCAAGACCCACAGCCCTCAGACCCACAACCCACAGCCCCAAGACCCACAACCCACAGCTCCCAAACCCACAACCCACAGCCCCAAGACCCACAGCCCTCAGACCCACAACCCACAGCCCCAAGACCCACAACCCACAGCTCCCAAACCCACAACCCACAGCCCCAAGACCCACAGCCCTCAGACCCACAACCCACAGCTCCCAAACCCACAGCCCCAAGACCCACAACCCACAGCTCCCAGACCCACAACCCACAGCTCCCAAACCCACAACCCACAGCCCCAAGACCCACAGCCCTCAGACCCACAACCCACAGCCCCAAGACCCACAACCCACAGCTCCCAAACCCACAACCCACAGCCCCAAGACCCACTACCCACAGCTCCCAGACCCACAACCCCCACCTCCCAGACCCACAGCCCCCAGACTTACCACCTACAGCTCCCAGACCCACAATCCACACCTCCAAGGACAGAGAGAGAGGTGAGCATTAGAGTTTAGTTTTAGTTCTTCCAGCAGCAGCAGCAGAGCTTAGTCACTGGCCACTGCAACACACTGGTTTTGGTCTTCAGTTGCAACGAGCGAACCAGGCCTCTGGAGTCAGTGTTTACAGTCAGGACTCTTCCCATCTGCCAGCATCCTCTGAGGGCAGTAGCATCGCCCAGGACAGATGTTCCTTCTTGGTCTTTCCTGCATTATAGGTAAGTATTCTTAGATCCATCTTTTCCAAAATATTTCTGTCATGTATTGTACTTGTCTCCACCTTTTTTTCAGGTACAAATCTTGCATTTGAAATAGCTCCGGCTGCATGACAGGTTTGCCCTTTAATGTCAGGATGTGATTTGGTGCGAGCGCTTCTAGATCACTTGGATCAGACTGGTGTAAGAGGTTTGTCATTCAAGATGGCTTCTGCTTCACAAAACACAGTTTGAAGAACTTCGGCTGGTCAGACATGTGAAAATGACTCCATATCTTTTAAGTAGGCTCCTGCCCCTTTTAACATTGATGTCTACTCCAACATCAGTGAATGGAGCTTTGTCTGACATTACTCTTTCCAGAGGCAGATCGGCCATTTTTTGTTCCATTAACTTTCCTCTGTTTCTTCTACAGGTGACACACTCAGACAGAATTTTCTGGCATCAGAATTAGCATTAGAATTAGAGTATCCAGTATTTTTGTTGCAGCCTGGACAGCATGTGGTTCCTTCCTGCGTGGCCAAGTTGATGGTGAATCTAGCGCAGAATCAATGTTGACACATGCGTGTCTTTACTCAGAATGACAGGACGAGTGTCCAGTGGCAGAGCTGCTTTATGGAGACAACCACCCACTCTGAGCAGACCATTGTGAAGCACTGGATCCAGGCTGTACAGGTTGTTTTCCTTGAAGATGTTCTTGTTTGAACTTTTGATGCTGCTCAAACTGAATATTAGCCTGCTCTGCTTTAGCCAGGTCTTCACACATTAAAGTTTGTCCTTTTGCTGTACTTTTGAAATGCTGCTTTTTTTTTTTTTTACATTTTCCAACTGTTTCGAAAACTGTTTTCTTTGACAGCACTTTGAGCAGCTCTTTCACCTTTAAAAAACAGGCTTCATTTTTCTTCAACTTCACCCAGGATGAACAGCTTGTGAGGAGGAAACTAGTGGGACTTTTCTTCTCCTCCACAACACTGACTGTTACATCTTTCTTCACTTCAGGGTCATCAGAAGGATTGGATCAGAATTTCCATCCAATTTTGGCCATTTATCTTTAGGCTCAAACAAAAAGTGAGGGCCGTTGATCCATCTGCTGTGCTCCATGAAGTGTTCAGCTCTCATTCCTCTTGATTGTCTTTAGTGGACATGATAATCCCTTTGGATTCTTAAATATGAAGCATTGCCGTATCCCACTTGGCTGGCATCAGAGAGGTGGTGGAGCTGCCCTGTGACAGGGCTGGAGTCATCAGGCTTAATGCACCGATCCACTCTGAACTCTGCAATTTTCTTTTGATCTTGTAGCCAGCCTGACCATTGTTTGGAGAAGTGGCGGTGAACAGCACCATCCCAGCCCAGGTTTGTTCTGCAGAGCTCTTGCAATAGCAGCTTAGCAGTGAGTGTGGAAGGGGCAAGAAAACCGAGAGGGTCATATAGTGAGCTCACCACTAACAATCTTGGCTGATCTTGAAGTGAGGATTTAAACTTAAATGTGTCACCCTCAGTGCACCACTGAAGCCCCAGTGCTCGCTCCATTGGGAGCTCATCTCCATTCAAATCCAGTTCCGATATTTCTTTTGCTTTGTTATTGTTGGAAACTGTATGCAGCTGCACTGCACGGCTATTGCTGAGCCACATTGAAAGTTTGAATCTGCCTTTACTGCAGAGGGCTGACAAATCTTGTATTATTTTTATTGCTTCTTCTTCTGTAGACAGAGATTTTAGGCAATCGTCCAGATAGAAATTATGTTTTATTGTATTAACAACTTCAGGAGAAAAGTGCTGAGCATTGTCTTCATCTGTTCTTCTTAGAGCGTAATTTGCACAGTTTGGTGAGGACGCAGCTCCAAACAGATGGACTTTCATGCGATATTCTTTTGCTTGTTTTGCTTTGCTTGTGAATTGTCACCGTTTGGCTACCAGAGGAAGCACAGAAAGTTTCTCTGGTGCTCTGGAACCTGGACCTGGGCCTGGATATCTGCCATGACAGCAGCAGACTCTTGTCTGAAGCACAGAAGAACTCCCACATCAGAATTTGTTAGATCAGGCCCCTGCAGGAGCTGAAAGTTGAGTGAGGTTTTTTCTTGGGTGATAAACACCATGGTGTGGAGTAAACCACACTTTGCCATCATTAGCTGTGAGCTGCTCATCAGGCACCAATTCAGCATGTCCATCGCAGCATGTTTTGTGTTGACATTTTGCCCTTTGAAAGGTAGCTCTATGCAGTAATGTCCATCAATAAATGCTGCTGTACTGGTCATTATGTCCATAAACCTGATGTCTTCTCTTGACATTTTCTTTTGCTCCTGTGATTTTCATTCCTGATTATATTGTTAAATCAAAATGTTGTCAAGATGTTCCACAGATATTCTATTTACTATTACAGCAGAGCAGCTAATCTTGTCTTTGCCTTCACAACAAAGTGGACCATTAATGACCCATCACACTCGGCCCGAACAGCACAGGGCCCTTCACCCTGGCTGTTTATTAGCTTAACATTTTGTAGATACGACCACTTGTCAATATTGTTTTTTGTGTCATCACATCAGGGAGCTCAATGTACTCATTTTCTTCATGTGCAGCAATTTTAAGTCCAAGAAATAATGTTTGTATTAACGATGCTTCTAAGGCCCATTGTTCGCAGCAAAATACTTGCTCTCTTGCCTTTAATGTACAGTTTTCTTGATAAACTTTGTGCAAAATGTGCCGTTGCTGCCTAGATCCAAGAAGGCATAAGTCTGTACTTGTGCTTTGGCTCTTTACTTGGACAGCAGCAATGGACACAACTGAATGGCCTTTGTCACCGGCCCCAATAAGGCCACAGGTTTGAGTCACTGTAGATGTGGTTGAGGTGGTAGAGCTGATGACAGGCAGCAGGGGGCGTTTGATTTATGCATTTTCATGTTCAATGGGAAGAACAGTAGAACAGTTGGGTGCTTTGGTGACAAATAGAACACTCCATTCAATTTCTGCATTCTTTACTTGTGTGACCAGTTTTAAAACATCCAAAACAGATACCTTTGTCTTTAATAAAGTTCACCTTGTCTTTGTGTGCCTTTTCTTTGAAATGAAAACATTTTTCCAGAGTGTGATTACACAAAATAAACAGCTGTGATTTACAGAAGATTTGTTTTTATTTGTTGTGAATTTGTTTGGCGGTAAAACTCCCTCTTTGTCTTTGTTTAATTTGACTGCTGTTGGAGCTCTTGGGTGTAGAGTACTGTGGATCTTGAATCAGATGCTATTTTGACCTGTTTTTCACTGAACGAAACAAACGTTTCTCATGTTTGTGGGCAAATCAATTTCTTTCATGTGAGCTATGTGTTCAGTCAGGTTTGAGCATCCTCTGAGAAATGACCGCTTTAATATCATCACCTTTTATTGATGACCAGTTATTCATCTTTTCCATGTATGCATGTGCAATGTTATGTTCATTTCCAAAATGCGCAGCATTGTCATCCACTGTAAAAGAACTATAGTTTGTTGCATTTATGAAATTATAGAATGACAAAAACTGTTGACATTTTATTGCTGTTTTTTACCTGTTATAACAAAGGATTGGACTTATTGGGCTGAGACTGAACCAAAGGCGGACTTTTTTGCGCGCTTGCCCCACCTCCAGCACAGAGCGGCTTCATTTCTCTGTCTCTCCAGAATTCAGCCTTTTAGTGTCGAGTGTCGGTGGTTCTGACACAGGTCGTGTGCGCTGCAGTCCGTGAAGTCACATAACAGTAACACTTTGCTATAACCTGCGCAAGCATCTTTCCTCTTTCGTGCAGTTTATTGTTTTTTATGTGAATTGTCCCGGATAAAGAAACAATTAAAGCCTGATTTTCACATATGCACGTGCACCAGACGCACTTCGGCGCGCACGCTCTACTACTGTTGCCAGGTGCGTGTTTCAAACCACTGCAAACTTTGCAAACTGCGGCTGCGACAAAAACCTGCTTCTGTGAACTTCATAACGATTTGGACAAAAAGGAGACATAACTTTGGGACTTTTCCGGCAGACTGTGACTGACATCCCCCTGAATCGGATTACGACATTTTGGTGAAGAAAAAACGTGAGCTTTTTCACTTTCCCTGTTCACATTAATCCTTATGGGATTTGACCATGTTACACAAAAAGCAACGATAGTTACGCACAATTTTATCAAAGTATAGATCACGTTTACGGTCATTTTATTTAAAAAAAAGTGTGCTTTTGTCCCTGCCTCTCGGGCAGGAGGCTGCGGTCCATCCGGACCAGAACCTGCCACAAGAACAGTTGGTTTCCCTCATGTTGGACTCATGAACACTTTATAATACCTGCCACTTTAACAACATATTACAAAAGAGCTATCTATTTGCACTGCAACATTTGCACTACTGACTGTCCAACTGTACATTTCTGTATATAGTCTTAGTCTATCTTAGTCTACTTTATTTTATTTTATCTCATTCTTAATCTTATGCATGCCTATATTATACATTTCATTATATGTTATTCATTGTTTTATGTTGCACCTTACGCTGAAAAAATTCCTGTGTTTGTGAATTTTGATCACTGACAATAAACCGATTGTGATATCAAGTGACAAATAGCTCCTACAGCGCATATTAATTAAGACTCGCTCTCGGATTAAGATACAGCGGCCGTTTCTCTGTGATTCCTGGGCTGTTTACATGAGATCAAAAGTGTCAAAAACGTTTCAATCTCCTCTGATGTGAATTCTTGCCTCCTCTTTCCCCTCTCTCCTCACGAGCGCTCCGGAGAGAGAGAGCGTGCGTAACGCCACGCCCCCTCTGTAAAAATGCATTTGGAAGCAAATTGTTGCTTGACTTACCACAAGGTAAAAAGTATTCTACTGAAATGATTTACAGCATTTAATTCAGGAATCAGTAACCGCTTGTATTCATTTGTCTTCATTCAAAAAAATCCATCCAACTCCATGATTTTTCGGCCCCCCCTGCACTCACGCCAGGCACTCACTTTGACAAAGTAAAACACACACCAAACATCACTCTGAAATTATTGGCTTGTTGGATATTTGTGGCTGTAAACAGTGCAAACGTTAAAGAAACAAATAAAGTCTGATTTTCACATATGCACGTGCACCAGACACACGCTCTGACGTCAGCGCGCACGCTGTACTACTGTTGCCAGGTGCGTGTTTTAAACCACTGCAAACTTTGCAAACTTCGGCTGCGACAAAACCCGCTTCTGTGAACTTCTCGACGATTTGGACAAAAAAGAGACATAACGTTGGGACTTTCCCGGCAGACTGTGACTGACATCCCCCTGAATCGGATTACGACATTTTGGTGAAGAAAAAACGTGAGCTTTTTCACTTTCCCTGTTCACATTAATCCTTATGGGATTTGACCATGTTACACAAAAAGCAACGATAGTTACGCACAATTTTATCAAAGTATAGATCACGTTTACGGTCATTTTATTAAAAAAAAAGTGTGCTTTTGTCCCTGCCTCTCGGGCAGGAGGCTGTGTCCATCCGGACCAGAACCTCCTGCCACAAGGACAGTTTCTTTCCCTCTGCTGTTGGACTCATGAACACTTTGTAACACCTACCACTTTAACAATATATTACAAAAGAGCTATCTATTTGCACTGCAACATTTGCACTACTGACTGTCCAACTGTACATTTCTGTATATAGTCTTAGTCTATCTTAGTCTACTTTATTTTATCTCATTCTTAATCTTATCCATGCCTATATTATACATTTCATTATATGTTATTCATTGTTTTATGTTGTACCTTACGCCGAAAAAAGTTCCTGTGTTTGTGAATTTTGATCACTGACAATAAACCGATTGTGATATCAAGTGACAAATAGCTCCTACAGCGCATATTAATTAAGACTCGCTCTCGGATTAAGATACAGCGGCCGTTTCTCTGTGATTCCTGGGCTGTTTACATGAGATCAAAAGTGTCAAAAACGTTTCAATCTCCTCTGACGTGAATTCTTGCCTCCTCTTTCCCCTCTCTCCTCACGAGCGCTCCGGAGAGAGAGAGCGTGCGTAACGCCACGCCCCCTCTGTAAAAATGCATTTGGAAGCAAATTGTTGCTTGACTTACCACAACGTAAAAAGTATTCTACTGAAATGATTTACAGCATTTAATTCAGGAATCAGTAACCGCTTGTATTCATTTGTCTTCATTCAAAAAAATCCATCCAACTCCATGATTTTTCGGCCCCCCCTGCACCCACGCCAGGCACTCACTTTGACAAAGTAAAACACACACCAAACATCACTCTGAAATTATTGGCTTGTTGGATATTTGTGGCTGTAAACAGTGCAAACGTTAAAGAAACAAATAAAGTCTGATTTTCACATATGCACGTGCACTAGACACACGCTCTGACGTCAGCGCGCACGCTGCTACTGTTGCCAGGTGCGTGTTTTAAACCACTGCAAACTTTGCAAACTTCGGCTGCGACAAAAACCTGCTTCTGTGAACTTCTCGACGATTTGGACAAAAAAGAGACATAACTTTGGGACTTTTCCGCCAGACTGTGACTGACATCCCCCTGAATCGGATTACGACATTTTGGTGAAGAAAAAACGTGAGCTTTTTCACTTTCCCTGTTCACATTAGTCCTTGTGGGATTTGACCATGTTACACAAAAAGCAACAATAGTTACGCACAATGGTCTTTTATCAAAGTATAGATCACGTTTACGGTAATTTTATTCAAACAAATGTGTGCTTTTGTCCCTGCCTCTCGGGCAGGAGGCTGCGGTCCATCCGGACCAGAACCTCCCGCCACAAGAACAGTTGGTTTCCCTCATGTTGGACGCATGAACACTTTATAATACCTGCCACTTTAACAATATATTACAATATACAATTACAATTACAATATATTACAAGAGCTATCCATTTGCACTGCAACATTTGCACTACTGACTGTCCAACTGTACATTTCTGTATATAGTCTTAGTCTATCTTAGTCTACTTTATTTTATTTTATCTCATTCTTAATCTTATGCATGCCTATATTATACATTTCATTATATGTTATTCATTGTTTTATGTTGCACCTTACGCCGAAAAAAGTTCCTATGTTTGTGAATTTTGACTACTGACAATGGCAATAAACCGATTCTGATTCTGATCTCCTTTACATGCACCAAATGAAAAGCATTCCACCTGCAGCTGGAAACAGGCCACTGAGCCTCAAACTGTGGCTACTGTGAGCACGAAAAGGCACTAAACACTCATATATTTGTTATTTAGGTTTCCAAAGACTGTTGGGGCCCAAGAAATGTAATTACTAGGTGAAGGCCCCGCTGTCTCCGTCTGATTTTGAATTGTATCATTTGATAAATTTGTAGCACGGACTTTTTACCCTGAAAAAATATGTTTCTTCTTTTTAAAATTCCCATTTTAAACATTCATAGATTTTCAAGTCCTCATATTCAACAGTCTAAATTCAGAGTGTACATATTGCAGTGGAAAATTTCACATCAAAAACTCGAGATGCTCGAGAAGTTTGACTCACTTGGACTAATCCTTGTGTGCCAGACAAATATGTGGACGTTTTTCACTGCAAACTCTCACTCTGAACTTAAACTGTTGAATTTGAGGAGCTGAATATCTATTGAATACTATTTTACACGAGAATTTTTAAACTAAGAAAAAGTATGATTTGAAGGGTTTAAAAAGTGAACATTGAAAATTCAAAATCAGTTGAAATACATTTCTCTGAATCAGTAATAAGCATAAAGTTCTTATTTCATCTGTAAATCTATGAGGATAAACATGACCGAACAGTTTGAAATAGTTTTGTTTGGAAAAATTGAATAGCAGTGTTGGTTTGGAGATCTTCAAAATTAAAAATATCATCCATATATACTTCATTGAGAATTAAAACTGAAAAAGCAACACAAATGTCTGGTATAAAGTGATATTTCTGCATTTCTGTGGTACGTGACTTTTTGGCATTGCTAAAATATTGTCTGAATATAGAAATAATGCAGAAAAGTACCTAAAAATGTTCAGTTTTTCATTATCACCCAACCCTAATGTCAACATGGAGACTGACAAAGTAGGATATTTATATTCTGCACCAAAATATTCACATTTTAACCCTAAATATCTACATTTT
This sequence comes from Rhinogobius similis, assembly GCA_019453435.1. NCBI lineage: Eukaryota > Metazoa > Chordata > Actinopteri > Gobiiformes > Gobiidae > Rhinogobius > Rhinogobius similis. The sequence goes on from CM033629.1 coordinate 31,090,572, forward strand.
CACCCTAACATTTAAGGTTAATCTGCTAAAAAGTGCACTTACAGCTACCTTAAAGAGACTATTATTATAAAATTATTCAGCAAAATAAACACAATTTCAGTGCAGTGAAATACTGCATTTCAAATGCAGAGATTTCAAAGTGTGAATCCTGACTTGAGCTTTTTGTTTTTCACTCCTGGCTGGGCTTTTCTCTTGAATGTGAGCTCTGTTGGTGTCTGACACAGCGTGTTCCTCTCCACAGATCTGTGTGACTCGTGCCCAGTTTCTTCAGGCGTCCAGGCGTCAGGACGTCCTGCACAGGAGCTGCTCCTGGCCCTAAGTCCACACTCACACACAGACACACACTCACACACTCACACACTCTCTCCCTCTGCTCCTCCTTCCTCCACTATGCGTTGTGCCGCAAGGTTTCCCTGGTCTAGGCCTGGCTCGAACTCCTCCTCCTCCTCCTCCTCCTCCTGCTCCTCCTGCTCCTCCTGCTCCTCCTCCTCCTCCCCCTCCTCCTCCTCCTCCTCCTCTTCCTCCTCCTCCTCCTCCTCCTCCTCCTCCTCCTCCCCCTCCTCCTCCTCCTCTTCCTCCTCTGCTCTACCCCCTCGCTCCTCCTCCTCTGCTTTCCCCCCTCGCTCCTCCTCTGCTCTTCCCCCTCGCTCCTCCTCTTCCTCTGCTCTTTCCCCTCCCCCCCTCGCTCCTCCTCTGCTCTCCCCCCTCACCCCTCTCCTCTCTCTGCTCTCCCCCCTCCCCCCTCTCCTCTCTCCTCTCTCCTCTGAAGAGGAGACTCTTGCCAATACCTCCTCTGCTGCTCCTCTCCCTGATATTTCCCCTAAGTCCCGCGCTGCTCCTCCTCAGCCTCTCTCTGCTCCTCCCCCTCGCTCCTCCTCCTCTGCTCTCCCCCCTCTCTCCTCCTCTGATCTTCCCCTTCGCCCCTCCTTCGCTGCTCTACCCCCTCGCTCCTCCTCCTTTGTTCTGCCCCCTCGCCCCTCTCCTCTCTCTGCTCGTGCCCGCCGCGCCTACTCCGCTGCTCTTGCGTGTCGTCGCTCCTCCTCCTCTGCTCGTGCCCGTCGCTCTTCCTCCTCTGCTCTCCCCCCTCGCTCCTCCTCTGCTCTGCCCCCTCGCTCCTCTGCTCTCCCCCCTCGCTCCTCCTCTGATCTTCCCACTCGCTCCTCCTCTGCTCTGCCCCCTCGCTCCTCCTCTGCTCTTTCCCTTCGCTCCTCCTCCTCCTCTGCTCCTCCCCCTCGCTCCTCCTCCTCTGCTCTCCCCCCTCGCTCCTCCTCTGCTCTTCCCCCTCGCTCCTCCTCTTCCTCTGCTCTTTCCCCTCCCCCCCTCGCTCCTCCTCTGCTCTCCCCCCTCGCCCCTCTCCTCTCTCTGTTCTCCCCCCTCCCCCCTCTCCTCTCTCCTCTCTCCTCTGAAGAGGAGACTCTTGCCAATACCTCCTCTGCTGCTCCTCTCCCTGATATTTCCCTAAGTCCCGCTCTGCTCCTCCTCAGCCTCTCTCTGCTCCTCCCCCTCGCTCCTCCTCCTCTGCTCTCCCCTCGCTCCTCCTCTGCTCTTCCCCCTCGCTCCTCCTCTTCCTCTGCTCTTTCCCTTACCCACCTCGCTCCTCCTCTGCTCTCCCCCCTCGCCACTCTCCTCTCTCTGTTCTCCCCCCTCCCCCCTCTCCTCTCTCCTCTCTCCTCTGAAGAGGAGACTCTTGCCAATACCTCCTCTGCTGCTCCTCTCCCTGATATTTCCCCTAAGTCCCGCTCTGCTCCTCCTCAGCCTCTCTCTGCTCCTCCCCCTCGCTCCTCCTCTGCTCTTCCCCCTCGCTCCTCCTCTTCCTCTGCTCTTTCCCCTCCCCCCCTCGCTCCTCCTCTGCTCTCCCCCCTCCCCCCTCTCCTCTCTCCTCTCTCCTCTGAGGAGGAGACTCTTGCCAAAGCCTCCTCTGCTGCTCCTGGGCCTGTCCCTGATCTTTCTGCCTGGATCCGCGCTTTTTCTGCCAAGGCCCCTAAGGCCCGCTCTGCTCCTCCTCAGCCTCTCTCTGCTCCTGCTCAGCCCCGCTCTGCTCCTGCTCAGCCCCGCTCTGCTCTTGCCCAGCCCCGTTCTGCTCTTGCTCAGCCCCGTTCTGCTCTTGCTCAGCCCCGTTCTGCTCTTGCTCAGCCCCGCTCTGCTCCTGCTCAGCCCCGCTCTGCTCTTGCTCAGCCCCGCTCTGCTCCTGCTCAGCCCCGCTCTGCTCCTGCTCAGCCCCGCTCTGCTCCTGCTCAGCCCCGTTCTGCTCTTGCTCAGCCCCGTTCTGCTCATGCTCAGCCCCGTTCTGCTCTTGCTCAGCCCCACTCTGCTCCTGTTCAGCCCCGCTCTGCTCCTGCTCAGCCCCGCTCTGCTTCTGCTCAGCCCCGCTCTGCTCCTGCTCAGCCCCGTTCTGCTCTTGCTCAGCCCCGTTCCGCTCCTGCTCAGCCCCGCTCTGCTCCTGCTCAGCCCCGCTCTGCTCCTGCTCAGCCCCGCTCTGCTCCTGCTCAGCCCCGCTCTGCTCCTGCTCAGCCCCGTTCTGCTCTTGCTCAGCCCCGTTCTGCTCCTGCTCAGCCCCGCTCTGCTCCTGCTCAGCCCCGCTCTGCTTCTGCTCAGCCCCGCTCTGCTCCTGCTCAGCCCCGTTCTGCTCTTGCTCAGCCCCGTTCTGCTCATGCTCAGCCCCGTTCTGCTCTTGCTCAGCCCCACTCTGCTCCTGTTCAGCCCCGCTCTGCTCCTGCTCAGCCCCGCTCTGCTTCTGCTCAGCCCCGCTCTGCTTCTGCTCAGCCCCGCTCTGCTCCTGCTCAGCCCCGTTCTGCTCTTGCTCAGCCCCGTTCTGCTCTTGCTCAGCCCCGTTCTGCTCTTGCTCAGCCCCGTTCTGCTCTTGCTCAGCCCCACTCTGCTCCTGTTCAGCCCCGCTCTGCTCCTGTTCAGCCCCGCTCTGCTTCTGCTCAGCCCCGCTCTGCTCCTGCTCAGCCCCGTTCTGCTCTTGCTCTGCCCCGTTCTGCTCATGCTCAGCCCCGTTCTGCTCTTGCTCAGCCCCGTTCTGCTCTTGCTCAGCCCCGTTCTGCTCCTGCTCAGCCTCTCTCTGCTCCTGTTCAGCCCCGCTCTGCTCCTGCTCAGCCACTCTCTGCTCCACTGAAGGCCCCTAAGCTCTCCTCTGCTCCTCCTGCCAGGGGCCTTCAGCTCATTTCTCTTCCTGACTGTATGCTTCCTGGCTTCACCCGTCATGCCTGTCAGACTCTCAAACGCTCCTCCTCTGCTCTGCTTGCTCGCCCTCCTAAGCGTCCTAAGCTCAGCTCTTCTGCTAAGATCCCTGAGCTGTCCGTCCCTCTTGTCCCGCAGGTGGAGGTGGAGTCTGCGCCCCTGTTCCCTGGACCTAAGCCGGACTGGGTGCTGCAGATGGAGGCCTACCTGCAGGAGCGACAGCTGGACTGGAAGGACCAGAAAAGGTCAAGTGAGCCACAGAGGCCAATTTCTCCTGAACATCAGCACAACTACTCCTTTTATTTTTAAGAACCTGATCCTTTCTCTCTTTGTTTTTCTTTGAAGGAGCAGAAGAGGAGCTGGGAGTCCACAGAGATGGCATCCAGGTCAAGGGTCATGGGGCATTTTGTAGCATGGAAATGTGTGTTTAGTTTGTAGATATGTATTATGTTGTAAATAGTTTGACTAGGAGACTGACAGGTCCTGGAGACGCTCAGGTCCTTGGGGCAAACATGTCCTGGAGACACACAGAAATACACAGGTCCTGGAGACGTACAGACGCGCACGGGTCCTGGAGACGCGCAGGACCTGGAGACGCACAGAGACGCACAGGTCCTGGAGACGCACAGAGACGCACAGGTCCTGGAGACGCACAGAGATGCACAGGTCCTGGAGACGCACAGGACCTGGAGACACACAGTGACGCACAGGTCCTGGAGACGCAAATGTCCTGTATACGCTCAGGTCCTGGAGACGCACAGGTCCTGGAGACGCACAGAGACTCACAGGTCCTGGAGACGCACAGGTCCTGGAGACGCACAGGTCCTGGAGACGCACAGGTCCTGGAGATACACAGAGACGCACAGGTCCTGGAGACACACAGGACCTGGAGACACACAGTGACGCACAGGTCCTGGAGACGCACAGGTCCTGTAGACGCACAGGTCCTGGAGACCACACAGGTCCTGGAGACCGCACAGGTCCTGGAGACCGCACAGGTCCTGGAGATGCACAGGTCCTGGAGACGCACAGAGACGCACAGGTCCTGGAGACGCACAGGTCCTGGAGACACAGGTCCTGGAGACAGACAGGTCCTGGAGACACACAGGTCCTGCACAGGTCCTGGAGACGCACAGGTCCTGGAGACACAGAGATGCACAGGTCCTGGAGACGCACAGGTCCTGGAGACACAGGTCCTGGAGATGCACAGGTCCTGGAGACGCACAGGTCCTGGAGACGCACAGGTCCTGGAGACGCACAGGTCCTGTAGACACACAGGTCCTGGAGACACACAGAAATGCACAGGTCCTGGAGACGCACAGGTCCTGGAGACACATAGTGATTCACAGGTCCTGGAGATGCACAGGTCCTGTAGAAGCACAGGTCCTGTAGACACACAGGTCCTGGAGACACACAGGTCCTGGAGACACAATGGTCCTGGAGACGCACAGGTCCTGGAGACACACAGGTCCATGAGACGCAAAGGTACTGGAGACGCACAGGTCCTGGAGACGCACAGGTCCTGGAGACGCACAGGTCCTGTAGACACACAGATCCTGGAGACACACAGAAATGCACAGGTCATGGAGACGCACAGGTCCTGGAGACACATAGAGACGCACAGGTCCTGGAGATGCACAGGTCCTGTAGATGCACAGGTCCTGTAGATGCACAGGTCCTGGAGACGCACAGGTCCTGGAGACACATAGAGATGCACAGGTCCTGGAGATGCACAGGTCCTGTAGATGCACAGGTCCTGTAGTTGCACAGGTCCTGTAGACGCACAGGTCCTGGAGACACACAGGTCCTGGAGACACACAGGTCCTGGGGACACACAGGTCCTGGAGACACACAGAAATGCACAGGTCCTGGAGACACACAGAGACGCACAGGTCCTGTAGACACACAGGTCCTGTAGACGCACAGGTCCTGTAGACGCACAGGTCCTGTAGACGCACAGGTCCTGGAGACGCACAGGTCCTGGAGACGCACAGGTCCTGGAGACACATAGAGGTCCTGGAGACCGCACAGGTCCTGTAGACGCACAGGTCCTGGAGACGCACGTGTCCTTTAGACGCACAGGTCCTGGAGACGCACAGGTTCTAGAGACGCACAGGTCCTGGAGACGCACAGGTCCTGGAGACGCACAGGTCCTGGAGACACGCAGAAATCCACAGGTCCTGGAGATGCACAGAGACGCACAGGTCCTGGGGACACACAGGACCTGCAGACACACAGAGACGTACAGGTCCTGGAGACGCACAGGTCCTGGAGATGCACGGGTCCTGGAGATGCACGGGTCCTGGAGACTCACAAGTCTTGGTGACGCACAGAGACGCACAAGTCTTGGAGACGCACAAGTCTTGGAGACGCACAGGTCCTGGGGACGCACAGGTCCTGGGGACGAACAGGTCCTGGAGACGCACAGATCCTGGAGACGCACAGGCCTTGGAGACGCACAGGTCTCTGCGCGTCGAGATATTTGAGTGCTAATATTAGAATATAGTGTCCTAAATGGTTTGTTTGGGATAAAATTTAATTTGGTGAGTACTGAATCATTGATATTCACACATTTTACAGATTGACTTTTTTGGTTTTTCTTTTGCTTTTTTAGCTTCCAACACCAGGTGATGTGACCCTACAAAAGAGCAAAAGGAGGGAAAAATATTGAAAGTTACACAAACAAACACCATACAGTACAGGTATAACATACGTTTATCTGTTTGTACAAAAGTACAGTGGATTTATTTGTCTGTTGTTCTTCCAGTGAGATGAAACTTTTGACCGTGGAGAGATGGAGAAGAGGAGGAGGCTGATATCCATGTCCTCATATAAAATACAGGTTTGTCATAAAAATATGGATTGTATTATATGTCCTTCTTCCAAGTATATTGTATAATTGTGTTCTTATTGGGATAGAAATGGGAGTGTCAAAGCAAACAAGTTTCAGGACCCTCTCTAGGACTGTGCTCCCTGTTGTCTCCCCCTCCCTTCTGTGTTGTCTGTCTCTCCTCCTCCCTGGGCGTGGCCTTCCAAATCTGGCATCTGAAATATCTGCATCAATTTACCTCATTAGTCTGGTTTTTCATCCACTCCCCGCCAGTTTGTCGTATTCACCACACCAGTAAGTAGAAGCGTTTGGCTTCTGAAACTGTAAGTTCACTTTTTGTTAAGTTCAGTTTTTTGGGTTTTCACTTACCTTGATCTGTGTCCAGGTGTCACAGCTGGTTTTTCTGGAACCTGCTTGCCTGTCTGCCTTCCTGGCCGCCTCAATGCTCCCCTCAATGCCCGTCTCATTGCTCGCCTGCCTGCCTGCTATGCACGCCTCGATGCCCACCTTGATGCACGCCTTCCTGCCCGTCTCGATACCCACCTTCCTGTCCGCCTTAGTGACCACCTCGATGCCTGCCTGCCTTCCTGCCTGCCTTCCTGCCTGACTGGGAGCTGTGGGTTGTGGGTCTGGGAGCTGTGGGTCTGTGGGTTGTGGGTCTGGGGGTTGTGGGGGTCTGGGAGCTGTGGGTTGTGGGTCTGGGAGTTGTGGGTCTGTGGGTTGTGGGTCTGGGGGTTGTGGGGGTCTGGGAGCTGTGGGTTGTGGATCTTGGGGCTGTGGGTCTGAGGGCTGTGGGTCTGAGAGCTGTGAGTCTGGGAGTGGGGTTCTAGGAGGTGTGGGTTCTGGATCTTGGGGCTGTGGGTTCTCCTAGACCCACAACCCACAGCTCTCGGACCCCCACAACCCACAACCCACAGCTCCCAGACCCCACAACCCACAGCTCCCAGACCCCCACAACTCCATGACCCACAGCTGCCAGACCCACAGCCCCAAGACCCACAGCCCCCAGACCCACAGCTCCCAGACCTAAAAGCCCCAGCCCCCAGACCCACAACCCACAGCTCCCACACCCAGAACCCACACCTCCCAGACCCCCAGACCCACATCCCCAGACCCAAAACCAACAGCTCACAGACCCCCACAACCCCGAGACCAACAGCTCTCACAGCCACAGCTCCCAGACCCCCACAGCCCCCAGACCCACAACCCACAGTTCAGACCCCCACAACCCCCAGACCCACAGACCCCAGCCCCAAGACCCACAACCCACACCTCCCAGATACTCACAACCCCAAGACCAACAGCTCCCAAACCGACAGCCCCCAGACCCAAAACCCACAGCTCCCAGACCCCCACAACTCCATGACCCACACCTGCCAGATCCACAGCTCCCAGACCTAAAACCCACAGCTCCCAGACCCACAACCCACACCTCCCAGACCCCCACAACTTCAGATCCACAACCCACAGCACCAAGACCCACAACCCACAGCCCCAAGACCCATAACCCACACCTCCCAGACCTCCACAACCCCCCGACCCATAGTCCCCAGACCCACAACCCACAGCCCCAAGACCCACAACCCACAACTCCCAGACCCACAACCCACAGCTCCCAGACCCACAGCCCCCAGACTTACAACCTACAGCTCCCAGACCCACAATCCACACCTCCTAGGACAATTTGAAAAAATATTGAAAGTTACACAAACAAACACCATACAGTACAGGTATAACATAAGTTTATTCTGTTTGTGTATACAAAAGTACAGTGGATTTATTTGTCTGTTGTTCTTCCAGTGAGATGGAACTTTTGACCGTGGAGAGATGGAGAAGAGGAGGAGGCTGATATCCATATCCTCATATAAAATACAGGTTTGTCATCAAAATATGGATTGTATTATATGTCCTTCTTCCAAGTATATTGTATAATTGTGTTTTTATAGGGATAGAAATGGGAGTGATGTCAAAGCAAACAAGTTTCAGGACCCTCTCGAGGACTGTGCTCCCTGTTGTCTCCCCCTCCCTTCTGTGTTGTCTGTCTCTCCTCCTCCCTGGGCGTGGCCTTCCAAATCTGGCATCTGAAATATCTGCATCAATTTACCTCATTAGTCTGGTTTTTCATCCACTCCCCGCCAGTTTGTCGTATTCACCACACCAGTAAGTAGAAGCGTTTGGCTTCTGAAACTGTAAGTTCACTTTTTGTTAAGTTCAGTTTTTTGGGTTTTCACTTACCTTGATCTGTGTCCAGGTGTCACAGCTGGTTTTTCTGGAACCTGCTTGCCTGTCTGCCTTCCTGGCCGCCTCAATGCTCCCCTCAATGCCCGTCTCATTGCCCGCCTGCCTGCCTGCTATGCACGCCTCGATGCCCACCTTGATGCACGCCTTCCTGCCCGTCTCGATACCCATCTTCCTGTCCGCCTTAGTGACCACCTCGATGCCTGCCTGCCTTCCTGCCTGACTGGGAGCTGTGGGTTGTGGGTCTGGGAGCTGTGGGTCTGTGGGTTGTGGGTCTGGGGGTTGTGGGGGTCTGGGAGCTGTGGGTTGTGGGTCTGGGAGTTGTGGGTCTGTGGGTCTGGGGGTTGTGGGGGTCTGGGAGCTGTGGGTTGTGGATCTTGGGGCTGTGGGTCTGAGGGTTGTGGGTCTGAGAGCTGTGAGTCTGGGAGTGGGGTTCTAGGAGGTGTGGGTTCTGGATCTTGGGGCTGTGGGTTCTCCTAGACCCACAACCCACAGCTCTCGGACCCCCACAACCCACAGCGCCCAGACCCCCACAACCCACAGCTCCCAGACCCCCACAACTCCATGACCCACAGCTGCCAGACCCACAGCCCCAAGACCCACAGCCCCCAGACCCACAGCTCCCAGACCTAAAATCCACAGCCCCAAGACCCACAACCCACAGCTCCCACACCCATAACCCACAGCTCACAGACCCCCACAACCCCGAGACCAACAGCTCTCACAGCCACAGCTCCCAGACCCCCACAGCCCCCAGACCCACAACCCACAGTTCAGACCCCCACAACCCCCAGACCCACAGACCCCAGCCCCAAGACCCACAACCCACACCTCCCAGATACTCACAACCACAAGACCAACAGCTCCCAAACCGACAGCCCCCAGACCCAAAACCCACAGCTCCCAGACCCCCACAACTCCATGACCCACAGCTGCCAGATCCACAGCCCCCAGACCCACAGCTCCCAGACCTAAAACCCACAGCTCTCAGACCCACAACCCACACCTCCCAGACCCCCACAACTTCAGATCCACAACCCACAGCCCCAAGACCCATAACCCACACCTCCCAGACCTCCACAACCCCCCGACCCATTGTCCCCAGACCCACAACCCACAGCCCCAAGACCCACAACCCACAACTCCCAGACCCACAACCCACAGCCCCCAGACTTACAACCTACAGCTCCCAGACCCACAATCCACACCACCTAGGACAATTTGAAAAAATATTGAAAGTTACACAAACAAACACCATACAGTACAGGTATAACATAAGTTTATTCTGTTTGTGTATACAAAAGTACAGTGGATTTATTTGTCTGTTGTTCTTCCAGTGAGATGGAACTTTTGACCGTGGAGAGATGGAGAAGAGGAGGAGGCTGATATCCATGTCCTCATATAAAATACAGGTTTGTCATCAAAATATGGATTGTATTATATGTCCTTCTTCCAAGTATATTGTATAATTGTGTTTTTATAGGGATAGAAATGGGAGTGATGTCAAAGCAAACAAGTTTCAGGACCCTCTCTAGGACTGTGCTCCCTGTTGTCTCCCCCTCCCTTCTGTGTTGTCTGTCTCTCCTCCTCCCTGGGCGTGGCCTTCCAAATCTGGCATCTGAAATATCTGCATCAACTTACCTCATTAGTCTGGTTTTTCATCCACTCCCCGCCAGTTTGTCGTATTCACCACACCAGTAAGTAGAAGCGTTTGGCTTCTGAAACTGTAAGTTCACTTTTTGTTAAGTTCAGTTTTTTGGGTTTTCACTTACCTTGATCTGTGTCCAGGTGTCACAGCTGGTTTTTCTGGAACCTGCTTGCCTGTCTGCCTTCCTGGCCGCCTCAATGCTCCCCTCAATGCCCGTCTCATTGCCCGCCTGCCTGCCTGCTATGCACGCCTCGATGCCCACCTTGATGCACGCCTTCCTGCCCGTCTCGATACCCATCTTCCTGTCCGCCTTAGTGACCACCTCGATGCCTGCCTGCCTTCCTGCCTGCCTTCCTGCCTGACTGGGAGCTGTGGGTTGTGGGTCTGGGAGCTGTGGGTCTGTGGGTTGTGGGTCTGGGGGTTGTGGGGGTCTGGGAGCTGTGGGTTGTGGGTCTGGGAGTTGTGGGTCTGTGGGTTGTGGGTCTGGGGGTTGTGGGGGTCTGGGAGCTGTGGGTTGTGGATCTTGGGACTGTGGGTCTGAGGGTTGTGGGTCTGAGAGCTGTGAGTCTGGGAGTGGGGTTCTAGGAGGTGTGGGTTCTGGATCTTGGGGCTGTGGGTTCTCCTAGACCCACAACCCACAGCTCCCAGACCCCCACAACTCCATGACCCACAGCTGCCAGACCCACAGCCCCCAGACCCACAGCCCCCAGACCCACAGCTCCCAGACCTAAAATCCACAGCCCCAAGACCCACAACCCACAGCTCCCACACCCATAACCCACACCCATGACCCCCAGACCCACATCCCCCAGACCCAAAACCCACAGCTCACAGACCCCCACAACCCTGAGACCAACAGCTCTCACAGCCACAGCTCCCAGACCCCCACAGCCCCCAGACCCACAACCCACAGTTCAGACCCCCACAACCCCCAGACCCACAGACCCCAGCCCCAAGACCCACAACCCACACCTCCCAGATACTCACAACCCCAAGACCAACAGCTCCCAAACCGACAGCCCCCAGACCCAAAACCCACAGCTCCCAGACCCCCACAACTCCATGACCCACAGCTGCCAGATCCACAGCCCCCAGACCCACAGCTCCCAGACCTAAAACCCACAGCTCCCAGACCCACAACCCACACCTCCCAGACCCCCACAACTTCAGATCCACAACCCACAGCACCAAGACCCACAACCCACAGCCCCAAGACCCATAACCCACACCTCCCAGACCTCCACAACCCCCCGACCCATAGTCCCCAGACCCACAACCCACAGCCCCAAGACCCACAACCCACAACTCCCAGACCCACAACCCACAGCTCCCAGACCCACAACCCACAGCCCCCAGACTTACAACCTACAGCTCCCAGACCCACAATCCACACCTCCTAGGACAATTTGAAAAAATATTGAAAGTTACACAAACAAACACCATACAGTACAGGTATAACATAAGTTTATTCTGTTTGTGTATACAAAAGTACAGTGGATTTATTTGTCTGTTGTTCTTCCAGTGAGATGGAACTTTTGACCGTGGAGAGATGGAGAAGAGGAGGAGGCTGATATCCATATCCTCATATAAAATACAGGTTTGTCATCAAAATATGGACCGTATCATTTGTCCTTCTTCCAAGTATATTGTATAATTGTGTTCTTATAGGGATAGAAATGGGAGTGATGTCAAAGCAAACAAGTTTCAGGACCCTCTCGAGGACTGTGCTCCCTGTTGTCTCCCCCTCCCTTCTGTGTTGTCTGTCTCTCCTCCTCCCTGGGCGTGGCCTTCCAAATCTGGCATCTGAAATATCTGCATCAACTTACCTCATTAGTCTGGTTTTTCATCCACTCCCCACCAGTTTGTCATATTTACCACACCAGTAAGTAGAAGTGTTTGGCTTCTGAAACTATAAGTTCATTTTTGTGAGTTATTTGGGTTTTCACTTAACTTGATCTGTGTCCAGGTGTCACAGCTGGTTTTTCTGGAACCTGCTTGCTCGCCTGCCTTCCTGGCCGCCTCAATGCCCGCCTTCCTGCCCGCCTTCCTGCCCTCCTCGATGCCCCCCTCAATGCCCATCTGAATGCCTCCATGCCCACATCAATGCCCGCCTCAATGCCTGACTTCCTGCCTGACTGGGAGCTGTGGTTTGTGGGTCTGGGAGCTGTGAGTCTGGGGGTTTGGGAGGTGTGGGTTCTGGGTCTTGGGGCTGTGGGTTGTGGGTCTTGTAGCTGTGGGTTCTCCTAGACCCACAACCCACAGCTCTCGGACCCATATAACCAACAGCTCCCAGACCCACAGCCCAAAAGACCCACAACCCACAGCTCCCGGACGCCCCCAAATCCCAGACCCACAGCTCCCAGACCTAAAACCCACAGCTCCCAGACCCACAGCCCTCAGACCCACAACCCACAGCTCCCAAACCCACAACCCACAGCCCCAAGACCCACTACCCACAGCTCCCAAACCCACAACCCACAGCCCCAAGACCCACAACCCACAGCTCCCAGACCCACAACCCACAGCCCCAAGACCCACTACCCACAGCTCCCAAACCCACAACCCACAGCCCCAAGACCCACAACCCACAGCTCCCAGAACCTCAACCCACAGCTCCCAGACCCACAACCCACAGCTCCCAGACCCACAACCCACAGTTCCCAGACCCACAACCCACAGCTCCCAGACCCACAACCCACAGCTCCCAGACCCACAACCTACAGCCCCAAGACCCACAACCCACAGCTCCCAGACCCACAACCCACAGCTCCCAAACCCACAACCCACAGCCCCAAGACCCACAGCCCTCAGACCCACAACCCACAGCTCCCAAACCCACAGCCCCAAGACCCACAACCCACAGCTCCCAAACCCACAACCCACAGCCCCAAGACCCACTACCCACAGCTCCCAAACCCACAACCCACAGCCCCAAGACCCACAACCCACAGCTCCCAGACCCACAACCCACACCTCCCAGACCCACAGCCCCCAGACTTACCACCTACAGCTCCCAGACCCACAATCCACACCTCCAAGGACAGAGAGAGAGGTGAGCATTAGAGTTTAGTTTTAGTTCTTCCAGCAGCAGCAGCAGAGCTTAGTCACTGGCCACTGCAACACACTGGTTTTGGTCTTCAGTTGCAACGAGCGAACCAGGCCTCTGGAGTCAGTGTTTACAGTCAGGACTTCCCATCTGCCAGCATCCTCTGAGGGCAGTAGCATCGCCCAGGACAGATGTTCCTTCTTGGTCTTTCCTGCATTATAGGTAAGTATTCTTAGATCCATCTTTTCCAAAATATTTCTGTCATGTATTGTATTTGTCTCCACCTTTTTTTCAGGTACAAATCTTGCATTTGAAATAGCTCCGGCTGCATGACAGGTTTGCCCTTTAATGTCAGGATGTGATTTGGTGCGAGCGCTTCTAGATCACTTGGATCAGACTGGTGTAAGAGGTTTGTCATTCAAGATGGCTTCTGCTTCACAAAACACAGTTTGAAGAACTTCGGCTGGTCAGACATGTGAAAATGACTCCATATCTTTTAAGTAGGCTCCTGCCCCTTTTAACATTGATGTCTACTCCAACATCAGTGAATGGAGCTTTGTCTGACATTACTCTTTCCAGAGGCAGATCGGCCATTTTTTGTTCCATTAACTTTCCTCTGTTTCTTCTACAGGTGAATTTTCTGGCATCAGAATTAGCATTAGAATTAGAGTATCCAGTATTTTTGTCGCAGCCTGGACAGCATGTGGTTCCTTCCTGCGTGGCCAAGTTGATGGTGAATCTAGCGCAGAATCAATGTTGACACATGCGTGTCTTTACTCAGAATGACAGGATGAGTGTCCAGTGGCAGAGCTGCTTTATGGAGACAACCACCCACTCTGAGCAGACCATTGTGAAGCACTGGATCCAGGCTGTACAGGTTGTTTTCCTTGAAGATGTTCTTGTTTGAACTTTTGATGCTGCTCAAACTGAATATTAGCCTGCTCTGCTTTAGCCAGGTCTTCACACATTAAAGTTTGTCCTTTTGCTGTACTTTTGAAATGCTGCTTTTTTTTTTTTTTTTTTTTTTTTTAAAATTTTCCGACTGTTTCGAAAACTGTTTTCTTTGACAGCACTTTGAGCAGCTCTTTCACCTTTAAAAAACAGGCTTCATTTTTCTTCAACTTCACCCAGGATGAACAGCTTGTGAGGAGGAAACTAGTGGGACTTTTCTTCTCCTCCACAACACTGACTGTTACATCTTTCTTCACTTCAGGGTCATCAGAAGGATTGGATCAGAATTTCCATCCAATTTTGGCCATTTATCTTTAGGCTCAAACAAAAAGTGAGGGCCGTTGATCCATCTGCTGTGCTCCATGAAGTGTTCAGCTCTCATTCCTCTTGATTGTCTTTAGTGGACATGATAATCCCTTTGGATTCTTAAATATGAAGCATTGCCGTATCCCACTTGGCTGGCATCAGAGAGGTGGTGGAGCTGCCCTGTGACAGGGCTGGAGTCATCAGGCTTAATGCACCGATCCACTCTGAACTCTGCAATTTTCTTTCGATCTTGTAGCCAGCCTGACCATTGTTTGGAGAAGTGGCGGTGAACAGCACCATCCCAGCCCAGGTTTGTTCTGCAGAGCTCTTGCAATAGCAGCTTAGCAGTGAGTGTGGAAGGGGCAAGAAAACCGAGAGGGTCATATAGTGAGCTCACCACTAACAATCTTGGCTGATCTTGAAGTGAGGATTAAAACTTAAATGTGTCACCCTCAGTGCACCACTGAAGCCCCAGTGCTCGCTCCATTGGGAGCTCATCTCCATTCAAATCCAGTTCCGATATTTCTTTTGCTTTGTTATTGTTGGAAACTGTATGCAGCTGCACTGCACGGCTATTGCTGAGCCACATTGAAAGTTTGAATCTGCCTTTACTGCAGAGGGCTGACAAATCTTGTATTATTTTTATTGCTTCTTCTTCTGTAGACAGAGATTTTAGGCAATCGTCCAGATAGAAATTATGTTTTATTGTATTAACAACTTCAGGAGAAAAGTGCTGAGCGTTGTCTTCATCTGTTCTTCTTAGAGCGTAATTTGCACAGTTTGGTGAGGATGCAGCTCCAAACAGATGGACTTTCATGCGATATTCTTTTGGCGCTTGTGAATTGTCACCGTTTGGCCACCAGAGGAAGCACAGAAAGTTTCTCTGGTGCTCTGGAACCTGGACCTGGGCCTGGATATCTGCCATGACAGCAGCAGACTCTTGTCTGAAGCACAGAAGAACTCCCACATCAGAATTTGTTAGATCAGGCCCCTGCAGGAGCTGAAAGTTGAGTGAGGTTTTTTCTTGGGTGATAAACACCATGGTGTGGAGTAAACCACATCATTAGCTGTGAGCTGCTCATCAGGCACCAATTCAGCATGTCCATCGCAGCATGTTTTGTGTTGACATTTTGCCCTTTGAAAGGTAGCTCTATGCAGTAATGTCCATCAATAAATGCTGCTGTACTGGTCATTATGTCCATAAACCTGATGTCTTCTCTTGACATTTTCTTTTGCTCCTGTGATGTTTTTTCATTGAACTCCTGATTATATTGTTAAATCAAAATGTTGTCAAGATGTTCCACAGATATTCTATTTACTATTACAGCAGAGCAGCTAATCTTGTCTTTGCCTTCACAACAAAGTGGACCATTAATGACCCATCACACTCGGCCCGAACAGCACAGGGCCCTTCACCCTGGCTGTTTATTAGCTTAACATTTTGTAGATACGACCACTTGTCAATATTGTTTTTTGTGTCATCACATCAGGGAGCTCAATGTACTCATTTTCTTCATGTGCAGCAATTTTAAGTCCAAGAAATAATGTTTGTATTAACGATGCTTCTAAGGCCCATTGTTCGCAGCAAAATACTTGCACTCTTGCCTTTAATGTACAGTTTTCTTGATATATTTTGGCAAAATGTGCCGTTGCTGCCTAGATCCAAGAAGGCATAAGTCTGTACTTGTGCTTTGGCTCTTTACTTGGACAGCAGCAATGGACACAACTGAATGGCCTTTGTCACCAGCCCCAATAAGGCCACAGGTTTGAGTCACTGTAGATGTGGTTGAGGTGGTAGAGCTGATGACAGGCTGCAGGGGGCGTTTGATTTGTACATTTTCATGTTCAATGGGATGAACAGTAGAACAGTTGGGTGCTTTGGTGACAAATAGAACACTCCATTCAATTTCTGCATTCTTTACTTGTGTGACCAGTTTTAAAACATCCAAAACAGAAAAAAACTTTAATAAAGTTCACCTTGTCTTTGTGTGCCTTTTCTTTGAAATGAAAACATTTTTCCAGAGTGTGATTACACAAAATAAACAGCTGTGATTTACAGAAGATTTGTTTTTATTTGTTGTGAATTTGTTTGGTGGTAAAACTCCCTCTTTGTCTTTGTTTAATTTGACTGCTGTTGGAGCTCTTGGGTGTAGAGTACTGTGGATCTTGAATCAGATGCTATTTTGACCTGTTTTTCACTGAACGAAACGTTTCTCATGTTTGTGGGCAAATCAAGTTCTTTCATGTGAGCTATGTGTTCAGTTAGGTTTGAGCATCCTTTGAGAAATGACCGCTTTAATATCATGACCTTTTATTGATGACCAGTTATTCATCTTTTCCATGTATGCATGTGCAATGTTATGTTCATTTCCAAAATGCGCAGCATTGTCATCCACTGTAAAAGAACTATAGTTTGTTGCATTTATTAAATTATAGAATGACAAAAACTGTTGACATTTTATTGCTGTTTTTTTACCTGTTATAACAAAGGATTGGACTTATTGGGCTGAGACTGAACCAAAGGCGGACTTTTTTGCGCGCTTGCCCCACCTCCAGCACAGAGTGGCTTCATTTCACTGTCTCTCCAGAATTCAGCCTTTTAGTGTCGAGTGTCGGTGGTCCTGACACAGGTCGTGTGCGCTGCAGTCCGTGAAGTCACCATAACAGTAACACTTTGCTATAACCTGCGCAAGCATCTTTCCTCTTTCGTGCAGTTTATTGTTTTTTATGTGAATTGTCCCGGATAAAGAAACAATTAAAGTCTGATTTTCACATATGCACGTGCACTAGACACACGCTCTGACGTCAGCGCGAACACTGTACTACTGTTGCCAGGTGCGTGTTTCAAACCACTGCAAACTTTGCAAACTTCGGCTGCGACAAAACCCGCTTCTGTGAACTTCATAACGATTTGGACAAAAAGGAGACATAACTTTGGGACTTTTCCGGCAGACTGTGACTGACATCCCCCTGAATCGGATTACGACATTTTGGTGAAGAAAAAACGTGAGCTTTTTCACTTTCCCTGTTCACATTAATCCTTATGGGATTTGACGATGTTACACAAAAAGCAACGATAGTTACGCACAATTTTATCAAAGTATAGATCACGTTTACGGTCATTTTATTAAAAAAAAAGTGTGCTTTTGTCCCTGCCTCTCGGGCAGGAGGCTGCGGTCCATCCGGACCAGAACCTGCCACAAGAACAGTTGGTTTCCCTCATGTTGGACTCATGAACACTTTATAATACCTGCCACTTTAACAACATATTACAAAAGAGCTATCTATTTGCACTGCAACATTTGCACTACTGACTGTCCAACTGTACATTTCTGTATATAGTCTTAGTCTATCTTAGTCTACTTTATTTTATTTTATCTCATTCTTAATCTTATCCATGCCTATATTATACATTTCATTATATGTTATTCATTGTTTTATGTTGTACCTTACGCCGAAAGTTCCTGTGTTTGTGAATTTTGATCACTGACAATAAACCGATTGTGATATCAAGTGACAAATAGCTCCTACAGCGCATATTAATTAAGACTCGCTCTCGGATTAAGATACAGCGGCCGTTTCTCCGTGATTCCTGGGCTGTTTACATGAAATCAAAGGTGTCAAAAACGTTTCAATCTCCTCTGATGTGAATTCTTGCCTCCTCTTTCCCCTCACTCCTCACGAGCGCTCCGGAGAGAGAGAGAGCGTGCGTAACGCCACGCCCCCTCTGTAAAAATGCATTTGGAAGCAAATTGTTGCTTGACTTACCACAAGGTAAAAAGTATTCTACTGAAATGATTTACAGCGTTTAATTCAGGAATCAGTAACCGCTTGTATTCATTTGTCTTCATTCAAAAAAATCCATCCAACTCCATGATTTTTCGGCCCCCCTGCACTCACGCCAGGCACCCACTTTGACAAAGTAAAACACACACCAAACATCACTCTGAAATTATTGGCTTGTTGGATATTTGTGGCTGTAAACAGTGCAAACGTTAAAGAAACAAATAAAGTCTGATTTTCACATATGCACGTGCACTAGACACACGCTCTGACGTCGGCGCGCACGCTGTACTACTGTTGCCAGGTGCGTGTTTTAAACCACTGCAAACTTTGCAAACTTCGGCTGCGACAAAAACCTGCTTCTGTGAACTTCACGACGATTTGGACAAAAAAGAGACATAACTTTGGGACTTTTCCGACAGACTGTGACTGACATCCCTCTGAATCGGATTACGACATTTTGGTGAAGAAAAAACGTGAGCTTTTTCACTTTCCCTGTTCACATTAGTCCTTGTGGGATTTGACCATGTTACACAAAAAGCAACAATAGTTACGCACAATGGTCTTTTATCAAAGTATAGATCACGTTTACGGTAATTTTATTCAAACAAATGTGTGCTTTTGTGTCTGCCTCTCGGGCAGGAGGCTGCGGTCCATCCGGACCAGAACCTCCCGCCACAAGAACAGTTGGTTTCCCTCATGTTGGACTCATGAACACTTTATAATACCTGCCACTTTAACAATATATTACAAAAGAGCTATCTATTTGCACTGCAACATTTGCACTACTGACTGTCCAACTGTACATTTCTGTATATAGTCTTAGTCTATCTTAGTCTACTTTATTTTATTTTATCTCATTCTTAATCTTATGCATGCCTATATTATACATTTCATTATATGTTATTCATTGTTTTATGTTGCACCTTACGCCGAAAAAAGTTCCTATGTTTGTGAATTTTGATCACTGACAATGGAAATAAACCGATTCTGATTCTGATCTCCTTTACATGCACCAAATGAAAAGCATTCCACCTGCAGCTGGAAACAGGCCACTGAGCCTCAAACTGTGGCTACTGTGAGCACGAAAAGGCACTAAACACTCATATATTTGTTATTTAGGTTTCCAAAGACTGTTGGGGCCCAAGAAATGTAATTACTAGGTGAAGGCCCCGCTGTCTCCGTCTGATTTTGAATTGTATCATTTGATAAATTTGTAGCACGGACTTTTTACCCTGAAAAAATATGTTTCTTCTTTTTAAAATTCCCATTTTAAACATTCATAGATTTTCAAGTCCTCATATTCAACAGTCTAAATTCAGAGTGTACATATTGCAGTGGAAAATTTCACATCAAAAACTCGAGATGCTCGAGAAGTTTGACTCACTTGGACTAATCCTTGTGTGCCAGACAAATATGTGGACGTTTTTCACTGCAAACTCTCACTCTGAACTTAAACTTAAACTTAATTTGAGGAGCTGAATATCTATTGAATACTATTTTACACGAGAATTTTTAAACTAAGAAAAAGTATGATTTGAAGGGTTTAAAAAGTGAACATTGAAAATTCAAAATCAGTTGAAATACATTTCTCTGAATCAGTAATAAGCATAAAGTTCTTATTTCATCTGTAAATCTATGAGGATAAACATGACCGAACAGTTTGAAATAGTTTTGTTTGGAAAAATTGAATAGCAGTGTTGGTTTGGAGATCTTCAAAATTAAAAATATCATCCATATATACTTCATTGAGAATTAAAACTGAAAAAGCAACACAAATGTCTGGTATAAAGTGATATTTCTGCATTTCTGTGGTACGTGACTTTTTGGCATTGCTAAAATATTGTCTGAATATAGAAATAATGCAGAAAAGTACCTAAAAATGTTCAGTTTTTCATTATCACCCAACCCTAATGTCAACATGGAGACTGACAAAGTAGGATATTTATATTCTGCACCAAAATATTCACATTTTAACCCTAAATATCTACATTTTCACCCTAACATTTAAGGTTAATCTGCTAAAAAGTGCACTTACAGCTACCTTAAAGAGACTATTATTATAAAATTATTCAGCAAAATAAACACAATTTCAGTGCAGTGAAATACTGCATTTCAAATGCAGAGATTTCAAAGTGTGAATCCTGACTTGAGCTTTTTGTTTTTCACTCCTGGCTGGGCTTTTCTCTTGAATGTGAGCTCTGTTGGTGTCTGACACAGCGTGTTCCTCTCCACAGATCTGTGTGACTCGTGCCCAGTTTCTTCAGGCGTCCAGGCGTCAGGACGTCCTGCACAGGAGCTGCTCCTGGCCCTAAGTCCACACTCACACACAGACACACACTCACACACTCTCTCCCTCTGCTCCTCCTTCCTCCACTATGCGTTGTGCCGCAAGGTTTCCCTGGTCTAGGCCTGGCTCGAACTCCTCCTCCTCCTCCCCCTCCTCCTCCTCCTCCTCCTCCTGCTCCTCCTGCTCCTCCTGCTCCTCCTCCTCCTCCTCCTCCTCCTCCTCCTCCTCCTCCTCCTCCTCCTCCTCCTCCTCCTCCTCCCCCTCCTCCTCCTCCTCTTCCTCCTCTGCTCTACCCCCTCGCTCCTCCTCCTCTGCTTTCCCCCCTCGCTCCTCCTCTGCTCTTCCCCCTCGCTCCTCCTCTTCCTCTGCTCTTTCCCCTCCCCCCCTCGCTCCTCCTCTGCTCTCCCCCCTCACCCCTCTCCTCTCTCTGCTCTCCCCCCTCCCCCCTCTCCTCTCTCCTCTCTCCTCTGAAGAGGAGACTCTTGCCAATACCTCCTCTGCTGCTCCTCTCCCTGATATTTCCCCTAAGTCCCGCTCTGCTCCTCCTCAGCCTCTCTCTGCTCCTCCCCCTCGCTCCTCCTCCTCTGCTCTCCCCCCTCTCTCCTCCTCTGATCTTCCCCTTCGCCCCTCCTTCGCTGCTCTACCCCCTCGCTCCTCCTCCTTTGTTCTGCCCCCTCGCCCCTCTCCTCTCTCTGCTCGTGCCACCTGGCGCTTACTCCGCTGCTCTTGCGTGTCGTCAGCTCCTCCTCCTCTGCTCGATCCTCTCGCTCTTCCTCCTCTGCTCTCCCCCCTCGCTCCTCCTCTGCTCTGCCCCCTCGCTCCTCTGCTCTCCCCCCTCGCTCCTCCTCTGATCTTCCCACTCGCTCCTCCTCTGCTCTGCCCCCTCGCTCCTCCTCCTCCTCTGCTCTCCCCCCTCGCTCCTCCTCTGCTCTTTCCCTTCGCTCCTCCTCCTCCTCTGCTCCTCCCCCTCGCTCCTCCTCCTCTGCTCTCCCCCCTCGCTCCTCCTCTGCTCTTCCCCCTCGCTCCTCCTCTTCCTCTGCTCTTTCCCCTCCCCCCCTCGCTCCTCCTCTGCTCTCCCCCCTCGCCCCTCTCCTCTCTCTGTTCTCCCCCCTCCCCCCTCTCCTCTCTCCTCTCTCCTCTGAAGAGGAGACTCTTGCCAATACCTCCTCTGCTGCTCCTCTCCCTGATATTTCCCCTAAGTCCCGCTCTGCTCCTCCTCAGCCTCTCTCTGCTCCTCCCCCTCGCTCCTCCTCCTCTGCTCTCCCCCCTCGCTCCTCCTCTGCTCTTCCCCTCGCTCCTCCTCTTCCTCTGCTCTTTCCCCCCTCGCTCCTCCTCTGCTCTCCCCCCTCCCCTCTCCTCTCTCTCTCCTCTCTCCTCTGAGGAGGAGACTCTTGCCAAAGCCTCCTCTGCTGCTCCTGGGCTTGTCCCTGATCTTTCTGCCTGGATCCGCGCTTTTTCTGCCAAGGCCCCTAAGGCCCGCTCTGCTCCTCCTCAGCCTCTCTCTGCTCCTGCTCAGCCCCGCTCTGCTCCTGCTCAGCCCCGTTCTGCTCTTGCCCAGCCCCGTTCTGCTCTTGCTCAGCCCCGTTCTGCTCTTGCTCAGCCCCGTTCTGCTCTTGCTCAGCCCCACTCTGCTCCTGCTCAGCCCCGCTCTGCTCCTGCTCAGCCCCGCTCTGCTCCTGCTCAGCCCCGCTCTGCTCCTGCTCAGCCCCGCTCTGCTTCTGCTCAGCCCCGCTCTGCTCCTGCTCAGCCCCGTTCTGCTCTTGCTCAGCCCCGTTCTGCTCTTGCTCAGCCCCACTCTGCTCCTGTTCAGCCCCGCTCTGCTCCTGCTCAGCCCCGCTCTGCTCCTGCTCAGCCCCGCTCTGCTCCTGCTCAGCCCCGTTCTGCTCTTGCTCAGCCCCGTTCTGCTCCTGCTCAGCCCCGTTCTGCTCCTGCTCAGCCCCGTTCTGCTCATGCTCAGCCCCGTTCTGCTCTTGCTCAGCCCCGTTCTGCTCTTGCTCAGCCCCGTTCTGCTCTTGCTCAGCCCCGTTCTGCTCCTCCTCAGCCCCGCTCTGCTCCTGCTCAGCCCCGTTCTGCTCTTGCTCAGCCCCGTTCTGCTCATGCTCAGCCACGTTCTGCTCTTGCTCAGCCCCGTTCTGCTCTTGCTCAGCCCCGTTCTGCTCCTGCTCAGCCTCTCTCTGCTCCTGTTCAGCCCCGCTCTGCTCCTGCTCAGCCACTCTCTGCTCCACTGAAGGCCCCTAAGCTCTCCTCTGCTCCTCCTGCCAGGGGCCTTCAGCTCATTTCTCTTCCTGACTGTATGCTTCCTGGCTTCACCCGTCATGCCTGTCAGACTCTCAAACGCTCCTCCTCTGCTCTGCTTGCTCGCCCTCCTAAGCGTCCTAAGCTCAGCTCTTCTGCTAAGATCCCTGAGCTGTCCGTCCCTCTTGTCCCGCAGGTGGAGGTGGAGTCTGCGCCCCTGTTCCCTGGACCTAAGCCGGACTGGGTGCTGCAGATGGAGGCCTACCTGCAGGAGCGACAGCTGGATTGGAAGGACTGGAAAAGGTCAAGTGAGCCACAGAGGCCAATTTCTCCTGAACATCAGCACAACTACTCCTTTTATTTTTAAGAACCTGATCCTTTCTCTCTTTGTTTTTCTTTGAAGGAGCAGAAGAGGAGCTGGGAGTCCACAGAGAGGGCATCCAGGTCAAGGGTCATGGGGCATTTTGTAGCATGGAAATGTGTGTTTAGTTTGTAGATATGTATTATGTTGTAAATAGTTTGACTAGGAGACTGACAGGTCCTGGAGACGCTCAGGTCCTTGGGGCAAACAGGTCCTGGAGACACACAGAAATACACAGGTCCTGGAGACGTACAGACGCGCACGGGTCCTGGAGACGCGCAGGACCTGGAGACACACAGTGACGCACAGGTCCTGGAGACGCACAGAGACGCACAGGTCCTGGAGACGCACAGAGACGCACAGGTCCTGGAGACGCACAGAGACGCACAGGTCCTGGAGACGCACCGGAACTGGAGACGCACCGGACCTGGAGACACACAGTGACGCACAGGTCCTGGAGACGCAAAGGTCCTGTAGACGCATAGGTCCTGGAGACGCACAGGTCCTGGAGACGCACAGAGACTCACAGGTCCTGGAGACGCACAGGTCCTGGAGACGCACAGGTCCTGGAGACGCACAGGTCCTGGAGATACACAGAGACGCACAGGTCCTGTAGACGCACAGGACCTGGAGACACACAGTGACGCACAGGTCCTGGAGACGCACAGGTCCTGTAGACGCACAGGTCCTGGAGACCGCACAGGTCCTGGAGACCGCACAGGTCCTGGAGACCGCACAGGTCCTGGAGACCGCACAGGTCCTGGAGATGCACAGGTCCTGGAGACGCACAGAGATGCACAGGTCCTGGAGAAGCACAGGTCCTGGAGACACGCAGAAATCCACAGGTCCTGGAGACGCACAGGTCCTGGAGACACACAGAGACGCACAGGTCCTGTAGACGCACAGGTCCTGTAGACGCACAGGTCCTGGAGACGCACAGGTCCTGGAGACGCACAGGTCCTGGAGATGCACAGGTCCTGGAGACGCACAGGTCCTGTAGACACACAGGTCCTGGAGACACACAGAAATGCACAGGTTCTGGAGACGCACAGGTCCTGGAGACACATAGAGACGCACAGGTCCTGGAGATGCACAGGTCCTGTAGACGCACAGGTCCTGTAGACGCACAGGTCCTGGAGACACACAGGTCCTTTAGACGCACAGGTCCTGGAGACGCACAGGTCCTGGAGACGCACAGGTCTTGGAGACGCACAGGTCCTGGAGACGCATTGGTCCTGGAGACGCACAGGTCCTGGAGACGCACAGGTCCTGTAGACACACAGGTCCTGGAGACACACAGAAATGCACAGGTCCTGGAGACGCACAGGTCCTGGAGACACATAGAGACGCACAGGTCCTGGAGATGCACAGGTCCTGTAGACGCACAGGTCCTGTAGACACACAGGTCCTGGAGACGCACAGGTCCTGGGGACACACAGGTCCTGGAGACACATAGAGACGCACAGGTCCTGGAGATGCACAGGTCCTGTAGAAGCACAGGTCCTGGAGACACGCAGAAATCCACAGGTCCTGGAGACGCACAGGTCCTGGAGACACACAGAGACGCACAGGTCCTGTAGACGCACAGGTCCTGTAGACGCACAGGTCCTGTAGACGCACAGGTCCTGGAGACGCACAGGTCCTGGAGACGCACAGGTCCTGGAGATGCACAGGTCCTGGAGACGCACAGGTCCTGTAGACACACAGGTCCTGGAGACACACAGAAATGCACAGGTTCTGGAGACGCACAGGTCCTGGAGACACATAGAGACGCACAGGTCCTGGAGATGCACAGGTCCTGTAGACGCACAGGTCCTGTAGACGCACAGGTCCTGGAGACACACAGGTCCTTTAGACGCACAGGTCCTGGAGACGCACAGGTCCTGGAGACGCACAGGTCTTGGAGACGCACAGGTCCTGGAGACGCACAGGTCCTGGAGACGCACAGGTCCTGGAGACGCACAGGTCCTGTAGACACACAGGTCCTGGAGACACACAGAAATGCACAGGTCCTGGAGACGCACAGGTCCTGGAGACACATAGAGACGCACAGGTCCTGGAGATGCACAGGTCCTGTAGACGCACAGGTCCTGTAGACACACAGGTCCTGGAGACGCACAGGTCCTGGGGACACACAGGTCCTGGAGACACATAGAGACGCACAGGTCCTGGAGATGCACAGGTCCTGTAGACGCACAGGTCCTGTAGACACACAGGTCCTGGAGACGCACAGGTCCTGGGGACACACAGGTCCTGGAGACGCACAGGTCTTGGAGACGCACAGGTCCTGGAGACGAATAGGTCCTGGAGACGCACAGGTCCTGTAGACGCACAGGTCCTGGAGACACACAGGTCCTGGAGACGCACAGGTCCTGGGGACACACAGGTCCTGGAGACACACAGAAATGCACAGGTCCTGGAGACACACAGACACGCACAGGTCCTGGAGACGCACATGTCCTGGAGACGCACAGGTCCTGGAGACGCACAGGTCCTGGAGACGCACAGGTCCTGGAGACGCACAGGTCTTGGAGACGCACAGGTCCTGTAGACGCACAGGTCCTGGAGACGCACAGGTCCTGGAAACACATAGAGGTCCTGGAGATGCACAGGTCCTGTAGACGCACAGGTCCTGGAGACGCACATGTCCTTTAGACGCACAGGTCCTGGAGACGCACAGGTTCTAGAGACGCACAGGTCCTGGAGACGCACAGGTCCTGGAGACGCACAGGTCCTGGAGACACGCAGAAATCCACAGGTCCTGGAGATGCACAGAGACGCACAGGTCCTGGGGACACACAGGACCTGCAGACACACAGAGACGTACAGGTCCTGGAGACGCACAGGTCCTGGAGATGCACGGGTCCTGGAGACTCACAAGTCTTGGTGACGCACAGAGACGCACAAGTCTTGGAGACACATGGGTCCTGGGGACGCACAGGTCCTGGGGACGCACAGGTCCTTGGGGCGAACAGGTCCTGGAGACGCACAGATCCTGGAGACGCACAGGCCTTGGAGACGCACAGGCCTTGGAGACGCACAGGTCTTTGCGCGTCGAGATATTTGAGTGCTAATATTAGAGTATAGTGTCCTAAATGGTTTGTTTGGGATAAAATTTAATTTGGTGAGTACTGAATCATTGATATTCACACATTTTACAGATTGACTTTTTTGGTTTTTCTTTTGCTTTTTTAGCTTCCAACACCAGGTGATGTGACCCTACAAAAGAGCAAAAGGAGGGAAAAATATTGAAAGTTACACAAACAAACACCATACAGTACAGGTATAACATACGTTTATCTGTTTGTACAAAAGTACAGTGGATTTATTTGTCTGTTGTTCTTCCAGTGAGATGAAACTTTTGACCATGGAGAGATGGAGAAGAGGAGGAGGCTGATATCCATGTCCTCATATAAAATACAGGTTTGTCATCAAAATATGGATTGTATTATATGTCCTTCTTCCAAGTATATTGTATAATTGTGTTCTTATTGGGATAGAAATGGGAGTGTCAAAGCAAACAAGTTTCAGGACTCTCTCTAGGACTGTGCTCCCTGTTGTCTCCCCCTCCCTTCTGTGTTGTCTGTCTCTCCTCCTCCCTGGGCGTGGCCTTCCAAATCTGGCATCTGAAATATCTGCATCAATTTACCTCATTAGTCTGGTTTTTCATCCACTCCCCGCCAGTTTGTCGTATTCACCACACCAGTAAGTAGAAGCGTTTGGCTTCTGAAACTGTAAGTTCACTTTTTGTTAAGTTCAGTTTTTTGGGTTTTCACTTACCTTGATCTGTGTCCAGGTGTCACAGCTGGTTTTTCTGGAACCTGCTTGCCTGTCTGCCTTCCTGGCCGCCTCAATGCTCCCCTCAATGCCCGTCTCATTGCCCGCCTGCCTGCCTGCTATGCACGCCTCGATGCCCACCTTGATGCACGCCTTCCTGCCCGTCTCGATACCCACCTTCCTGTCCGCCTTAGTGACCACCTCGATGCCTGCCTGCCTTCCTGCCTGCCTTCCTGCCTGACTGGGAGCTGTGGGTTGTGGGTCTGGGAGCTGTGGGTCTGTGGGTTGTGGGTCTGGGGGTTGTGGGGGTCTGGGAGCTGTGGGTTGTGGGTCTGGGAGTTGTGGGTCTGTGGGTTGTGGGTCTGGGGGTTGTGGGGGTCTGGGAGCTGTGGGTTGTGGATCTTGGGGCTGTGGGTCTGAGGGCTGTGGGTCTGAGAGCTGTGAGTCTGGGAGTGGGGTTCTAGGAGGTGTGGGTTCTGGATCTTGGGGCTGTGGGTTCTCCTAGACCCACAACCCACAGCTCTCGGACCCCCACAACCCACAGCTCCCAGACCCCCACAACCCACAGATCCCAGACCCACACAACTCCATGACCCTCAGCTGCCAGACCCACAGCCCCAAGACCCACAGCCCCCAGACACACAGCTCCCAGACCTAAAATCCACAGCCCCAAGACCCACAACCCACAGCTCCCACACCCATAACCCACACCTCCCAGACCCCCAGACCCACATCCCCCAGACCCAAAACCAACAGCTCACAGACCCCCACAACCCCGAGACCAACAGCTCTCACAGCCACAGCTCCCAGACCCCCACAGCCCCCAGACCCACAACCCACAGTTCAGACCCCCACAACCCCCAGACCCACAGACCCCAGCCCCAAGACCCACAACCCACACCTCCCAGATACTCACAACCCCAAGACCAACAGCTCCCAAACCGACAGCCCCCAGACCCAAAACCCACAGCTCCCAGACCCCCACAACTCCATGACCCACAGCTGCCAGATCCACAGCCCCCAGACCCACAGCTCCCAGACCTAAAACCCACAGCTCCCAGACTCACAACCCACACCTCCCAGACCCCCACAACTTCAGATCCACAACCCACAGCACCAAGACCCACAACCCACAGCCCCAAGACCAATAACCCACACCTCTCAGACCTCCACAACCCCCCGACCCATAGTCCCCAGACCCACAACCCACAGCCCCAAGACCCACAACCCACAACTCCCAGACCCACAACCCACAGCTCCCAGACCCACAGCCCCCAGACTTACAACCTACAGCTCCCAGACCCACAATCCACACCTCCTAGGACAATTTGAAAAAATATTGAAAGTTACACAAACAAACACCATACAGTACAGGTATAACATAAGTTTATTCTGTTTGTGTATACAAAAGTACAGTGGATTTATTTGTCTGTTGTTCTTCCAGTGAGATGGAACTTTTGACCGTGGAGAGATGGAGAAGAGGAGGAGGCTGATATCCATGTCCTCATATAAAATACAGGTTTGTCATCAAAATATGGATTGTATTATATGTCCTTCTTCCAAGTATATTGTATAATTGTGTTTTTATAGGGATAGAAATGGGAGTGATGTCAAAGCAAACAAGTTTCAGGACCCTCTCTAGGACTGTGCTCCCTGTTGTCTCCCCCTCCCTTCTGTGTTGTCTGTCTCTCCTCCTCCCTGGGCGTGGCCTTCCAAATCTGGCATCTGAAATATCTGCATCAATTTACCTCATTAGTCTGGTTTTTCATCCACTCCCCGCCAGTTTGTCGTATTCACCACACCAGTAAGTAGAAGCGTTTGGCTTCTGAAACTGTAAGTTCACTTTTTGTTAAGTTCAGTTTTTTGGGTTTTCACTTACCTTGATCTGTGTCCAGGTGTCACAGCTGGTTTTTCTGGAACCTGCTTGCCTGTCTGCCTTCCTGGCCGCCTCAATGCTCCCCTCAATGCCCGTCTCATTGCTCGCCTGCCTGCCTGCTATGCACGCCTCGATGCCCACCTTGATGCACGCCTTCCTGCCCGTCTCGATACCCACCTTCCTGTCCGCCTTAGTGACCACCTCGATGCCTGCCTGCCTTCCTGCCTGCCTTCCTGCCTGACTGGGAGCTGTGGGTTGTGGGTCTGGGAGCTGTGGGTCTGTGGGTTGTGGGTCTGGGGGTTGTGGGGGTCTGGGAGCTGTGGGTTGTGGGTTTGGGAGTTGTGGGTCTGTGGGTTGTGGGTCTGGGTGTTGTGGGGGTCTGGGAGCTGTGGGTTGTGGATCTTGGGGCTGTGGGTCTGAGGGCTGTGGGTCTGAGAGCTGTGAGTCTGGGGGTGGGGTTCTAGGAGGCGTGGGTTCTGGATCTTGGGGCTGTGGGTTCTCCTAGACCCACAACCCACAGCTCTCGGACCCCCACAACCCACAGCTCCCAGACCCCCACAACCCACAGCACCCAGACCCCCCAACCGCCCTGACCCACAGCAGCCAGACCCACAGCCCCAAGACCCACAGCCCCCAGACCCAAAACCCACAGCTCACAGACCCCCACAACCCCGAGACCAACAGCTCTCACAGCCACAGCTCCCAGACCCCCACAGCCCCCAGACCCACAACCCACAGTTCAGACCCCCACAACCCCCAGACCCACAGACCCCAGCCCCAAGACCCACAACCCACACCTCCCAGATACTCACAACCACAAGACCAACAGCTCCCAAATCGACAGCCCCCAGACCCAAAACCCACAGCTCCCTGCAACCCCCACAACTCCATGACCCACAGCTGCCAGATCCACAGCCCCCAGACCCACAGCTCCCAGACCTAAAACCCACAGCTCCCAGACCCACAACCCACACCTCACAGACCCCCACAACTTCAGATCCACAACCCACAGCACCAAGACCCACAACCCACAGCCCCAAGACCCATAACCCACACCTCCCAGACCTCCACAACCCCCCGACCCATTGTCCCCAGACCCACAACCCACAGCCCCAAGACCCACAACCCACAACTCCCAGACCCACAACCCACAGCTCCCAGACCCACAACCCACAGCCCCCAGACTTACAACCTACAGCTCCCAGACCCACAATCCACACCTCCTAGGACAATTTGAAAAAATATTGAAAGTTACACAAACAAACACCATACAGTACAGGTGTAACATAAGTTTATTCTGTTTGTGTATACAAAAGTACAGTGGATTTATTTGTCTGTTGTTCTTCCAGTGAGATGAAACTTTTGACCGTGGAGAGATGGAGAAGAGGAGGAGGCTGATATCCATGTCCTCATATAAAATACAGGTTTGTCATCAAAATATGGATTGTATTATATGTCCTTCTTCCAAGTATATTGTATAATTGTGTTCTTATAGGGATAGAAATGGGAGTGATGTCAAAGCAAACAAGTTTCAGGACCCTCTCTAGGACTGTGCTCCCTGTTGTCTCCCCCTCCCTTCTGTGTTGTCTGTCTCTCCTCCTCCCTGGGCGTGGCCTTCCAAATCTGGCATCTGAAATATCTGCATCAACTTACCTCATTAGTCTGGTTTTTCATCCACTCCCCGCCAGTTTGTCATATTTACCACACCAGTAAGTAGACGTGTTTGGCTTCTGAAACTATAAGTTCATTTTTGTGAGTTATTTGGGTTTTCACTTAACTTGATCTGTGTCCAGGTGTCACAGCTGGTTTTTCTGGAACCTGCTTGCTCGCCTGCCTTCCTGGCCGCCTCAATGCCCGCCTTCCTGCCCTCCTCGATGCCCCCCTCAATGCCCGTCTGAATGCCTCCATGCCCACATCAATGCCCGCCTCAATGCCTGACTTCCTGCCTGACTGGGAGCTGTGGTTTGTGGGTCTGGGAGCTGTGAGTCTGGGGGTTTGGGAGGTGTGGGTTCTGGGTCTTGGGGCTGTGGGTTGTGGGTCTTGTAGCTGTGGGTTCTCCTAGACCCACAACCCACAGCTCTCAGACCCATATAACCAACAGCTCCCAGACCCACAGCCCAAAAGACCCACAACCCACAGCTCCCGGACGCCCCCAAATCCCAGACCCACAGCTCCCAGACCTAAAACCCACAGCTCCCAGACCCACAACCCACACCTCCCAGACCCCCACAAATTCAGACCCACAACCCACAGCTCAAAGACCCACAGGCCCCAGACCCACAGCCCCAAAACCCACAACCCACACCTCCCAGACCCCCACAACCCCCAGACCCACAGCCCTCAGACCTGTTACAGGAGAATTGCTGTTGTGGATTTCTAAAACCAGTTAAACAATAAAAATGCAGAGAGAATGAGTCTGATCAATGAGTTGATTTATTCACCGGTACCAAAGTGAATAGTCGCCTTTCCCTGACATAGTGACCTCTCCATGGTCGACGGAGGTACATGACAATCAGAACACATGCTTTTTATACACAAGACATAGGTGGAGACATAGTTATCACATCATGAGGAGACAACATGAAACATCATTGTGAAACAAGAGCAAGGACATATATGACTATCAATATTTATGAAAAACAACAGCTATCAGTGGTGCTTCCAGTTAAAGCTAGATTTCAGAGTGAAAGGATGTCATAAAAAGGATTAGATGCCCATTCTCTTATCTTTATGACCGGGACTGGGAGCTAACAAAAGAGGTGCTAAAGAGATGTTAAAGTTGAAGTGAACCTTAGCAAGTCAGAATGAGAATACAGAACTTAAAACTGCGATTACAATCAATCCCCTAGTGACAGAAAAACACCTTTTACTGTTACACACAAAAATCTGTAATCAATTTAATAATTAAAATAACATATCTTTCATGTATCAAGCAATCAATTCAATCAACCTGTAGTCAAAACTTAAAAACACCTAAACTGTAAAGATGCCTTCGAATAAACATGTTGAAAACAACCCAAGCCTCATGGTTCAGTTCTGTCCAAGTCCAGGTCAAATTCACTAGACAAGTCCCAGTGAACTGTCAGGCTCATGGCCTCTGCTCGGCCCTGCAGAGACAAGAACTGGAATTAGAATTCACCATTCTAAGAATGCAGGGAATAAGACAGGAAACTAAGATAAAGAAGAATGCAATATTTATCAAAAACTCTTTCCCAGATGAGAGAAACCAATCGAGAGTGAACAGCAAAGAGCCCTTCGCAGTCTCACCTTCCATCAGGTCTTGTAATTTTGAGAGATTAGCTATGCCCTGTGCCATCGCCCCCCTTCTTTATCATTAGCAGGTCTGTAGGTACAACAGGTGCTCCCCACGATCTGACAGACCCCCCTTGGCTAGTGGTGATCTGATCTAACACCACGATTTTGAAGGGCCACAGAGCGTAAGGCATGTTAGCTCCTCCCTCGTAGAGGCTAAAACAGAGTGTTTTTGACAAAAGATGAGAACCTGTAACTGAGAGTTTCAACCCTTAACATTAACTTGCCTACCCCCATGCTGGGGAATAGGGCCAGCATGACCTTTTGATCTGAAGTCCAGAGTTTGTGGTCGTCTGGCATAACAGATCTCCAAATCGGGTCATGTGGAGCCAATTCGCGTTTAGGTCTGTGATCAGAGTGTGGGTGTGGAGATATGATGTATGAATGCTCCGAGGAGACCATGGCCGCACATCGTCCAGCCCATCCCACCGGAAGACATCCACACATCTGATATCCACACAGAAAAACATATTCACAGAACAATAAATGTCAGCAACAAATAAAAAACTTAGAACTGGGCCTGATGTGAACCGGCCTAAATCAAGGTTCACGACCGGCATTGTCAGGAACTTTAAACCAGGGTCCAATGTGTGGCAAGATTCTATGCTGCTGCTGTAGCTATGGGCAAACATGTACACAGATGACAATCAGACCGATTGTGACTCTTTGCATATTGATACCAGTAATTTAAAGTGTAGACAGTCGAGTGGTTGTAAGACTTAGTTAATGCTTCAGAAGTCAGACTACGGGTGCTTCGTTTCACGCCATGTTTATTTGAGTAAATGAAACCAAGCAGCAAACTTAACCATATTATCAAAATTGTCAAAAATAAGGCACACATGAAAGATACAACAAAATCTGGAGATTCAATTTCTTCACCATAAGCTCACCCTTGTCCTCCAGCAGTGGGTTGCTTACTCTCTGACGTCTCTCCTCCCCCCTTCCAGGGGAAGAGCCAATGTGGTTCCAGCGGTGGGAGCTGTCTCCCCACACGCTCCGTGCGGCTCAGGAAGTTGTTTTGTTTCGTGAGCGTTGGGGCCATTGCCACAGTGTGAAGCATGAATCCATGCGCCCCGCTCAGCTGTCCTACAGCGATGTTGGGTGTCAACCAGCATTGCCTCCAATGTTTAAGACCAGGTCTAGCTCCAGCTCTGCAGCTTCAGCCGTGTTTTGACCTGTACAGAAACAAAAACAAAAGTGCACTCCCCTCTTCTTTTTCCCGTGAGTGCCACTACTTAAATTTGCCCTCCCTTTCCCAAAAGGAGAAAATAATATAAAACAAAGGAATGAACAGAAAGGTGGACCTGATGGGCCGGCCAAAAAGAACAAACAGATGATGTGACACCGGGCCAACCCTGTACAGGGCCGTAGGAGCTGGTGCCAACACCACTAACAACCTAAGGACAAACCCATCCCCAGCTAACCTGAGCGAAAGAAAAGCGAAAACATGACTACCGTCCCACCAGATCAAACAAAAGCTAAGTTGGCCTGAGTGTGGCTGGGCAGAGCCATAAGTGAGCCAGCTACAGGCGACTTAATTAAAGGCTCAGAGCAGACAAACTAGACACAAAACTTAAGTCATATTAATAGACCAAATATGGAAAATTTGCGTTTAAAAAAAAAACCTTCTCTTTTCTATTCATTATTATATTTTTTTAAACAATACTTTGTTTTAAATATGAATTGCCACACTCATACCTTACCATTTGATTTAAATATAGTATGTATATTATTTCAATAGGCCTTTTCTGAATCAAATCCAAATCAAAGATCACATATGAATGTCTTTAATATCTTTAATGAAAATATATATTCTGAAATTTTGTCCAGTTATATTTAGCTTTTTGAAGATTCTTTAATGTCTAAAACATATATTTTCATCTTCTGCCAGGATATCTGTGGAGGAATACTTTCATGCATTACAATCAACCAGCTTTGACTGGTTTATCTTCTTGGTCCTAAGTTGTTTCTGGTAAATAGGAAACATCACAAATAACACACAGACTGTTGCAAAAGCCCCTGTTTCGGGCTCAGGTCCTCCGTGCATAAATGCCACCTGTGCTGTGTCAGTCTCTGCAAAAAAAATTATCATTTCCAATCTGAGAAGAAAAGAATCAAATTAGACACACATTTAAAATCGTAGATGTACTTCATAATTGTTTGTTCCATGTACACACAGATCCACTCTGTTTGGATCTATGGGCTCCTTTGGGTCATCTGCTGAAACCTGTAAATTTGAGATTAAAATAACCTTCGCCTTAGTTATGCCAAAAGAAATCTATTGACTCGTCAAGTCCAAAAATGTCACCATGTTCATAGTTTGAGTTGTGCACAACCTTTAAAATAATGTCATGTTAAAACCACATTTTTGTGACTGTGTGGGCACAGGAAGTGTCCTGTCTGTGATCACATTACCCAGAACATAGACCATGTTTCAAAATCAAAATTGTTAGTTCTTTCTTGTTGCAACAAATTAAAAAAACCTTTCACTACTTGATGACTGTTCATCAAAACTACTCTCGATCGTTAATAATCTACGGAGCTCTCCAAAATTGAGTTTACACCAGCTGAGTTTTCCTATTATCCTATCATTTTGATATTGTTTTTCGTTATAGACACGATGTTGAGTTGATTGGTTAATTTTTCCCTATTTGTGTGTCCCCAAGTTATTTTTTAAAATTCAACACCACATGTCCACATCTATAACTAACCCGTGTATGTTTTTTATGTCACCTGGTTTTGGGTGACACTCCTTGCAGTTTTCATTTGTGTCCTTTGCGTAAGCCGAACCGTTCGCGATGTCCTCCTGCTGCTCCTTGACCTCCTCATCCCCTCCGTCTGCCCCGCCCTCTGAGCCGCAGTGACCTGGAGCTTCTCCATCCATATTTGATCTCTGTCGCCGTGTGGCACCTCAGTTTTCTCTGCAAAAGTCTCAGAAGGAACACAAAAATCACCATCATGCGCTAAAGCACAACCCGCACAGAAAACACTTTGTGATCTGCAATCTTAGTTTGAAATAAATAAATATATGAAATGACATGGAGGGCCTGGTAAACGATGCCATTTTAATATTATATTTTTGCTAACAAAGTTTGAAAGAGGGTGTTCCTGCCTCTTTTACAAGTTATAGATTGACTTTTAACAAACAAAGTAAAGGCATTCATTCATTTGGATGTCTTATTTTAAAACCGTGTCTTCATCTTTGTTTCTTATTCAGCATTTGGCAGATTTCAATTTCTTTTATTTATTTATTTATTTATTTATTTATTTAATCATCTAAAATGTTAAACTTGCTTATGTGAAATATATTGCAGGGAGCTTGCATGAATTTTGTAAAATAGTTCAACTTAAAATGACTCTAGAACATGTTATAATTTTAAATCATATTTAGGTAAACCAGCTCCATGGCTGGTTGTACTTAAGATTAAGCTTTAAATAATCAGTACTTCCCGTTGTGGCCTCAGCTGGGTCCAGTTGATGGTCAGAGAGCGGAGGCAGAGCAGGCGGTGAAAAGGAACGGGGTCAAGGATCGCAACAGCAGGAGCCTGTACAGGAAATAAGAACCTCACACAAGAAAATATTAGTTTGTGTTTGAACCTGCTGTGATAACCTCTCTCACAGCTGCCAACTTTATCTCTTTTTTTTTGTTTTGTCTGTGGCCTGTGAGGAGTCAAGTTTTATCTAGTTCACAGGCACATAACTAAAACTGGCCAGGACCTCAGAGTCACGTGAAGTAAAAAAAAAGAAAACAGTATCAACCTAATTCTTGCAATCAAAATGTTATGTTAGACAATTTGGAACCTCCAAGATGTGAATTTGGGGAGGTTTTAACTCTTTAGAAAACATCAAATCCATTAAAATTTCCACAAAACCACTGTTTGTTACAGTAAAACAAAAAAAAGAGCTAATTTCAACCAAAAATCCAAAAACAGGAGCAAAACCGCAGACAGATAAGATCCTATTAAAGTCGGGTTTCCGCCCAGACCCACAACCCCAAGTCCCACAGCCCATACCTCCCAGACCCACAACCAGACCACCACAGGTTCCAGACCCAAAGCCCCTATACCCACCACAACCCACAGCCCAAAGACCCACAACCCAAAGCTCCCAGACCCACAACCCACACCTCCCAGAGACAAAGCCCCCAGACCCAAAACCCACAACCCACAGCTCCCACACCCTCAGCCCCCAGACCCACAGCCCTCAGACCCACAACCCACACCTCCCAGACCCACAACCCCCAGCTCCCAGACCGACAGACCCACAACCCACAGCCCCCAGACCAACAACCCACACCTCCCAGACACACACAACCCCCAGACCTACAGCTCCCAGACCCACAGCCCCCAGACCCACAACCCACACCTCCCAGACCCCCACAACCCCCAGACCCACAACCCGCAGCCTACAGACCCACAACCCACAGCCCCAAGACCAAACCCACACCTCCCAGACCCACAGCCCCCATACCCACAGATCCCAGAACCCACAACCCACAGCCCCAAGACCAAACCCACACCTCCCAGACCCACAGCCCCCATACCCACAGATCCCAGAACCCACAACCCACAGCCCCAAGACCAAACCCACAACCCCAGACCCACAACCCACAGATCCCAGAACCCCACAATCCCCAGACCCAAAGCCCACTGTTAACAGTAAGGCTCGCTTAAAAAAAACAACAACTCACAGCACCCAGACCCAAAGCTCCCAGATCCAAAGCCCCCAGACCAGCTCCCAGAAGCCCCCACAGCCCCCAGCTCAACAGCCCACAGACCCACAGCCCTCAGACCCAAAGTCCCCAGATCAGCCCCAAGACCCCCACAGGCCCCAGACGCACAACCCACAGCTCCAAAACCCACAGATCCCAGACCAGCTCCCAGACCTCATGCTCCCAGACCCACCAGCTCCCAGACCCGCAACCCACAGCTCCCAGACCTACAACTCCAAGACCCACAGGTCCCCGACCCACAAGCTGATGATCTTGGAGCTGTGGGTCTGGGAGCTGTGAGGGTCTGGGGGCTGTGGGGGTCTGCGGGAAGAATCCACAAGAAGTCTTTATTTGCCGGACGGCACAGCAGTCTGCTGCTTTTTACAGGTCATTAGACGAGTGTTTTGCTTGGCCTTTGTCAAAAATGGACCGTACTGAACCAGAATCAGTGAAACAGGTGTCTACAAGTGACGCTCCTGGTTTATGTTAATGGTTTATAAATATGAGACCAGCTCCCAGGCCCAGACCTCCAAGACCCCCACAGCCCCCAGACCCACATTTCCCACAACTCCATGACTCAAAACCCACAGCCCCCAGACCCACAACCCACAGCTCCCAGACCCCCACAAACCACACCGCCGAGACCCCCAAAACCCACAGCCCTAAGACCCGCAACCCACACCTCCCAGACCCACAACCCACAGTTCCCAGACCCCCAAAGCCCCCAGACCCACAACCCACAGCTCCCAGACCCACAACCCACAGCTCCCAGACCCACAACCCACAGCTCCCCGACTCAAAACCCCTCAGAGCTCTCAGACCCACAACCAAATGGGGGGTAGTAATATTTAGGATATATAACTGTTTTTCTAAATATTAATAATGTTTTGATCATTTAAATAGCTAATTACATCACTAATGTAACATGTATTGTAATATTTTCTTTAACTGCATGAGAAAAAGGATAAAACGTGTAAGTAAGTTTTAATGTAAAAAAACACTTTCAGTGTTTGAATCCTGCACATGCTCAGTAGAGGGTGAGATTTCTGAACACAGGACAGTTACAGGAACAATGTCTGCAATGCTGCAGAGACATGTACAACAACCACTAAATACCAAGAAATAAAGGACTTTGACACATCTGCAACTGCTCAAGTAAGCATTCTACTCATTTGGTTCACTCTGTGTTACAGTTGTCAAGTGATTTTGTACAATATATACTTTCTCCTATTTTTTGTTTTTAGTTAAGTCAAAAGCCCTGAATAACCACAGATAAAATTGCTTTGAACACATTGAAATGTTCTGCTATGGATGTTATAGGCCAGTTACACATGCAAGCTAACAGAGCTAATATGCACACAGGTAGGATACATATAATTAAACTAGTGCTGTCAAACGATTAAAAAAATGTATCTGATTAATCACACTTTGCAACTTGCGTGCTTTTTCAAGTGTCATTATTAACATGTCTGTTTTGAAGTATTTTTGCACATCTTCCTAATAATATAATATTAAAATTGTATTATTTCACAGCTATAAATACATTATTGAAAAGCCTAACTAATTAAGTTTAGACATTGCATTTCACGTTGAATCTGTGGCACGTTTCAGGTAAATCTAGGTTACTCGACCAAACAGGTTTACTTATGTCTTACAGGTTAAGCGACAACGATTCTCAAAGGAGTCGTTTTCCTACAACATCTTCTAAAATGAGGAAAGTGAACTCAAGGCCAATTGGTCTGGTATAATATTGTTATAATATTAACTGTGTGTTACTCTCTTGTTTTTCAGATGTGACAACATGAAGGAGTTTAGCTGATGCTACATCTGCCAACATCTGGTAAGCAGCATTTTAAATGGAAAAAAAGTCAAAGAAATGAATGAAAATTCTAAGGCAACATTGCTTGTCTGAAAAAAACAAGAGTAAAAAATATAAACAAGTTGAAAAGCTTTTTCCTCAAGTAGATGGAAAGAAGTTGTTGTAAAAAGAAATTGTAACAGTCTGAGCGTAACATCTGATTTAGTCTATAATTTGAAGTCATACGAGACAGACCTCTAAAATGAGACAAATGACATTTCTGAACACAAATATTCAAATCATATAAAATTGTCAGTGTCAACATAAACCACTGGTCACTCTAAACTCACAGTGGGAAGAGGAGCCAAAACTTTTAGTCAAGTTTGAGAACTGTTTCTCTGTAAATATTACTCAAACAGAGAAGTGAAAGTATAGTGTCTGAGGACTACTCGAAGTACAAATGTTTTAAAAAGTAACTCCTGTATAACAGAGGAAAGGAAATTGAGTACTACCCACCTCTGAATACTAACTAATAATGTTATATGTAAATATTAACAGCGTGTTCCTGTTCAGAACCCGATGTTGGACGTGAGGTGTGAAGTGGTGGACTGTCGCTGCTGTGTTGGAGAAACGAGGAACACATGTAGGACTTCTACAATTAACACTTAGGTACATTACTGTATCTCACAATGACGTTTCTGTAAAACTGTTTTAAATAGCCAAACATTTTGATCATGTGGTGTGTTTGAATGCCCTTTTTAAGTTAAAATTAAAGTCTGGTGTTTTCTGACTTCAGGTGAAGAGTCTGCTGTGATCGTGAGGGACTCACCCTTCAACACTTATCAGCAGTTTTGAAATATTTCTAAAACAAACTATATTTACAGCGAGTTGCATTTTTTTTGTAAAACTGTTAATAAAATTGATTCTGACAATGGCATTTCATGTTATCATTTTAAAATGTTTTTTGTGACACGTAGAGAGAGTAATCTTAGTAAGTAAATAATACTAGTTAATTAAATAACTAAGTATATATAGACATAAGAATTATGTGAAAAATTAAGTAACTTCTAAAGAAAATATAGACATAAGAATTATGAGAAAAAATAAAACCTGACTTTATTTTGAGCTTTAACATTTACTTTTTTGTTTTTTTTGTTTTTTTTTTTAAATAAAACAATACTACAATTAATTAATAAAACAATACTACAATTAACTTCTACTCTATAAAGATTAATGAAGTCTATGTAAACTACAGTACAGTACAACAAAAAAAAAGCAAATTGTCAGGAGAATTTTTTAAAGTAAATCTTAATAGAGGGTTTTTTTTGGTGCAGCTCCAGACCCAAAGAGAGAGGGAAGAGCGGCAGTCGGACCTGAGTGTTGGAAAACAACCTGCGCTTCGCACGCCCCGGCGAGTGAGGGGTTTATTGTGTTTATTTTGAAAGGTTGGACCGCGGGCCAGGGCACGCCTCATAACAAAATAAAGCTAAACGGAGCGACTGGCTTAAACCCAGTGAGAAAAAAACATTTTGCATAGTATTTATCTGTAAATGGAGGCGGAAAATGACAGATGCTACTGGCTGATTTGGACTGATTTTTCAGTGTGTCTGACGGCCAATGCTTGAGAGCCGTGGTAGAAGTAACAAACGACTCACCATTCTCCAGGAATCCAACTTTTCTGCAACTTTCAGCGGAGCGGAATAAGCATGACTGCTCGGGTCAACGGCTAAAGGCGAATGGTCCAGTTTGTTAACAACAATTATGACGACAACGCCACCTGTATTTTAATTTGGCATTTCGTCATAACAATTTTCAACATACAGTCCTATCAATATCTCCATAAACTGCAAATCTTTCATTCAGTTTGAATGTTTTTTGATTGTTTTTAAACATATTTTACCAACCTCTTACTTAGGTTAGTACTTAGGTTACCTGTGGGTAAAGGCGCCTCCTGGTTAAGGGCTGCGGGGCGGGCCACTCTGGATTAAGGTCTGCAGACGCCTCTCGTCTCTTTTGCTCTTGCTCGTATTAATTTCATTTCCGGTTTGCGCCAGTAAGAGGGAAATGTGAACAGCGTAGCGTTTTTTCTCATTTTAATTAAGTAACAATGGTTAATTAATCCGTGAAAAAAATCAGCTAAATATAATGATTCCCTAACAGCTAACATTAAATGTGACTGGTGATGGCATGAGCAGCCGTTTGTTATATAACCCAAAATTTAAATATGTGCAAAAAAATATTCAATTCCGTTCTTGCTTAACGTTAAAATCATGTCCTCGCATTTGAATAAGAAATGGATTTAGTTTATTAAAAGCAAAGGTCATTGTTATTTAACTTATATTTGCAGAACAATTGCATTTCGTGTTTCAGACGTCCTTAAGGGTAGCTCACTTTATGTTGAGTTAGTCTTTGTAACATTGCTAATCTAACTTAGTTTTCGTCTTAGCATGTGGCATTAGGGTAAACTCTTTCCTCCGTTATATTGGGGCGCACGGTAAACACTTTCCCAGTACCGTGGCCTCACGTTAAGCTATTTTCTCCAGAGCAAGCCACCACTAAAGTCAACAAAACCATTGCTTGAAAAATGTGTGGAATGGACTTTACTTTGCCCATCAGGTTGATTTATATGATAGATTGACTCTAAACGGGTCATTTTTCAGAAAAAAAACACCATAAAAGTCAACATGATGTGCATTACTTTGCTGTTAATGTTTACCTTTTTTTTTTTTTTTTAATGTATTTATTTTTAATCATTTTATGTCTTACTGTTATGTCTCTAAAGATGAGGAGTCAAACAACCAAAAATAATGTCAAGCCACAGTAAGGTTTCACTGATCTGTATTTTATTAAAGGTGAGTCACAATAAACATTTGGTTGTCAAATGCGTCAAACTGCTTGTAATTATCTTTAGTGACAGTTTTCCTGTCTCTGCAGAGGTGCTGATCTTGGCTGGGACTGATGGACGGTGTCCTTCTTGAACTGGTGGAGGCCAATTTTGACATTTTGTGACAACTGTGAGTACTTTGTAGTACATTTCTTCTTTATTAGGGCTGCATGTTTGTGAAAAATTATGTTATAGTGATTTTTCTCGAAAGTGAGATTTGGGTCAATAATAGTATTCTGTTTAAAGTGCACATGTTTAACCAGTCCTGGACAAAGACTTTTACTGCCATATTTTTGATTTAATGTTTGTTTTTTGGTAATTTGTGTTTGTTGTTTAGCGCTCTTACTTTGAAATTCTAGTAGGAACCATTGTTCAGGTATTTTAGTTCCGCTATACGCCTAAAAATGAGACGCA
This sequence comes from Rhinogobius similis, assembly GCA_019453435.1. Taxonomy (NCBI): domain Eukaryota; kingdom Metazoa; phylum Chordata; class Actinopteri; order Gobiiformes; family Gobiidae; genus Rhinogobius; species Rhinogobius similis. The sequence goes on from CM033629.1 coordinate 31,132,215, forward strand.
CGCTCAGAAAAGCATGGTATGCATACAAGAGATTGAGCAATAGTTTAAATAGTTAAAAGTTAATTAGTTTGCAATTTAGGGCATCATTCTACCTCCAAGTATGGGTCAGCCAGCGAGGTATGTTTGTATTTATTTTGTCATTTTTATGTCTTTGTTTTATGCTTTTACGTATGTTAATTGTACTTTATGTTACTTGTTTTTAGTTCGACGGTGGCATAAGGTGGCATAAGGTGGCATAAAGTGGCAATACTGTGGCAAATGTTGCAATAAACTTTATTTGGAGCCATCAGTAAAAAGAACTCTTATTGACTACGAGGAGGTGGCGTGATAGTCGAACTCGGACCTGCATGATTCTCGGCCTCCTGGTGGCGACATCGTGTCATCGCAACAAAGACCACGCTGCAAATGTAAATGGACACACAAGTTCACCTGTTTCCTCTTCATGAAGAAGTCTAAGATTCCAGGCATTAAAGTTTTTGTTTGGAAAAGTGACAAAGGAAGGCGATACTAAAAGGAACTGTGTTAAGCCAGACAACTACTGCACAACAAGGTAACAAGAAGGGAATTCATGCAAAGTGAAAGGTCATTCTTAATAAATAAAGAAGAGAAATTCATCACTCAAGTTAAAAAGAAGATTAAGTAATAAGTCATAATATCTCAAGTCTAAGTAAAGATGTCTAAAATAAGGGAAGGTGATTTTGAAGAGGCTGTTGTAGAGGAAGCTGCAAATACGGAGCCACTGGATGAAACTTTAGAGCAAACAGTGCAGACAGAGCCTCGTAGAAGTGAAAGGCCTCGCACGTTGTCAGAAAAAGGAAAAGAATTCCATAAAGAAAGGTTACAAGGACTGCAACTTCGCTTTGACAGCATTTATGACAGATGGAAAGCGCTAAGTAAAGTTGCGAAAAAATCTGTAATCAAGAAAAATCCAGATGACATTCTGCAAAGTCACATGAACAGTATTCAAAGAGAACTAGATGACTTGAACTTTGTTTATGAGGAATATCGGTCCATTGATAGTCCACCTCATGAAATGCGTTCAAGGTTAGACAAGTGCACTTCAGTGACCAAAATAGTTCTGCAGAACACTAGATCTCACATTGAAGGAGCAAAGGAAGATGAGATCATTTGGCCTGATGCCAGCTCGGTTTTTGCATCTTCTACCACCACAAGTATGTCGCTCTCAGGTGGGAGCCATTCCAAAGCTGACACAATCCTCTCTAACGTCTCCTCTGCTAAAAGACAAGAAGCTGCTGCAGAGTATGAAGCTACAAAGGCAGTACTGAAGTTGATGACAGAACAAGAGAGACATAGAGAAAAAATTCAAGCACTTGAAGAAGAGGACAATCGCATAACCTTAGAACAAGAAGCAGCTGCACTGTCAGAGCGCCTCATAGAGGAAAAGGAGGAAACGGAACGCAAGATAAAAAGACAACAAGAGAAGGCAGCTGTAATAAGGAAACAACAAGAAGAAAGTGCTGCAAGGAAAAGGTCAGTTGAGGACTTAAAAAGAGAAATTGAACGTCTGGAAAACCTGAAAAGACTCAATGCTGCTAAAGCTAAACTGCAAGTTTATGATGAGGACTACCTTTCAGTAAAGCAAGAGTCTATCACTCAGAATGTCAATCCTGCACATGGTCTGGTGACAGAGCACTACTCAAGCTCACAAAGAGACTCTAATGTCAAATACGAGAGCACAAGTGAGTTAGTGAAAGTTTTGGCAGAAGCTATGTCCTCAAATAGACTACCTATTCCAGAGCCTTCTGTATTTAGTGGAGATCCACTTAAGTTTAAGCACTGGAAAGCATCTTTTCAGACTCTAATAGAGAGAAAGAACATTCCCACGACAGAGAAGATATTCTTTCTGCAAAAGTATGTAGGTGGGTCTGTTAAGGAAGCCTTGGATGGTTATTTTCTCCTCGGCTCTGAAACTGCATATGAGGCAGCATGGCATATGCTTAATGAACGTTATGGTGAGCCATTTGTCATTGCAAAAGCATTTAGAGACAAGCTGCATTCTTGGCCAAAGATTACAGGCAAAGATAGTGCAGATTTAAGAAAGTTTGTGGACTTCTTGCAAAGTTGTCAATCTGCAATGTTTTACAATAGTAATCTGAATATTCTTGATGATGGAATAGAGAACCAAAGACTCGCTGCTAAACTACCTGACTGGTTAAGTAACAGATGGAACAGAAAGGCCACAGAGTACCAACTGGAGCACAAGCAGTTTCCACGCTTCAGCTATTTTGTGACATTCCTGTCAATGGAGGCAAGTATTGCATGTAATCCTATTACATCATACCAAGCTATCAAACAAACTGACTTTGATAAAACTAAGACAAAGCCCCTACTCCTAAACAAGAAACAAGACTCAGCTAAAATCTTCACGACTAACACTCATGAAAGAAACACAGTATCCTGTTGGTTCTGTAAAAAGGCAGGGCACAGCTTACACAAGTGTCGTAAGTTCATCGAGAAACCAGTCACAGAAAGAGTTAAGTTTATTCGAAGTGAAAAACTGTGTTTTGGCTGTTTAAACAGTGGTCATCAATCCAAAGTCTGCAGCAACAGAATGATATGCAGCACATGTTCAAAACGTCATCCCACATGTCTGCATGAAGAAAGACAAAGGCAAGAGACCAAAAAAGAACCACCTAAGGAACAAGTAAGTGAACAAGAAGAAATCAAGCCACAGGTGACACAGTCACAAGACTTTGTAAATGAGAGCACCTCCAACAGAGTGACTCATGAGAGCAGTAACACACAGACTTCTGCTATAGTGCCTGTGTATGTGTCCACACAAAGTGATCCAAGTAAAGAAGTGCTTGTTTATGCTCTGCTAGATACACAGAGTGACTCTTCATTCATTCTCAACGAAATCGCAGACAACTTGGACACAATTAAAACACAAGTCAAACTTAAACTATCTACAATGTCATCCAAGAAAACAACTGTGACTGGAAACCTTACGAGTAAGAGGACTGTTTTCTACAAAGAAACTCACTGTGCCAGTAGTCTACACACGTGACTTTATACCAGCTAATCGTTGTCATATTCCTACACCAGACACTGCAAGGGCATGGCCGCATTTGGAGCATCTTGTTGAACAAATTGCTCCACCTTTGGACTGTGAAATAGGGCTCTTGTTAGGTTACAACTGACCACAAGCTTTAATGCCCAGAGAAGTTGTTTGTGGTGAAGAAAATCAGCCTTTCGCTCAGAAAACTGATTTGGGCTGGAGCATTGTTAGTTACTGTGACACAAGTGATGCAGTCAGTGATATGATTGGAGTAAGTCACCGTATCATTGTAAAACAAGTTATCCCAAAGTCTGATTCAAACACTAAGCTAAAGAAGTAAGTTCAATACGTCTGTAAGACACAAGTAAAAGAGGTAACATTTCCAGATGTAATAAAAGCACTCGAAGCAGACTTTACAGAGAGAACAGTGGAAGAGACAAGCATTTCACAAGAAGACATCCGCTTCTTAACAAAGCTACAAGAAGGAATCCAACAGAAACAGGACGGACATTATGAAATGCCGTTGCCCTTCAAGAGTAACAGACCAAATCTCCCCAACAACATGTCAAGTGCAAAGCAACGTTTAAGCAGTCTTGAACGGAGATTCAAAAAGGGATCAAAGGTACTACACAGACTATGTTAAGTTTATGGAAGACATCATTTCCGCATTGGCGATGCATAGAAGGTACCAGAGAAAGAACTTGGCAATAGTCCTGCCTGGTATATCCCACACCATGGGGTATACCACCCTCAAAAGCCTGGTAAGATACGAGTAGTGTTTGATGGTTCTGCACAATACCAAGACACTTCACTGAACGAACACCTGCTAACAGGGCCCGACCTCACAAATGCTTTGGTGGGAGTACTCTGTAGGTTTAGAATGGGCTCAGTTGCTGTAATGTGTGACGTGGAACGTATGTTTCACCAGTTCCATGTAAGCCCTCAAGATCAGGACTACGTACGCTTTCTATGGTGGGAGCATGGTGATCTAAGCGCTCCGCCCTCTGTCTTTCGCATGAAGGTTCACCTTTTTGGTGCGGCCTCGTCACCTGGCTGTGCTAACTTCGGCTTAAAACACCTGGCTACACAAGGTGAAGACAAGTTTGACCCAGACACAGTTAAGTTCATTCAAAGGAACTTTTACGTAGATGATGGACTTGTTAGTATGATGTCAGAAGAAAAAATGATAAAACTTGTCAAAGAAGCAAGAGAGCTTTGTAGCACAGGTAAACTAAGACTTCATAAGTTCATATCAAACAGTGAAAACGATGTTAAAATCACTACCAAAAGAAGAGTGCGCTGAAAGTGTTAAAGACTTAGACCAAGCACTTGGAGAGCCACTCTTGGAAAGAGCACTTTCGGTGTACAGTGGTGCGTGTCTTCTGACGAATTTCAGTTCAGAATAACTGTGAAAGAACACTTCATGACAAGAAGAGGAGTCTTGTGCACTGTAGCTTCAGTCTATGACCCATTGGGATTTGTAGCACCGTTCATCTTAAAGGGGAAACAAATCCTACAACAGTTATGTCAAGAGAAAGCTGGATGGGATGAACCACTCTCAGACCAACTCCGAATCCAGTGGGAATCCTGGCTCCAAGATCTACAGAACTTGTCCAAGGTGAGAATTCAAAGATGCATCTTACCTGCAAACACAGACATTAAACAGTGTGAACTACACCACTTTTTCGGATGCTAGTGTCACAGGCTACGGACAGTGTAGTTATCTAAGAACAGTTACGTCCAAAGGGGATGTCCACTGTGCCCTAGTATTGGGAAAGGCACGCGTTGCACCTACTAAGGTCACTACTGTCCCTAGACTCGAGTTAACAGCTGCAGTAGTGTCAGCAAGGACAAGTTTAATGCTCAGAAATGAGCTGGAGTTAAGTGACCTCCAAGAACATTTTTGGACTGATTCTAAAGTTGTGTTAGGTTATGTGAATAATGATGCAAAGAGATTCCACGTGTTTGTGGCAAATAGAATTCAAAGAATAAAATCACTCACAAACCCACAACAGTGGCATCATGTACCAACTACAAGCAACCCTGCTGATCACGCATCCAGAGGTTTAAATGTTCAGCAGCTCCTCAACTCAAACTGGTTTAAAGGTCCAGAGTTTTTGTGGCAAAGTGAGCTACCCATTGAAGATGTTCAAGTTAATGAACTCATGCCAAATGACCCAGAGATAAAAACAGTGCATGTTCTCAACACAAACACACTGCAAGAAAAGAGAACAATACTAGACCGCCTCACAAAATTCTCTGACTGGAGAAGAGTTGTTAAAGCCATTGCTCGTTTGAGAAAATTTGTGAAAGACTTTAAAGGTGTCACACAAACCAAAGGTGAAAATACAAGTATTAAGGACAGACAAGAAGCAGAACTGTTCATAATGAAACTGACACAAGACAATGCATTCTGCAAAGAAATCAAAAACTTGACTCAAGGAAAGGACTTTCAGATCAAAGATAAGGCACACAAGCTTTACAGACTAAGTCCCTTTGTTGATGAGCAGGGAGTACTCAGGGTGGGAGGACGTTTGACCAGATCTAGTCTTCACCCACATGTCAAACATCCTGCCATCATGCCTAAATCAAGTCATGTGTCATCTTTGTTGATTAAACACTACCACGAGAAAGTGCATCATCAAGGAAGAGGAATAACTGCAAACGAGCTGCGCTCCAACGGATTATGGATCATAGGATGCAGCAGTGCAGTTGCTTCACACATCCACAAGTGCACAAGCTGCCGCAAGTACAGGAGAAGCACACAAGACCAACGTATGTCAGATCTGCCAGAGGATAGAATGGAAATGACACCTCCATTCTCCTACTGTGGTATTGATTGTTTTGGACCTTTTTATGTAAAAGAGGGCAGAAAAGAGTTAAAAAGGTATGGTCTTCTTTTTACTTGTATGTGTTCAAGGGCAATACATATTGAAATGCTAGATGACCTTACTAGTGATGCTTTTATTAATGCTTTACGCAGCTTTATTGCTATTCGTGGACATGTAAGACAAATCAGATGTGACCAAGGCACAAATTTCATAGGTGCTAAGGGAGAGTTTATGAGTTTTATGAAAGACTTTGACCAAGAGCAGTTGAAACAATACGGATGTGAGTTTGTACTAAACACCCCTTCTTCAAGCCACATGGGAGGTGTTTGGGAGAGGCAAATAAGGACTATTAGAAGTGTTTTGACAGCTATTCTTGATCAAGCCTCTAAGAGACTTGACAGTGCCTCCCTTAGAACTTTTCTTTACGAAGTTATGGCTGTAGTGAATAGCAGACCATTAACAGTGGAAAATCTGAATGATCCAACTAGTGTTGAACCTCTTACACCTAATCATATTCTTATGATGAAATCTAACATCGTACTGCCCCCTCCTGGTGAGTTTGTCAGTCAGGACTTGTACCTAAGAAAGAGGTGGCGGCAAGTTCAGTTTTTGACAAATGAATTTTGGACCAGGTGGAAGAAGGAATATCTTCTCAACCTTCAGCAACAACAAATATGGCAAAAGGATAAGAGGAACACAAAGGTTAATGACATTGTTATTCTTCAAGAGGATAACTCTCCACGGAACAAATGGAAACTTGCACGAGTAACTAAAGTCTATCCCAGCGCAGATGGACGGGTCAGGAAAGTCCAGCTGCTACTCAGTGATTCGGCATTGGATAAAGATGGGAAAAGGACTGTAAGACCAGTATATCTTGATAGACCTGTACATAAAACTGTGTTATTACTTGAGAGTAACTGCTAATAAGTTCTTCATTGTTGTTAAATATTTGTTTTGTTTTGAGAAATCACACAAGCATGTGATTTGGTGGGAGTTTTACTGCCATATTTTTGATTTAATGTTTGTTTTTTGGTAATTTGTGTTTGTTGTTTAGCGCTCTTACTTTGAAATTCTAGTAGGAACCATTGTTCAGGTATTTTAGTTCCGCTATACGCCTAAAAATGAGACGCACGCTCAGAAAAGCATGGTATGCATACAAGAGATTGAGCAATAGTTTAAATAGTTAAAAGTTAATTAGTTTGCAATTTAGGGCATCATTCTACCTCCAAGTATGGGTCAGCCAGCGAGGTATGTTTGTATTTATTTTGTCATTTTTATGTCTTTGTTTTATGCTTTTACGTATGTTAATTGTACTTTATGTTACTTGTTTTTAGTTCGACGGTGGCATAAGGTGGCATAAAGTGGCAATACTGTGGCAAATGTTGCAATAAAGTTTATTTGGAGCCATCAGTAAAAAGAACTCTTATTGACTACGAGGAGGTGGCGTGATAAAGACTGAAATATGATAATTAAGAATAACATGTATTTCAAAACATGTTTGGACAGATCATTCTAAACTCTAGCAATACTTGCTTTATGCAGAGATATTTTGTTTCTGGAAGTAATTTTTGTACTTTTTAGCAATTTACTAATTATGTTCTTTCAGATTGATTCAATTGCATCTTGCAGCCCTTGCAGTAACCGCATTTTTTTATGAAGCTGCAGTTGGACAAAACATTTACTTCTGTATGAAGAGTGCAAAGTTATGTTTGCCATTTAACATTGGCTTAACGCTTTCTTTAGAGATCTTCATCTATGGATAATCTCGTCAAACTCGTCAACGTCATCTCTCAGACACACATTATTACCTTCAAGTAACATCAAACCGTACTCACCTCCCAGAAGAAAATCATCGACTCAAGGCTGGAGAAGACCCAATAGAGAAGTGCTGCAAAAGAGGTACGTTGTCTTTTTTTTTTATTCCCATGATATCAAGACAGCTACCTAAATACTTGAATTATTTTGTTATAATGAAGCCACTTAATTGCTGCCACTGCACCAGAAAACATCTAGTCGACTCAACGTTATCAGCACCACTAAAAGGCGTGGGTAAGTTTTATACACATTTCATTCAATATAAGTGTATAATACATTTATTATTATTGTAAGCTATCTATCCATATAACTGAAGGATAGGTCCATGTTCAAAATGAACAAACAAAACCTTGTCTTAAAAGTTAACCTAAAACACTTATATTTGCATCCATCTAGGGCAGCACAATATATCGCAAAAGTATCGATATTGCAATATTGGCTGACGCAATAACCAGATCGCAACAAACAAAATATAACGCAGTAACACCAAAGTCTTCCAACAGATAGAAATGTTGTGTTTTTAAAATTAAAACATTAGAAAGGGAAAGTCATGAATAACATCTAGCTATTTCCAAACTAAATTAGCCTTGGTTTTGTATTTGTGTTTTTTTTTTTATTTTAATATAACAGACATTATCGCATCAAAAATAGGGCTGCAACAATTAGTAGAATAATTGTGACTAGTCGACTATAAACAATAATTGCATATTTTGATGAAGGTTGTAGTTCTCTGGACTAAACAGACTCTAAAACACAAACTTAAAGACTTTTATAACAAAGACAGTGACATTATGGTAAAAAAGAATAGACCTTTTCTGATTTTCCTCAGTTATACACCTTGTTTATGCACAATACTCGTTATCTTGAAACTTGCATTCATAATATTTCAACATTTTCAACATTAGTTTGTTTATTCTAAGTCTCAATCTACAATAGAAATAATCTCTGACTAGTTGACTAATAAAATAATCGTTAGTTTCAGCCTGAAAAAGTGTATTTAAATATTGCAACAATATCGATATCGCAGATCTTAATAGCCATATCACTTATCGCAATCATTTACAATATTGTGCAGCCCTACATCCATCCAAACTATTAAAATTTGGGTTGATATTTTAAGTTTGCTGACATAAACACTTTATAGGAAGAAAAGAATTGCAATCAGATCTCAGATTGACTTTGCTATAAAGAATTCGACCAACAAAAGGCAAGTTAAGCATTTTTAGTACCATCCACATGTCACTTTATACATTTCTCAATATTGACTAACAAGGACTCAAAATGGGTTGTGATTAAGTCGTGTTTAGTCTCTCCAGATTTGAACACTTAAGACTCAGATGCTTACAAACTAATGTTAACTGTATGTTAGGACAGGAGCACGTCTATGTTGTAGAAAAGGGAACATGGTACAGGACCAACAGGGACCAAATGGCTCCTCCTTCACCTACTGCCACCAACTGCTGGTCGTAGGAAAATGTTGTGTACTCTCTCAAGGTAAGATATTTTTCAGGTTATTACAGCCAATTTAGACAAGAACAATGCATCATGTTTCTAATTATTATATTGTCATTTTTTCCCCCAATGTTAATTTCCATTGCAGACAGTAGAGGGTGCTCCAACACCCAAAAAACAATTGGAAACGGGTGGTTTAGAGATTAAGTTAAAAATAAAATTTCAAAATTTCAATTTACACCTAAATCCCAAATTGAGCTCATTGCTGTAGATAAAAGCACAGTATTATTAAATATGCACAATTTCTTAATGGCTTGACTTAATAAAATGTAATGCAATACATGATTTCATGTGAAAGATTATTTCCAGAACACTTCAAGAGAGAACAATGAAATGTATGAATCAAAAGTTTAGATATTAACATCATATTGCACATGATCAAAGTTTATACTATTTCAACAGCACTAAAGTATAATTAATATTACACACTGAATGTTTTTCTATTTCTAATCTAGACTTTAATTCACCTGCAGCGACCTTGAGGAGCACCCTAGACAGAAGGAGAACCTCCAGCCACACACCGTCGCTGTTGTCCAAACCAAAAGCTGGATAAGCACCTTCACCGCTGACCAGTTCATTGGGAGCCTTTGAGCCGTTTAACGCACAATGTATCTTTGGTGCAGTTCTATCCGTTCAATCCACCATCTACAACACTGACGTCAAATCAGCCGAGTTCCCCAGACTTTGTGAGTTACGGGTAAGACTTTTAAATGTAGGGGTTTCATTTGTAAGTCTTGAAAGCCCCAGTGCCAGTGCCAATTTTCATTTAAACACAGTATACATTTTGCTCAGGACGATTGTAGATGTGAGCTCTGTTTATGTAGATCTTCATACTGTCATTTGTTATTTTTTACCCCATTGTATGTTTTACCACCAAATTATTCACTGACAATAAATTAATATAACACCAGTAAGGTGAACAAAAACACACTTTATTGAGTTGATAACATTATTCAGAGTAACAAATACACTTTATGGAAAAAAAAAAATATATATGTATATATAAAGATGAATATTTACTAACCCAGGTTTAAAATGGAATAAAACAGCTCTAAAATGAGACTAAACCAAGTATAATGTAGTTCTACACAATGACCTGTGTACCACCAGAGACAGCCTACGTACCACAGTTTGAGAAACACTGACATAATTCATACAGAAATAGGTATCAAAAATAGTATTTTAAGGAAAAAAGCTGTCACTAAGAAGAATAGAATGGCAATAAGCATAAACTGCAGCCTAGTCTTTTTGCATTTCAAGTGTTACTGTTTCTAATCAACCGATGATCTGAGGTTTTGGACTATCAGTTAAAAAGGGTCACATAAAGATGGATGGAGGGTCTTCCGTTTTAAATTCAGTAAAAACAAGGCCACAACATCACATACATCACACAACGATTGAACTGGTGTTTTGTCAATCTGCGATGAAAGATTTCTGATCGTGGGAAACATCTTGAGTCGTGGCTCACAGTGAGACAGAGGCAAAGATTAAACCTTTGAACCGTTGTGATAAAATATGAACTGTGACTGATATATAGGGTGGTATCTTTGAATCTTGGGCACAGAGTGAGCTCTCTTCTCCCTGCGTCTACGTAAATCTCTGTCAAACATGTGACCAAATGTGAACACAAACCTCCCCCAAGAAAGAGCTCAGGGGAATGGGACTTTATCTCCTCATTTATCTTTCAGTTACAAACTTTTATAAATAACACCACCTACATGTAGTGCTAGCCTCAGCAAATGGGTACAACTTCTGTAACGGTGCCAAGATGTTCATTCAGACAAACTTTGCTTATAGCCACGACCGATTGTCTTATGATTTTAAATTCCTCTTGTCTTGTAGCATCCTTAAATTATATACAGGCATTAAAAACATGCAGTAAACACCAGGCTTTAGACAGAGAGGCCGCCAGTTTTTTGTGCATTTGTTAGCAAGCATTTTATTTGATTCAAAGCTATATGTTGAAATATATATACAAGCCTTATTAGGGCTGCACTGCACAATTTGGGAAAAATATAAAATTGTGATTATTCTGACCAGTTTTGCGACTATGAGTAGATTGCGATTTATGTTTAATGGGATTCCATTCAAAGTTCACACTTTAAACGGAGTGTGACGGAGCCATCCCTCTGCCATAAGGACACAGTTCACATTGTGCCGCTGCTAAGAGTAAAGTTGTTCTTACCGTTTTGTTGTTTCCCGTCCACCACATTTGGTCCATTCAGGTCCTCCCTCGAAACTCTCCGTGGCATACAAGTCACTGTCCCCGCTAGACTCGGGGAGCACACCGGCTCCTCAAACTTTCCCTCTTTCCTCCGCTTCCGCATACGCAGCTCCAGGTGACCGGCCAAACCGAGCACAGTCTTAGATGACCCAGACCAGGCATTTGGAGAATGTCTTAATTTTCATAAAATAATCGTTTGAACTGGGCACATCTTTAAAAGGGGTTCTGTTGAAGTCAAAATAAATCCTTTGTCTAATTTCCTCATTGATAACTTTAGAGCTGAATTTAGAGTCAGTTACATTCCAATTATTTACTTTTAGAATGGGAAGTGATATCCTTTCGTTATAAAACTTAAGTGTATTTTTGATCATATGAATTAATGAAGGAGGGATTTCTTTGCAAACCTTCAGAAAAAAATCTGTATTCACAACTTAAGCCATATTTTCCAACAAAATGAGGAAAGTTCAAAAGATTACCATCACAGTCCATTAGATCTTTAACAAATGCACAAATGCACGGTGGCAGAGCGGTTAGAGCTTCTGCCTCCCAATAAGGAGATCGTGGGTTCGAATCCCGGACCAGACCAACATCACACGATCTCTCTGGGTGGAGTCTGCATGTCCTCCCCGTGTTACCGTGGGTTCTCTCCGGGTTCTCCGGCTTCCTCCCACCGTCCAAAGACATGACTGTGTAGGTTAATTGACAACTCTAAATTGCCCGTAGTGGATGAATGTGAGAGTGAATGGTTGTTTGTCCTTGTCTGTCTGTGTGTGAATGAATGAGAGTGAATGCGGGACAACAGATGGAAATTAGCCCAAGGCTACAATCTGGTGTGTTTACAGCATGTATATCATGTATGTTCATTAACATGCACTGTCCCGACCAAAAAATAAATAAAATAAAAATAAAAATATAATGTTTTTGTCTAACCCGTCCTGGTTAAAGATTGATTTTCTTCCACTCAGTATCGTTCTGTTATTCCAAAGGGACCCATGTGGAGAGAAATTATATCATCTTCCAAAACTGAAGAACCTGTTTTATGAAACTTAGACAATGTAATGGAAATTTTGTTGATTTCAAAATCACAACACAACAGGAATTCAATTCCTCCAAGTTGTTTGAATATGGATTTGGGAATGTGGTACCACATAGAATTTTGCTGTAACAAATTAATTTTAATTATAATTCTATGGACGCTCCCATGGTGCATGTCCGCTGGAGGCTGCGCATGCGCACTGTAGGGTTTCCGGGTAGTCAAAGCCTGCTTTACAAACAGGGCGTCGGTGGAACAGAAGGAGCCAATGATTCCTATTTGCCCAGTTGTTTCTTTTACTTATGGTGAGTACTGTTTATATAATGCTAATAATTGTGAGAAAAAGATGTATAATGTGTTTTTTGGATTAATCTTTGTCTCACACTGAAGCCCTTTAGCCTGTGCTAACGGTTAGCTTCTCTGTCCTCTGCAGTGCCCAGCCGGCTCGGGGAAGAGGCCAAAATGGCTACCGGGAATTATTTTGGCTTTACCCCTGGCGCTGCCGCGCAGTACAGGTTTGATACTTGTATTTGTTATTATTGGAGTGATTTGGACAAGATGTTCTGTGGCAGGCCTTGTGCGAGCGTCAGTGATCAGTGCGTCAGCCGCAGCAGGATTGTGAAGCTGGGGGAGGGGGCGCTTATCTTCTAATGCTGCAGGAAAGGAAACCTCCACACGGACACAACAGATTACTGTGCCTGATGTTACAAGGCACTGACCTTGTTGACTCTCACGGCACCTCCATTTGATCATCAGATAATACGGGGATGCGAACACAAATTGACAGAACATTTACATGTCGATTTAAGACTTTCAATTTAGTACAGTTGCTCACTGATATACAAAACAGACCTCGTAAATTAGTATTTTGTTTAAAATGGTAGGTTATATAAGGTTTTTTTTCACCACCTCTATTCCTTTGGTTTTGTTAATGATCTGACTGAAATAATGACCTGCATCCATCTTCCCTCCCATTATAAAAGTGTTACTTACATATGCAGTGTACAAATATATATTTTCTGAATATTCTGTTGTGTGGCCGTAGAGTGGAATAGAACATGACTAAGTCTGTCTTCTTGCAGTCAGCAGCCCACCGCAGGAGTTGGTTATACTCACCCCACCACAGTTGCCAGTTACACAGTGCACCAGGCTCCGGTAGCGGCCCACACAGTAGCAGCTGCCTATGCTCCCACCGCTGCCACGGTGGCTGTAGCTCGCCCGGCGCCTGTGGCTGTGGCTGCTGCTACAGCCGCTGCTTATGGAGGCTATCAGCCCACTCACTCTGCCACAGACTACGCTTACACTCAGAGGCAGCCAGAAGTCCCTCCTCCGCCGCCGCCAGTCACTTCACAGAATTATCAGGTATGCAAATAACATTTTAGGAGATGTATTGGCACATCCAGTTCTTTATTACTTAATAGATCTTTCAACCTAAGTTGCTATTTATATTATATTTGATATTTTTTCTGGCAGGACACCTACTCATATGTTCGCTCCACTGCTCCTGCTGTGACTTATGACAGTAAACAGTACTACCAACAAGCCACTGCATCTGCTGGCGTTGCTGCAGCACAGTCACAGCCCACCGTTGCAGAGTCCTACTACCAAACAGGTGCGTACTCTTCTCAAGTACCAATATCCAAGATATTCAATACAGTAAATCAGTGACGTCAAAACTGTCATACAAAATGTAATACATAGCATGATTTCCAAATACAGTATATAAATGAAATTTCCTTCTTTGTGTTTCTGGCTTTAATAGCCTCTGGTGGTTTTGTATTTTCAGCTCCAAAGTCGGCCTACAGTCAGGGTGCGACCTCGTACTCTCAGACGCAGCAGAATCGACAGGTCACAGTGATAAAGCCGGCTGCTCCCAGTCCTGTGGCTTCCTCCTTCATTTACCCAGTCACTTCCACAGTGCAGCCTGTCGCAGCTGCTGCTTCTGTGGTACCCTCTTACTCTCAAAGCTCCACATACAGCACCAGCGCTGTTACATACTCTGGTATGTTATTCTGCACATACAAGTTAACTTGGGATGAAGAGATAAACCGTTGTGTAAAATAAAGGTCATTCATTTTTTTCAGGAACGTCCTACTCTGGTTACGAGGCTGCTGTTTACTCTGCAGCCTCCAATTATTACCAGCAGCAGCAGAAGCAGGCAGTGGCTGCTGTGGCAGCCACATCAGCTTGGACCGGAAACACTTTCACCAAGAAACCTTCATTTCCCAATAAACAGCTCCGACCCAAACAGCCTCCTAAACCCCCGCAGATCCACTACTGTGACGTGTGTAAAATCAGCTGTGCTGGCCCACAGGTGAGCACTGTCATGTTCTTTTTAAATGTATAAAAAAATTAATGAATTGCCAGAGTTTGTAGAAGATCATATTTATTCTATTCAAACTTACATCTGTATTGTCTCATAATTCAGAAAAGTGTCCGAGTGCAAACCTTCTGGCACAACCTTTTTGTTTTTGTACTAGACTTATAAGGAGCATCTGGAGGGTCAGAAGCACAAAAAGAAGGAAGCAGCCCTGAAGGTGTCCCAGAGCAGCAGTAGTGGAGGTAGTTCTGGAGGGTCTCTCCCTCGTGGAGCTCAGAATCAGCTCCGCTGTGAGCTCTGTGATGTGTCATGTACTGGAGCAGACGCCTACGCCGCTCACATCAGGGGAGCCAAGCATCAGAAGGTGGGTCTGTCTCTGCAGCTCTGAAAAGGCTCTTCACCAAAAGGTTTCTAGGCAGACTGGAGAGAGCCCATTCTGAAGACACCATCCCATAAAAACTTTTAACGAAATTAGCATGTACCAAAAAAGGTCAAATGAATTGGAATTCTAAACGGTGCAGTAATTTTTGAAAATGGCCCACCCTGTACTGAATTTCAGATGGAGACAAAGTTTGACACAGTTGGAATCCAGATGCATCATTATTTGTGACCCAGCCCTAGTAGTGACTCTTACCTCCTCTGCAGGTTGTAAAACTTCACACTAAATTGGGAAAACCCATTCCCTCATCAGAGCCCAGCCTGGCCTTGTCCTCCAGCAGCTCTGGCTCAGGTCTAAAGAGCAGCACCTCCACCTCCAGCGCCTCTGGTTCTTTTTCTCTGTCCTCCTCCACTTCCTCGTCCTATCTGAAGCCGATCAGTGTCGTCAGCAGTGTGGCAACAGGCAAAAGCCCGGCATCCAGCCTCTCTGTTACCTCTGCCAAGAAGGTCATTACTCCCAAGATCAACTTTGTGGGTAAGTAGAACTAATATTGCATTTGACTGAATGTTTACAGTGCCGATTTTCATGTTGCAGTCAGTCCCTTTTGATTTACATCTAAATGTTAACATAACTTGGAACATACTTCTAGTTTACCAGGCAGAACAAATATAAATTTTCAATGTTGACTTTGGTCTAGTTGGAAATCTAGAATGGGATTTGTTTCATTACAGGTGGAAATAAGTTACAAACCACACTGAAACCAGAGGAAATGAAAAATGAAGTCTCAAAGTCACTGACTCCTGTGGGTGCTCAGGACGCAAAAGGCGAGAGCTTAGACACTCTTTCGTCATCAGCACTGGCTGCTCTGCAAAACGAGGTCCAGCCCGTTGGCTATGACTATGTTGAAGAGGTAATTTTTGGTTTCTCTGAAAAACATGTTTCCGTGAAGAAGGAAAGTCTTCATCTTGTTACATACTTTGCTTGTTCTTGTTTTGCTTCTGTTAGGTGCGAAATGATGAAGGCAAAGTAATTCGTTTTCACTGCAAGCTTTGTGAATGTAGTTTTAATGATCCCAACGCCAAAGAAATGCATCTGAAAGGCAGACGGCACCGTTTACAGTACAAGGTCTGTTGTCCTATAGCCTTTGCATTTTATATAAGTGTCAATTAAGATTCATGTATAATGTACTCTAAAACATGGTGTATTTTTTTCATGCAGAAAAAGGTGAACCCAGACCTGCAGGTGGAGGTCAAGCCTAGCATTCGTGCCAGGAAGATTCAGGAGGAGAAGATGAGAAAACAGATGCAGAAGGAGGAGTACTGGAGGCGGCGAGAGGAGGAGGAGCGCTGGAGGATGGAGATGCGGTAAGCACATGTATTCACATTAGAGACAATCTTAAGAAAAATGCATTCAATTTATATAGTGTTTTTTTGGACACTCCAAGACTCTTCACATTGCATTTTTCATTCACTCCAAACTCTGTAAGCTGCTCCTAGGGCCACAGCTGCCCAGGGGGAGACTGATGAAAGCAAGGCTGTCAATCTGCGCCCCTCCGACCACCACCAACGCGCACACACACGCGCACACACACACACACACACGCGCACACACACACACCAGATTCATACTAGGCAGACTTGAGTTTTAACCAGTGCATGGGCATTTGTATTGCAGCCGTTATGAGGAGGACATGTACTGGAGGCGTATGGAGGAGGAGCAGCACCACTGGGACGATAGGCGCCGCATGCCAGACTCTGGCTTTCAGCAGTGTCCCCCTGGACTGCTGGGGGTCCGCCCAGGGCTCCCCGGGATGCAGCCTCAGGGACTGATGGTAGGGCTCTGCACATGTGACACGAGTCATGATTTAACTAAAACAAACTAATTTGGCCTTTGTTTGCCAGCCTCAGCGGCGTCCTGACTCCTCAGATGACCGTTATGTTATGGCAAAGCATGCTGTCATCTATCCCTCTGAGGAGGAGCTACAGTCCATCCAGAAGATTGTGTCCATCACTGAACGAGCTCTGAAGCTTGTGTCAGACATCATCACTGAACAGGACACAGTCAGTGAGGAGGACAAGGACAAGGAGAAGGACAAGGACAAGGAGAAGAAGGAAACGCCAGCTAAAGACAGGTCAATGTGTGCTTTAATTTGAAGGATTGTGACTGCACGCTACAGATTACACAAGTGACAAACACTCCAAGCTTACATTTTGCAACCCATAATTTCTTTGTTTACCTGAATTTGTAGAGTTTATGGACCAGGAAAATGCTGAAAAAGATTAGAACACTACCCCACAAAAGACCTAAATGTGTTACGTTTTGTTTCCTGTTAAATCTTACAGAACCTTAAAAGGAGTGATGCGGGTTGGAGTCCTGGCCAAGGGTCTGCTTCTGGGTGGAGACAAAAGTGTCAACCTGGTTTTACTGTGCTCTGATAAACCCACCAAAACCCTCCTCACACAGATTGTGGAGCATCTCCCGTCGCAACTCGCAGTACTGTTTCCTCATCACTCTTTTAAAACCATTATTACTGTTATTATTGCTAATGTACTCTAGAAAGCTTAGTCTTCGATATCAGATCGCGGAATCTGATCTGATTGGGTCGCATGTTCTCCTTGCCTTCAGGTTGTGTCTCCAGACAAATATGAAGTGAAGGCGTCTGTGGTGGAGGCGGCCATCGTCCTGAGCTCCTGCACTGAGCCCAAGATGAACGTGAACATCACTCTGACATCACCACTGATGCGAGAGGACGGTCCTGAAGGAGGTCTGCTACACTGCACAAAATGCTCTCACTGTGGACTACCTCAAGAGCACTCTGCTGCTGGCACTGCCGAACGTGTTCCATTTAAAACACCTCTCACACACAAACACCATTTTCATTTTATCCGCTGCTTTTAGCTTAACATATATATTTATATTGTACTCATTATGTTAAGTTAACAACAAAACAAATGCCAGCAGTTCTGCTCTTCGGGCCTGTTGCTCAGTAACTATCCTCAATGCTCCTATTCTCTGAAAAAGCATGATCATTGTCTGCATTGTATTAGCGATTTCTAGTTAAGGTTTTATTTTGTTTCCTGTGTGTAGGGCTTCAGTTTTGTACGTAGTGACACATTTACACTAAATTGTGAGATACACAAAGCGGTGATTCTGTTTCCCACAGCATCATTCCACTTTTTAGTTATAATTTGACCCAAGACAATTTTACACAGCAAGGTAAATCTTTTTCACAGGAAACAAATAATTCTCAGTTAAGTAAGCCTATGCCTTGAGCCCACAATCATTTGTAAAATATTAATGATGAAAAAAATTTAAACATAATTCTAGGGTGTATTGAAAATTCGGCTGATCAAGCATTGAAATGGTTCTTATGTAAAGGCTGTAAGAATGGTCTTGCTTCTTTCCAGCCTTCTGAGTAGGCTTGCATGAAGTGGTATCCTAACCTGTTTGCTGGTAGTTCTCGTGCCCTGTCCCCTCAGTGCAGTCTCCAACAAAAATGTAGCAGAGTTTTCATCTTTGAGAGAAAACTTCTCCCGACAGCGTCCTCACAGAACTTCTGTACAGCTCCGGAAGGATTTTTGACCAAGCCGTTCTCACATACCAAAAACCTTGCCACACCTACTAACACAGCCATGCCACTTTATTAGGCACACTTTGGTCTGATGCAGGCGCATGGTATCCACAATAAGTCCTAATAGTTGGAATCAATTTGAAAGGCCATCATATATAAACTGAATGAGACATGTATTCATCTGCAGTTTTTTTTTCTAGTCATTACAGACGAAGTAGTATGTGTGGCAATGTGTTTGTTCTCTGGCAGCTTGCTGACCTGGTCAAACACCCATTCCTCATCTATATTTTGACCCTTCAAATCCATTTTTAGATATAACCTCGGGTATGATGAATGACCCAGCGGACGTCTTGGACAGACAAATTTGCCTTGACGCTCTGGCTGCTCTGCGCCACGCTAAGTGGTTCCAGGTTCGGAACATCATTTTACTCTTTTATTGAATGTAGCCTTATGAGACATGTGATAACTTTTTAATTTGTGCTTTACACATTTATTTGTATATCATGAGACACCTTCAGTAAATCGAAACCAAATATTCAAGGATGCCACTTAATCATACCATTTGGTCTCTCTTTGATCTTAGTTCAAATGTCAGGCAAAGTTTTTGTGATATATTTCTCTGGCATCCTTGTATTAAATGTATTCTGGCTGTGTCCTGTTAGCTAATTCCATAAGGCTGCACAATAAGCTGCACACGGTGTGCCAAGTGTTGAATCTTGTACTGTTTTGTATTTGTAGAATGGGGATTGAGAGAAACAGGATATCAGAGCTGGTCTGTGAGCCGCAGACTGTAGTGGATTTCCTTGACTCTCTCAGTCCCTTTGCCTCAGGTGTACTCCAGTACCTACAGAGTCACGGTTTAGAAGATGGCAAGAAATCCACTGGTTTCTTGTGCATCTTGCAAACTCTGATCTCTGGCACTAACTTTGAGGTACAAGACTACTGGGAATGGCAGCTGATTATAGGCTCATACACGACATTGGAGCTTCCATTACACACAGTAGTGTTTGAACCTCTGTTACAAAGCTGATACTAATGTGTTCAAATTGCCACTGTCCTGCACTAACTCACTATGCTGCATCAAAAGGCTAGGGCCAACGGCCTACAGTCCTGTGTCATCATCATTCGGATCCTACGAGACCTTTGCCAGCGTGTGCCCACCTGGTCGGCATTCCCCGGCTGGGTGAGTCCTTTCTTTGTCTGATACAACTCTACTTCATAAATCAGCTCTTTGTGCCTCCTTCACTGGGAAAGGATTTGACATGATAAATAGACAAAAAATGGGGTCAAGTGTTTGTGAATTGCATCTATTAAGATGTCAATTTGTCATTGTGCTCCGTGGTTATGTTCAGGCAATGGAGCTGCTGGTGGAGAAGGCCATTAGCAGCGCATCAGCTCCACTCGGACCAGGAGACGCCCTCAGACGGGTCCTGGAATGTATTTCCTCTGGAATCTTATTACCAGGTAACTGTTACAAAAATGTATCAATAGTATAATCATACTATAAGCCTCTATAGTATAACTTCTGAATTTCCTCTGAAAATTTCCACCAAATTTTAAAATCGGTATATGTAATTGTACCATATGTGTCCAGATGAACTCTTTAGCCTCAAAAATTTACAAATGTACTAATCTTTACTAGGTTTTAACAGCGTGACTATTTTTCCTTTAAGGCCAAATATGTAACCCTAGTTGCATGAGATCATGTTAATATGCACAGTCCCATTTATAAAAACATAAATCAATGTTCCCTCTGTTCCAGGAGGACCAGGGTTGTTGGACCCTTGTGAAAAGAACCCTGTGGATACTTTGGCTCCACTGGGAGAACAGCAGAGAGAGGACATCACTTCAAGTGCTCAGGTAAAACCACTGGATACCTTTGATCTATTGGTCTTTGCTGGTCATGTTACAAGTAGTCGGCCACAGTTATAACTTTACCAACCTTTACTGTCGGCTCTTTGGGATTTCTACAATGTATTACTTTGTACAAAAAACAGCAACGTTTTAAACCATAACAATGGAACAAAATAAAGCAAATTTGGCAGCTAATGCAATTACTCGGACTTCTATCGAGATGCAGGTCTTTATAATGGCCAATGAGCTAAAGAGGTCCACAGCCAAATCTGTCAGTAAAAGCATGTGGTTTGAAGCAGAGTTTGGAGAAATTATTATTTTGTGTTTAATAGAAATTAAAAGAGAAAAGAGAGAGAAAAATAATATGACAGTAAATTGAGATTAGTCAATAATAGGAATAAAATGCTGATTAATGTTTTGCCTCATCACCTAGTTAAGTCTAACATAATGCACTGTGTGTTTCTATTGTGCTGCATTGGCCTGCAAGATAAGCTGTAGTTGGGCAGAGATTGCATTTTGTTTTTCACATGTGTAAAATCTTCTAACCTTGTCTCTTTGATCTCGAACATTGTATTAGTTCATGTGCTTAGTATTAATGTGCTTTAAAACGTGTGACTTTTGCATTACTCCATTACTAAGACCATACCCACTCTCTTGGCAACAGTTTGCTTTGCGACTCCTGGCCTTCCGTCAGATTCACAAAGTCCTGGGGATGGACCCTCTGCCACAGACCAACACCCGCTTCAACGTGCCCCCCAGCCGAAAGCGTCGCCACGACAACAGCGACGGCACGGACAGCTTTGAAGGAGAAGGCAAGAAGGACAAGAAGGACTATGATAGCTTTTAGAATGTGTAAACAACCTGAAGGATGTTTGATTTTTATGTATTCTGTTTTAATTGTTCTGTACTTAAAAAGACAAACTGCTCTGTTGTAACTACAAGCATTAGTTCGGTCTGTTTGAACATTTGAATGGAGCTTACGCGTCTGTGTTACTGTTAATTGTGAGCCCTGACTTGTCTCCTGTCTGACCTACCTTGTTTCTCAACTTAAATATTTATATATAATTACAGTATTGGTTTGCAGTAAGCATGGCATTGTCTTTTGGCTTTTTCTGCAAGTGAAGGGAATTTAAATTACATTTGACCAGAGTAGAAATAAATGGAAGTTAATTTGGGTTTAAGGAACTTGAAACATTGTGAAAAAGTTTGTATTTCCTTTAGCTGAATAAATGTACTAAACAAACATCTGTCTTTTATGCTAATTCAATTTACACAAATGTGTTACAAATGAGACTAGTAGTAATTTTTCTTAGGGATGGGACGAGACACAAGATTGAGTTGTGGATGTTCTGTTGAAGGAAGATACTGGAAGGTGCAGCTTTGCTCTTAGGTTTTATTGACACTCATATCCAGAGTCCATGAGTACGAGATGGTAAATTGTGGGGTTCATGTCATATTTTATTGAATTTTTAGAGGGATAACTTTTTTTGTTTTGTTTTTTTGTCTAAGACAAATGGGGGAAAAAAATCTCATCTTGTGGCTTAGGATCTTGTCTCATCCCTTTTATCTACAATATTTAATATAATCAGGTTAGTTTCAATAAGGCTTGAAAATTAACTTGTATGACATGTTGTAAGCTTGTCAATCAAAAACACTGATTGCAAAAGGCAATCAATTAGTAAATTAGTTTTTTGATAAATTTATACAAAATTGAACAAAAATTATGGACTATATACATTCTTCCTGTATGGTTTATAGTTGGTTTATGTTTATACTTGGTTATATAAAAAGCTTTTCTCAGCACACTTCTGGACATATGTGTATAGTCCAGATAACAATTATTGATTCCACCAGCAACAGCAGCAATGAGTTGTTTCATCCATCGTTGTTTCTTTTGTGCATTTTTATGCAACTGATCAGTCCTGATCAGCATCCTTCTTGATTCTACCTTCCTTCTCTCTGAGGTCATCAAAGGGCACAGAAGTGACTACATAACACTTATTACCAAATGTATGAATCTTTATTGATCACATATTTATTGAGTTATCACTTTTTGTAGCATTGATACTTAATGCCTTGTCTTGTGTGATTTTTTTTTTTTTTTAACAAAGGAACAAGCGTTTGCATATTTACAACAAGCATCTGATTTAAGCTGTACTAAATCTAGACAATCCACAAGAAATGTCGGTGTTGTAAAATGTTATGTTGAAGTTTTTAACCTTCACGTCAGTGTCAGTATGTAGCTATAATCTTTCCAGCTTTACCAAACTTTTACTAGTGATTTTCAATGTTGTTGAAATCCTCAGAGAAGCCAGAATACGACTCTGCAAGATCTGTTAAGGAAAACACTTCGGTTAGAGACAAATCAGGCAGAGCAAAATCAGTTCATGCAATTTTTAAATTGTGTACGCTGTTGGTTTTAATGTGACAAATGGCTCTTCAAGAATGTGCTAAAAAGATTTTGGGCATTTAAAATAGTTTTAGTCTTGAAAGGTGCGTCACATGGATACATTTTTCAGTTGTGACGTTGAAAGTAATACATTTTCACTGATCTTCCTGCTGTGAGATGAATAAAAAATGCATTTTATATTTTGAAACCTAAAAAAATACAGGTATCCTTCTTTGGGGGGTGCAATATAATTTCCATGCCGTTGCTTCTAAAATCTACTAGCTATACTTGAGCAGAAACACAATGCCCACGCTCACTTAGATGACTGGTTATGGTCATACTACACATTTTGCTAAACGTAGTGAATGATTGTATTTAACATTTTTACTAAAACAAAGTGCCTATTTTCCCCCAGTTTGGCCATTTTGATTACAGTTTGTAGCAGCAGATGTGACATTCTAGAGGTAATTCCAAAACTTGTTACCTAGCAATCAAACTGTAAACAAAGGCCAAAACCCATTTACACCATAGTTATGATTTGACGAATAATAATACCTGATACCCCCTTCACGATGATGGTTTAAACTGTCTGATGCGTGTAAATTGTCCCTGCATTTTCGATGGAATGGTGCGTAGACAGGAATGACGTTTTAGAACTTTTTAACTTTTAACTAAAAATCTTTCTTGACAAACTGCCACTTGACTGATAAATATTTACCACAAGTGATATCCCACCAACAAAGTAATAATTGGAAAAACATGAGAACCTGGCAGATGCCCTTGTAAATCAGAAACATGTTGAGTCACTGGGGTTGTGCATTACCTTCACACGGTCCTTGTTTAAACTCGATGTCATCTAAAGCGATGTCACTTCTGAGCGAAGGACCCCGAGTGGCTTCGAAGACAATCTGCAACAGAACCACACGATAGCAAAGTGATGCCATATTTGTAAAGATGCAGTGTGTAACGTTTCTTGTGGAGGGGAGTATGCACAACTTTTAATTCTTTGCCTCGAGCTTGCATTTATTGTGTTTTTATTGCTCAAAAATACCTCGGAAAACATGTATTCTTGCCATAATACTGTGATCATTTTTTTGATAGAGATGGAATTTTACAAAAAAAGTGTATAATTGTTGAACCTCAGAATTTTTATTTAATAATGCTGTTGTCTTTGTTATAAAAAGGTGTTTTATTGTCTGAACAGTCCAGATAGTGATTATAATAATAATACATTTTATTTATACAGAGGTTTTCAAGACACTCAATGACAAGGATTATCAAAAAATGATTAATGATTCAATATTATTAACACTTATCATTACAGCCCTACTCTCCACAGATCTGACCTAGTGCTTTCTGCTTGTCTCCATGGAGAAGTTTAATGTCATACTGCGGAACATTCTAGCCAAAGCAATAACAAGCAGGTTGTGTCCCCTCCACCAGAAAAGTCTAAACAATTTCACATTATTTTCTGTAATCTGCGTCGTGCCTGATGAGCCTGGTCGCAGTGATAGTCCACAGCGGCCCTCATCCAGCCGACGCCCTGCTCCCCGTTGCGCCTCCACAGAGCGGAGTCCCGGGGGTGGTCCCTGCGCCTCAAGAGGACCCTCAGGATGCCCGTCCCGGAGCCGTACATGTGGAAGTGAAAGAGCAGGCACTGAGCGGAGGAGGAGCCACGCAGCAGAGGACTGAGCAGCCGAGCTCTGTGTCCCGGGCGCATCAGGGAGGCCTCGATGTACACAAAGTAACCTGCACACACACGCACACACACACACACACACACGCACACACACACACGCACGCACGCACGCACGCACACACACACACACACACACACACACACACACACACACACACACACACACACACACACACACACACACACACACACACACACACAGGGCTGTCAGAAAATATATTTACTCCACACTCAGTCAGTTATTTAGAGTTATAAAAATGTTTTATTGCTCGCTCATCGTAAGGTTGCAATGTTTTTTTTTATTTGAAATTATGACCAACGAAATTATAATAACTGACAATCATAATCATTAACTGAACTATGCAGACGCTAAAATACTTGTCAGAAGAACTTTTATAACAAATCAGCAAAATTTTTTAAATCAAAATGGCAAAAAGGAATAAACAATTGCTGATTTACATTAATGATACACTTTATTCATAAATATTCTACATCTAGAGGCCTTTGGTGACCATATATCACCTTTACCTTTATTTTTGTTAAACATGTATTTAAAAGTCTAAATTTACAATAGCAATGATTGTTTGACCAGTCGACACTTAAATACAATTAAATATATGCTTTTTTAGTCAATTTATATGCTGAAATCTTACCCAGTTGGACTTTACGACATGTTCATTAGAAGTCAACCCCCAATGACATATGTATGATTGCATAGTTGTAGCAAAAATCTAAACTAAATATTTACAAAAATAAAGTCACAGATACAGGGTGTGTGACAAAAGCTGGGTCCAAAAAGGAATTATGTATCTAGAGAACAAATTAGAGCAATTATAGTGTGCACAGACAGAAAACTCAGAAACAGAGCCAAAGAGGGTTAGGTTCCCATAAACACATGCAAAACTTTTTCTTATTTTGTTTTGATATTTTTATAGCAGCTCATGATTTATTTACGATGAGGTTCATTTTAAAAAGGGGGATAATAGCTGGGATTGTTATGGATACGGTTATAGTTTAAGTAGCAACATGTGTTTTTTTTCCAGTTTATCATTTTTCGTAAGCACTTTATGTCATCAGTCTGGGAGCAGCGCATGTTAAAGCTGCACTATGTAACTTTTCTGGTTGGGTGTGTCTCCATGTAGATGTTATTGCTTTGCCTGGAGTGTTCCACATGTTATTAAACGTATCTGTCTTGGACTTCTTCAACTACAGGGGTCTGTCATCATGAAACGTTCTAGTCAAAGCAATACAAACGTGAAACCTCAACCCGAAAAGTGACATCTTTAAACGTTCACCTTCTGTTGTCAGAGTCGGTGGATGCAGACTGCTCACTCACCCACCCCTGTGCTGTGGTCTCCTCGGGGCCCCGTGTAGTAAGTGGGGGTGACTCCTCTGACTCTCAGCCAATCAGCGCTGTCGTCTTTCTCCTGGACGTATCCACACAGGTCCTGTTCAAAGTCGCACCGGGCCGCCACAGACACTGAGGGACAGGGCAGACAACATCAAGCCAGGGCTGAACTTAAAGGAAAAAATGACTGTAGTTAAAGGTGCTGTACCTGAAAATTGAAAATCAGAGCTAGTTCTTTTTAAACTCTCAAAAAAGTGTACATATTGGCCCAATATACAGGCCAAATTATATAGATTGATAGATACTTTATTGATCCCAAAGAAATTCAAAGATATCTTCCATTGTCTATCATCTATCTCCAAAGTCAGTCTCTCTCTATTTGTGGGTTTTCTTTTGCCATTGAAAACAACAAGGGATGTAAAATTAAGACTAATACATTACGGTTCTCATAGTCAGACCTGTATTTTAAAGTTGTACCTTGACATGACCTTGTTTTGTTCTCAAAGTGTCCTGAGAGGCTATAGAAACGTGCCCACCAGACCGTAAATTGGGAAAAGGAGATGTACCAAGTTTCCCACACCCGGGATGTAGTTCTGAACAAGTCGGACAGCAGACTCGTCATAGTAACACCAAGTGGCACCTCTGAGGAAGGCAGCCGAAACATGTCAAGGTATGACACTAAAATACAGGTCTGATTAGGACTGTAGCAATAACCTTAATTCACTGCATTTACAATAAAGAAATCAGAAATTGTTTTATTCATTCCCAAGGATAAGGCCGACCAGTGGAAAAGAGTTAAGAAACTAACATTTAAAGTCAAATATCAGTTTAAGACAACAAATGTGTCTTTTTTAAAATCAGAATTATATATATATTATCCAAAATATGTTGCAGTCCTATCTTCTGAATGGCATAGTCCAGAAAATGTCGACTTATGAATGAAATCAGTTGCTTACCCGAGGTGACCTGGCAGTCCCCCACACTCACACTGATGTCATCCAGAGCCACAGAGCCACACTCCCAGAAGGTCTTACAGAGGCTCACAAACACCACCTGAGGACAGACACTCCATCACTATCCTTTTAGATTCACATGTGTTATTTTTTACCTTTTTAGCCGTAGTCTATTGAGCTTTTGTTACTTAGTTTTAGTCAAGAAAAATGTAATAAAATGATGGTTTCGATTTTGCGTTCACACTTGCAGACACAAACCAATTCATAAGTTAGAATAAATTGAGAACCTGAAACAAAACCTGAACTGCAGTAGATCATGAGTAGACCTGGACAAAGGATGTGTGTAATGACAACTCAGTCTTTAACACAATTCGTCAACCGAAAAAAAACAACAATCTTTTATTTATATTAGCATTATGGTTTATTATACTAGACTTGCTTCATTGATGCTCAACCATATGTAGAAGATACGATTGGTTCCTTGGACATTTAAAGTGTTCGTGCCTCGGTGATTGAAAAGGAATATATTTGGTACCACTTTATAATAACTACACCTTAATTTGCCTCAATAAAGCTTGAACAAAGACTTAATTCACTATCAACATATAGTTTATTAAACATGATTCAGAATTAGTAACTACTTAATTAAGGTTAGGGATAGGGTTAGGGTTCAGAATTAGGGTTAGAGTAATAGTTGAGTAGTTACTAAGCCTGAATCATTCTTAATAAATCATTTGTTCATTATGAATTCAACTTCATGCTTTATTAAGGGAGGAATAAGTGTAGTTATTAGTGTTACCATATATATCAGAGCTAATCAGCTTAAGGCCCGGAGGCCAGACCAGGCCCGCAAAACCATCTAATGCAGTCCATGACCCATCGTCCAAATACAAAAAAATACTTTTTCTTGTTTACTGGTACATTTCTGGGTTAGTACAAGTTTAAACCAGATGTGGTCCTGGTTTAGTCCTTGTTTAATCCTGCTTTAAACCTGGTTTGATTCTACGTTAGTCTTGGTTCAGACTCGGTTAGAATCTAGTCTTGTCAGATTTGTTGGGGACAATTTGTGTAATCCCAAAGTCTATCTAAATCTAGCCCTCGGGAAAATTTTGTTGAATAGCCCTGACATATTTAAATCCTACTGTTTGTAAAGCACTTTGGGTGCCTATTAGGTGGAAAAGCGCTCTATAAATAAAAATTCTTCTTCTTCTTCTTCTGTTTCATGGTGAGCTTGAGGTAAACTTTAGTACAAATCTGTACATTTAGTCATTGTTTAAAGTGCACAGGAGAACGTTTTGATGGAGGGTTGTTCTTCACAGAAAAGCAACTGCTCCTGGATTAAGCTAATTGTACCTTTGAACGCATGGGTTTCATGTAGGTGAGGTCCACTTTGTTCCACACAGATCGGGACGTGTCAGACAGGCTCCACAGCTTCTCCAGAGCCACGTTATTCTCGTCATAAATGTAAACGGACAGAGCGTGGTCCAACTTCCTGAAGCCGTGGAGCAGGAAGAAGAAGGTCAGGCAGTACTTTGTGTTTCCAGGTAACAAAGGCCCATGAAGACGATCAATGTGAGCCGCCCGGGACGTGAACGGAGCATGGGTCTGCAGGAAGTAGCCTGGAGATAATAACAGCATTAAAACTTTACTCGTCATGGATTGGTGATCCGACCTGTTTGTTTTTGAGTAAATTGTCACAACCGGGAATCAATCTACAATACAGAGCTGAGCCGATGTCCTGGGAACATTGGACATGATGCAAGACTGGAAGAACAGTTTTGCTGTATGTATGTTCAGTGATGAGGGGATAATTTGCCTTATTTTTTATTTGAAATTTTAAAATGATTAACAACATGACCTGATATGCTCACTGGTTACTGATTAAAGTCCTTGTCAGACCTAACTAAAATATAATATATGTTTAAAATTCAGCAAAGTGTTAACTGCTAAACTAAAAATGTTTTTCTGCATGTGAAGCATGGGCAGGACTGAAACAACTATTTAGAACAAAAATCAAACAGATATTGGTAAATTCAAAACAACATATTTCCCTGAATCATACAGGGATCTCAAGATTATTCGATTAATCAATAATTGTGATTATTCAGGTCACAATATAATCAAAAGAATTCAAAAATAATAATCGTGACAGTTTAAGGAGCATAATTTAGTCTTTTTAATTAAATCTATAATTTAACAACTTAATTTACACTTTTTAAACTTTTTTATCTGGCTGTTTTTGTCACATTGAAGTTAGAATATGAAAGATTTCACTGATGTTTGGGGTCATTAATGTCATTT
This sequence comes from Rhinogobius similis, assembly GCA_019453435.1. NCBI lineage: Eukaryota > Metazoa > Chordata > Actinopteri > Gobiiformes > Gobiidae > Rhinogobius > Rhinogobius similis. Next base: position 31,161,463 of record CM033629.1, read on the forward strand.
ATTGTTGAATTGTAATGTTTTTCTGACAATAATTGTAACAATAACATTTGATTTTGTGCCAGTCCTATTACAGAAAATATCAAAATATTTGTATTTTCTATAAAATGCAAATGCAAACAAAATAGAAGGATGACAAGAAATCTATCATTACTCAAAATTTTGTAATATTGTATCTCACAAGTCTCACATAAAATATAAAATAAAAAGAAGTATCATGTGCTGTCACAACAACAAATCACTAACTCTTTTGCCTAAATGCAGTGTTTTTGAAACAAGATAGACCCAGCACTTTTAAATCTTAATCTTATGTTTTGATTCGCACCAAAAGCTTGTCATGGCATTTTAAAAGAAAAAGGTATCATTTCTGCATTTCTGAAGAGTGCCTCTTCAAAAATAGCAATGAACATCCGCCAAAAGAACATAGTGATTGTGATGTGAGATTTGATGGTTCCATCTCTGTGTGACTGACCGGTCCCGGTGGTGTGGTCTCCGATCCTGTACATGTTGGCTTTGACTGCTGTCCTGCTCCACACTCCAAACTCCAGCGAGTACAGACACAACCCGTCCTCAAAGTCACAGTTGGCAACAGAAGGGTCAAAGTTCGGCTCTAAAACACAACACAGCCCAGATAAACAAACAAACAAAGAGAGACACAGAATGTACATCCGCACTAAATTTACTTTTGAATGTCATCAAAGTTATCTATTTAAGGTGTGCCATGTAACTTTTCCTGAAGATATGATTGCCTTGCTTGGAAGGTTTTGTAGTATGGCGTTCATCTTGTCTCTGTCAAGTGTTGAAGTTCTGTTTTGATTTTAAATAAGGTTTAAAAAGTAGTCATCCGGACCAAAGTGTAGCTGCACTAAACATGATTACAGAAGAGCCCAAACAAATGTTAAAGAATTGGCTTCTGCAAAACTGTTTTTAAAAAATATTTATACTTTCTTTTTCAGAAGATTTAACACTTTATAATAACTACACTTTTAATAGCCTTAATAAAGCATGAACAAAGAATTCATAATGAAGTAATTGTTTGTTAAGAAAGATTCTGGCTTAATAAATACATAATACCATAATTCCTAACTCCTTTATTAAGTAGTTACTAGGCATGACTCTTTCTTAATTTTTCATTTTCTTCATGCTTTATTAAGGCTAATTAAGATGTAGGCATTATAAATTATGTGCTACTGTGAATTTGTGGTCTGCTCTCTAACCCTCTTCTTACCCCTTCACAGATAATTATGTCTTAACGTGAAAATTGCTGCACAACACTTCGCTCACTCACCGGTGTCATTGTGGCAGAACTCTGGAGAAAAGGAAATGTCGTCAATGGCCACGTAACCCCCTCTGGCGCTGTTGAAGGCCACCTCATACACCACCTGCACACAGACGGTATGTACATTTGATTTGGCACAAAAACGTCCGAGGTATGGATGTAGCTCTTTGTTGAGTTTGTCTTGAAAGTATAGTTTTAGTGGTACACCATGCTGCCTATATTTTACAGAAACAGTACTCTTATTGTGTAAATGTTATGATCACTCTATTCTACTGTGAGTGGAATAGAGTAAATAGAGTCTACAAGTGACGAAAGTCCTTCTAATTACACTAGATTTCATTATATTTCATTACATTTCATATGCCATGTCTAGACTATTTCTGATATTGATAATATGTTTGATGAAAAGTGTTTTTTGGACATTCAAAGATGTTTTACATTACATCACTCATTTACTCAAGACTCTGGCACCACCAGTCACTCACGCACACAACAAAATCATACTAGAAGGGCCTTCTTTAAGCACACAACAACAGGTTGCTCTAGAGTCACTGCTGTACCCCTGTGGCACCATCTAAGTACTAACCAGGCCCAACAAGGCTTGGCTTCCAAGACCAGGCCTCAAAATTACTCTTACTCTCTTAATTGGTTAATAGTTTGCCTTAATACTTTTACCTGTACCTGAATACTATCTCACATACTATTTTACTTCTACTTAGGAGTGTACTTTAGACAATATTTTAACAATGCAGAAGGTGTGACCTGCAAATGCCTATGTTGAAGTTCAAGTATTGCACAGAACTTAATTGACACACACACAAAAAAAAAAAGGAGCAGAAATGTTATCTAATACTTTTGTTTGGAAGATATACACTAGACTTTCCTGTCTCTTTCTGAAGTAATTTTGACAATATCCTTAATGATCAAATCTCCAAAACAACAAAGGAAACTTTATCTATTTTAATAATAGGAATAGATAATGAGTTATAATATGTTCAAGTAACAGTTTTACTTGAGTACAGCTTTTGGCTACTCTACCCACCTCTGTAAATCAGTGGCTTTTATGTTTCTCTAAATTGCATGTGAACTGCTTAAACACTGGTCAAATGAACAGTGGAGAAGTTTCTGAACTGGAGTTGTTGACTATAGCACCTGACGTCATGACAATCACAGACACTTCTCAGCTGTGCCGGGAAAAACAGAGCTCTCTGAACAGACGCTGCTCTTCACATGTTACTCCAATAATCTGACAACATCCCTGTGTCTTCATCACAACACTCAGATCCAGTTCAGCCCCATAATAGACCTCACCACATCTGTCTGATTGCTGTAGTTAAGTCTGATAGAGCTCAAGATTCTATGGTCAGTTTGTCTGTTAGTGCAAGGAGGGAAAACTACAGTTTCTGCCCTTGCATTAAAATGTAACACTATCTCAAATCTATTAAGATATGCACATAGCACGATAGTTATCATGATATTTTGAAGAAGCAAAAAGAATAGTAGATTCAGCATTGAAAGGATAATGGTCAGTTGTTCAGCTGCTAAAAATGTCTGTTTTAGCTGTTTAATGCAACAAAAGAAAGCAATACTTTTAGGCAAAGAAACTTCAAATTCAATTCCACGATATCACTGTGTGACTTTTGATGATACACATTCATAATATTTTGGTCACATCTATAGTATTCAGGATCAATCAAAACATGTAATATCACATCTTCTATGCTTTGCACCCTATTTTAGGTGCTGATAGGGTATTTGCTTTACCCCCCTTTGGTCTATAAACAATTGAAAATTACATTTTTTTTGTGTAGTACCTTGTTTAAAAAGTGCCCTGTATAACTTTTTTGGTGGAGGAAAGAAAAAAAGACTGTTGCGCTGACAAACAAGGAAAGAATATAGATAAAAAAGAGAGCTTTTTATGTGACAAATATGATAAACATAAACTAAAGCAATACAGTAACGACGTGAGAGTGCACTGACCTCCAGAGGGTTGGGCGCCTTGATGTCCACACTGACATGTGTCCAGCCCATAGAAACATAAGCTTCAGGTCTCCACAGCTCCTCGTAGTGTCCCAGCTGGTCCTTGGTGAACACTGAGAACAGGTTTTCCCTCCCCTGGTTGCGAAGGTAGAAGAAGGACAGACAGCCGCTCATGGGGGCTGTGGTCATAGGAGACGTGAGGTAGGCCACTTCCTGGAACTGCTTGGCGTACACAGAGTCCACGTACATGTAGTGACCTGCAACGGACAAATATCAAACCATCATCAAAGAAGGGAAACTAGGACCTGGGTGAGATGCTTCCCTCAGACCAATTTTTTGTTGACCCTAGAGCTTCTTGTTCAATTGGCGTCATCTACCATAAGTACAGCCTTTCACTGCACAGCCACGTTTATGTAAAATTGACGTTTATGAGCTTTTAAATCTTATAGTATTGACTCATCAGTAAATTCGACACAGTTGTATTTCGATTGACTCATGTGTGTTTGAGTAATCCGCTATTGTCCTGCAACTAAGGCTTTGGTGCTCAGAAATTCCTGTTTTCATCTACCGCCCATCCCCGTCCACATCCCTGTACTTAGTTGCGATTATCCAAAAGAAATTCAGACTCGGTGTCATAGATCTAGGGTCTAAAAATACCAATTAGCCGTTTTTCAACATTAAACACACATACATGAATATCTGCTTCTTGCTACAGTGAAACGTCACCATGAAGAGATGGTTCTGAACCTGTTTTTACGATTAACGAATTACTGTTTTCAATCAATATTGCAGTTTACAATGAACAAAATATCAAATAATGATACAACAGGCTATAGTTTACAACAAAATACCAACAAAAAATCTGGAACTGACCTCAATTTAAGGTTTCAAGCCTCTGCACTCATTTGAATAATTCACAGCAATGATCATCAGTCTGTGGTTGTCCTTGTTTTAATATGCTGCCCTTGGAGAAGTCTTAGAAAAGTCTGAACACTCCCTGATCAAAATCGCCCAATTTGCTGTCAGTTTGTCTAAAAATAAACACCGCAGGGCCTAAAAACATTTGATTAATTGGTAATAGAATCAGAATTTACCAGGTCAACACTAAACCAAACGATTGTAATTGAACTAGAACAGTACAAGTAATAATAATAAGATTGTGCACGGTATTTGAGGAGAAACCTTTTTTAGCCACAAGCCTGACAGTGATCTAATAGCATTTGTTCCAAAGAAAGTGCTGCTGAGTGCTTTACCTGAGCGCGGGTAGTGCCCCTGAGCCTCCAGCTGGTTGGACTCGCTGGCCAGGCTCCCTCCCACGTACCAGTTTACATTTGGATTCCAGCTGTTACTGTAGCCGCACAAGTGATGCTCTTCAAAGTTACACTCTGGTGAAAGAAGCCAATAAGTCACAAAGAGCTGCACATGTCTGGTATTTGCATTAAATGAAACACTGACCGATGCAGTAACCAGGAACTATGTGGATTTCAAAAATGGCGACACTGTTTTGTGGATCCCTCTCAAGTCTGCCCTCCAATAAAATCTGCAAAGCACAAGGAAGCAGCCTCCGTCAGAGTCAGAGATGAGCTCAGCACGGAGTGAGAACAGGAGCCCGTTAAAACAACCACCACATCTGCTTTTTGTTGGTGTTGGTGTTTGTGTTGGTTTTAACCGTAAAAAGTCCAAGGTTTAGGACTGCAATACTTTACTAATTAACAAAAGAAAAACAAGGTCTAAATCATAAACAGTCAATGGTCTAAACATGTATTTCGCAAATAAATACAACATCATTTTCAAGTTTACCATTCCTTTTTGTGTGCTGAGAATACTGTGAAGATGAATATGAAATAATAACAGTATTTTAGGCCTCAACAGTAATCTTAAATATCTTTTTTTGCATGTGGGAAGTATGAAGCAATCTATAGATGTATCATGACAACATGTCAGCTGGAGCAACAAATAATCTGAGTACTGCATTTCGTTACTACTACGAGGTAAAAGTACATAAACACCTGGTCAAATATTACTTCAATACACACGCCACAAAAATAATTATATACTTGGCTAATGCTGATTTAGGACAAGATATTGATTGTATGTCTGTCTTATCTTAGTATTAATGATTGAGAAGATTAAATTAGATAAAAAGACAAGAGTTATGTTTTGTTAAAGTGAGTTTGCCTGTATTTTGTACTTTTACTACCTCAAAAATAAAAGCAAGACTAAGCCAACTCTAAATTTATTGGACAAAGATTAAATTAGATTAAAGCCAAATCTCAGGAGCAAATTGACAAATCATCATATCCTGCCAACTGTGCAGGGAACAAATCTTCTTTGTCTCTGGACTGAACCTTATGAGGATTTAACAGGGACAAAAAAGCAGAAAACTCCACCACAAAAGTAACAAATACATGTACTTTAATCATGTATATTCTTCTTCTCCAATGTAGTGGAGTTAAAGCAATAAATGTTCTACTCAACTAAAACACGTATCAAGTAAAGTACAGTAGGCTGCCCTAAAACTATATTTAAGTCATTTATCAGATATATTTTCTTTTAAACAAGACTAGTTTAAAGGTCAAGGTATTAGAAAAGACTAGCGTGGTCTTTTCTCATACTTTGAAATGTTTCGAATGCAGAAACCAGGACTAAACCAGGACTAAACCAGGTCTAAACCAATATTAAACCAGGACTAAACCAGGTATAACCAATATTAAACCAGGACTAAACCAGGTCTAAACCAGGTCTAAACCAGGACTAAACCAGGGCTAAACCAGGACTAAACCGGGTCTAAACCAGGACTAAGCCAGGACTAAATTAGGACTAAACCAGGTCTAAACCAGGTCTAAACCAGGACTAAACCAGGGCTAAACCAGGACTAAACCAGGTCTAAACCAGGACTAAACCAGGACTAAACCAGGACTAAACCAGGGCTAAACCAGGACTAAACCAGGTCTAAACCAGGTCTAAACCAGGACTAAACCAGGGCTAAACCAGGACTAAACCAGGTCTAAACCAGGTCTAAACCAAGACTAAACCAGGACTAAACCAGGCCTAAACCTAGACTAAACCAGGACTAAACCGGGTCTAAACCTAGACTAAACCAGGTCTAAACCAGGGCAAAACCAGGACTGAACCAGGTCTAAACCTAGACTAAACCAGGTCTAAACCAGGACTAAACCAGGTCTAAACCAATATTAAACCAGGACTAAACCAGGTCTAAACCAGGTCTAAAATAGGTCTAAACCAGGACTAAACCAGGGCTAAACCAGGACTAAACCGGGTCTAAACCAGGACTAAACCAGGACTAAACCAGGTCTAAACCGGGTCTAAACCAGGACTAAACCAGGACTAAATCAGGACTAAACCAGGTCTACACCAGGTCTAATTGAGGACTAATCCAGGTCTAAACCAATAACAATAGATCAAATATTTTCTATATTTTTGTAAGATGGATTGTGGCCCGGATCATATCCCTTGGAGGGCCTGTTTTGACCCGTGGGCCTTCAGTTGAAGTATTTCCCAGATGCAGCAGGACAGTGACCTGGTAGGGCTCGGTGGTGTTGGGCAGATCCACACTCGCGATGAGCCAGCTGTCCGAGGCCGTGTGAGCCTTCCACAGAGTGCGGTCGAAGTTGTGGTGCTTTGGCCTCAGGTGCAGCAGGAGAGAGCTGTTCCCCGTGAGCTGATAAACCAGGCGCACACAGCTCCACTCCTGCTGCTCCAGGACCGGGCTGAGCAGAACCGCACGCCCCTGGGTCTCCTGGGTCTCCTGGGTCTCCTGGGTCTCCTCGAGGTCTGAGTCCAGGCTGATCATGTGCCCTGGAACAAATAGACAATAGTACACCTTTAACATTCTTTGTAGCTGTCAGTGCGCAGTGACAGAGCTGGACTTTCCACAAACCTGACTCATTACTTGGTCTAGACGCAAAAACAAGACCAGCTGGACATATTGCTGCTTTGTGTCTATTGATGATCTTCTGCAAAGCCAGCATTTTCTGTATATTGTCTGTGTCATCCTTTTGGGGGAGAAAATTTGGCAACGCATTGGCTTTATTATTTGCACCATAATCAAATCTTATGCAACGCGACCCCGAGTCCAACCTAACCCTTTCTTGAGCAATGATCCATGCAAGTCCTCCACTGAAATAAATAAAGTTTCTCTTATCTTATCTTACGGAGACTTTTGAGATATTAGACCAAACCTCCTCACAGTGCTCAGAGATGAGATAGACGCAAACTGTATCTTTTCCTTCCAGCTCACTTGAAGTTCTTAGTTTCTAGCTCTAATGTTGAATGAAAGTCACAAAATCACAAAATATTCTGTTTATGTTTATTCAAAAAGTGCCACTAGCAGTCTACGTTTACTGACCCTATTGTTAACTATAAAATACACTTATGAATCCTTTTTTTTTTTTTTTTCTGTGAGGGCTCCAATATTAGTAGAAGGTACTATATTTGGCTCACCCTATTTCTGCAGATTTACAACTCCCCACCCGTAATAATTCAGTGAAGAGCAATAGTGCAAGACGGCCCACTTTGGAGCCAAAAGCACACCCTAAACTTTTGCTAAATTTGCAAGGAAAATATGCTTAAGAAGAAGTATTATTATCTGACTTTGGGACTACACTTGTATATATTTTTCTGAGTGATGTTGAGGTCTTTGTTCAGAAAGCACAGCGGCCGCATGGACATAAAAACAGGGCACTTAAGCCACTCGACTATAAACAGTTCCAAATCTGTGGGCGGATGGGAGCCAGGATTTACGACTGTTTGAGGGAGTCCTTATTTGGGCAATGGCTCTTCCCGTCTGCGGTTAAACCCGTCGGTGAAGAGTGGAACATGTGTCAACAGATGAGATCATGCCAAACAGACAAGAAATGGATCAAGTACTACGCGCGAGGGATTTGTGTAGTTTGTTTTTCTGCAAACTGGTAAAAAAAAAAAAAAAAGATAAAATAAATGCTTAATAGAAGTGGATTCATTGACTTCCTGTGCCAAACTGCAGAACTGATAAGCCCCGCCTCTTTATAGTTCCATTCTGCCGTAACAAGCAGTGAGTGAATACAGAGCAGTGGGCGGGGATAAGGGGTAGGTGAAAACAGAGATTTTCTGAGCACTTAAGCCTCAAATGCAGGATCGCTCAAAAATGCACAAATAAATCAAAATGAAACTCAGTGTAAGTTTAAAAGTAGATTTATGTGTCCTTTAAGACTCTTATTATCGGTAGTATTTTGAGCTACTGTATTCAAGTAATTTCACTCATGGAACGATAAAGTTTAATCTAGTCCATGATTCATGAAAATGCATTGAATAAAGGTTGACGTTGTGTCTTTATGCAGGACACTTTGCAAGATTAAACTGATCTGCCTCAAGAAATAACTGAATAGTTTTAACCAATGTTGCATATTTATTTTTCAGTTGCGTAATTGTTTTTAATATGGTTTGTTAGTTGCCGTTATGATTTTTGTTATGCTATTGTAAATGTTCTTTTAAAAACCCCGAGAAAACAAACATCAGAATAATTAAGTGCACATGGAAGTCAGATGTTTTTAACAACATTTTTACTGCTAAAGGTAATAATGAACAAAGAGTGTGGTCTAATTAGATTGGATTGTAATGAATTCAAGATCACATTTCATAAACTTCTTTTTGGAGAGGTGTCCAAAAGGCACTGATGGATAGCGAACCCACTTTCATATGAAGCATGGCAGTTATTCTGGACACAGGAACTCTGACAGACTTGATGAAGAGAATATACCATTGCATCCACTTTCCCACACAACAATGAAACAAAAGCCCATGTGCACACGACTGTGGCCTCTGCAGAACGATGTGAATGTCGATGTTCAGGAGGTAATTACAGTCTCCTGACCTCACATCGCTGAACCACAATGGCAGATCTCAAACGTGCATTTCAACTAAGACAACAGTATCAAATCCTTAAAGTAATCCTTAAAATTGCACCATTGCTTTGTCTGGAATGTTCCAAATTATGGCATTAAATTGATCTATCTCCATGGAGACAGGTAGGTGATACCACAAAGGCAAGTTACAGATTCACATTGAAAATTCAACGTAGAATTTTTTCTAAAAGTGTGCACACGAACAAAACACTTTTCCTCAGAATTGTTTATTTCTCATCTCCCTGAGCACAGATGGCCCTTTTCATCGTGTTGGAAAGCCCTGATACACAAGTTTTTGGACTCGAATGCTTGTTTCTATGTAAAATTGTCTTTTTATAGATCACGAACGTAACATTTTTGTATACACACACATAATTAAATCTATGACCCCGTTAACAAGTTTTCCAAATAAAAACACCAGTAATTGAATGAATGCAAGACAGAAAAGTTCAATGCCATACTGGGGAAGATACATCTCCATGGAGACAACAAGGAGGCAGGTCCCACCAGAAAAGTTACATGGTGCACCTTTATAACGAGACAAAGGATGAGGTTGTAATGGTTTAAAGCATTAAAGGTCTGTGGCTCAGTGCCAGCTCATGCTATGACTGTCCTTCAGCCGCGGCTAAAGAAATAACTGCAACCAGGTGTGGAGTGAATGAATAATGGCCACAGTGCAGCGCTTAGAGAGGCTTGTCAGGTTGTTAAGTACAACACAAATGAAAAACATTGTTTTTATTATCAACCTATATATTGATTTGTAGGGAAAGCTGTGTGGCAGTGAGGCATCTACATGTAAGCCCGTGTGCTCTCCACCACAGCTCTCTGTCTGGTTCACTCACTTGCTTCTTTTTTGGTGCATCATCCTCGTCACAAAACCACATTTCCATGGAAACCAAACATAAACAGCACTTTTCCGCGGTGTGTAGTCTGTGTGCAGCTCTTTCCCTTCACTTTTGTAACTCATGTATTAGAAGTGGGCCCTGCGGCGTGTGGCACAGACGGAAAAAACTCCACTGACACACTTGTACCACACGGATACAAGTCTCCAGCTCCCTATATTCCAGTCCACTAACAGCTTCTCACAATAAGCACAGCTTTTACTGTTGCTCCATTCAGTAACAGGCACTGCAAATGCTTTTACTGGGATAAAACCTGTGTGTGTATATACTGGCAAATCCTAAAATAAATAGTGGTCCCAGTGTACCGTTTTGTAATGCAAAATTAGATGTTCTGATATGATTGTACATACAATAGTTAGTTGATACTCTAATTAAATAACAATGGAGCTATACAGTCCTGCCCACTTCAAAGCCCACCGAGGTCCCAAAAGTACATTTCCCATGGACTTTTAGAATCATTCTATTATCAGGCCTTTAAAGGCACAACAGAGGCTAACCAGCTGGTCAGAAAAGGAGCTGTTTTCAGTCAAAAAAACAACAACAACAACAAAAAACATTTAAAACACATAATTCTGGGAAATAACATAGCTTTTTCTAAAGTTTCAAAAACATATTTTAAATAAAATTACAGGTCTTGTGGTCATCAGCTGATAAGCCCTGAGTAGGCTTCTTCTAGAACAGAACTGTTGAGCTTCTGTATTTTGTGTTTATTTATCTAATTTATTTATCTATTTATTTATAGATAAATGCCTTGTCCCTTTATTTTAAAAATAAGAAAATGAAAAAAAATATATATACTTGTAAATATGCTGAATTATAGCCAAAGCTATCCTTACTCCCCTGCTGGACCAAGGCCAGCCACAAAAACCCACACAATTCATAAAAATGACAAGCGGACAAGATACAAAAAAACCCGACCACATACTGACATAGTAACTCATATGTTGTAAAACATGACATACTAATTTACCAAATTAGGATGACAAATGTACATGTCAAATTCATCCGCACTTACTCACTGCACTGCACACTGCATACACTCAGCATTACACACACTATTGTAGAGCCCGGCTCATGTACAAAGTGCAGGCGCACATTATCTGTGCTCAAATCAGTCTATGCTCAGTCGTGTGGACAGTCTTGGTTGTCTAATGGCCATGACTTGAGTTGTTTGTTTGGGCAACTTAAATTGTTGCTGGTATGGTGTTCCAGCAACAATATGTTATGCATCCCCATTTTGATAAATACTGTATTCATTTATTTTATTGTTTTTGCTTTTTTTGGCAGTACTGTATTAATATTGGCAACATGGTGGCCTTTCTGACACCGTGCAAGAAGGTTGGTCAGCGTCCTATGCATCATGAGTCTCAGATACATGTACAACCCTAAATGTCAGGTGCATTATGCAATCTTTCAGGTGGAGAGTTTGCACGCTGCTTCTCTCATACAGACGAGCAGGTAATGACACCAGGCCAAGTCAGGTCCTTTTTAGGGACTTTTTAAAGATTTCAATTTTTTTTTTTTAAATGTTTAAATAAAAAGTAAATTAATTAATTAATAAACGCAAGTACAGTGGTTGTGTGACAAGCACTCATGCCCCACAGCAAGAAGGTTATGGGTTCAACTCCCGGGCTGGTCAGGCCTCTTTGTAGAGCTTGAATGTTTCTCCCTGTGTTTGGGTGGGTTTTCTCAGGGTTTCCCCCCTGAGAAAACCCTATACATGCACCATAGGTTAAATGTATGGGATGGGTCAAATGCAGAGGATTTTCCGATGGTAAAAGTAAAGGCTAACTTAAAAAAAAAGCTTCCAGCCATTCTGTGAAGCATCCCTAACAAAAAAAACAAAAACATCTCTTGAGACAAGCAGGTGGTGAAGGACCTTTAACCAGAAAAGTTACATGGTGAACTTTCACTGAAGTTTATTATTCAGGATTTGCCAGCAGATTTAGTTGCGCTGTGTAAACTTGTGGCAGTAAAGAGTTTTCTGTTATGAATGCAGTTGAGTTTAATTGCATTTCACAGTTTCAAACCACACTGGAAAACATAAGCAAAAGCTCAAGCACACAGTACCTTCCTCGTTGATAGTCCAGGAGCCATAGTGAGGGTCCGAAGTATAGCCACATGTGCCCAGCTCAAAGTTACAGGAGCCGGGCAGCAGTTGTGCCAAAAGTGGTTGAACCGGCAGCAGCAGTGCAGAGACACACCAGACTGAGCACACACAGCCCAGCATACTGCCCACTTTCTCCACTGTCTGCAGCTCTCTCTTTCTGCTCTGGCTATGGAAGCTGTCTTCTCAGAGGGAGGAGGAGCCTGCTGGACCTGCCAGAGAGCAGCACAATCAACAGAAATCTAACAATCTAACAAATATCTGTCACTGACCTCAGATGTGTGTGCTATGCTGGTTGGGCTGAGATGATGGGCAGAAAGATAGAAAAAATAAAGAATGCGTCCCTCAAAGTGTGCATTTGTAATCCTAAGTGTCCCTTCCAGACAATGAGTATTTAAAAACTTGCTGATGGGTTTGTGACGGGCAGCTCGATGATGATCACACCAAAACATTGCTGCTGGACCTCACTTCTGCAGCAGATGCTTTGAGCATCAATCACCTGACAATGAATTAAACAGCAGTGAAATATTAAATAGGCTATGCAAAACAAAAATTCCTCTTGTTGATTACAAAATTACCTCTAAGTCTTAAAAAAAAAAACACATTTAGACTTACCTGACCTGACTCAAGCCCTGGGGAGTATTTTAAATTAGTAAATTCGATTGTTGTTGCCTTGGTTTTCATTTGCCCATTGCACATCATACACCACTTTGTAAAAACATTACGCTGTAAAAACAAACATTATATTTGATTCTTGCTCCACCTTGTGGACATCAGGGGTATTCGGGTATTTTCATGATGTGACATAAACAAACGAACAAAAAACAAACAAACATGAAAACATTATTTTGGACTTCTAAGAAAACAAACAAAATGACACAGACTTCACTCATGCCTCAAATTGGCATTTTTTAAAATAAAGCAGAAGCCTATTCATGTATGTGTGTAGGCCTATGTGTGTGCGAGACAGTATATGCCTATTGGTGGTTTTCAGATTCTAGAATGTGATGATGTCCCTGATGTCCCTGACATGACTCCCAGATGGGGGGCCAAGAGGACGTTTTCCTATAGGCCCTTTAAGAGTTTGTTATTTTTGTTGTTTTCTTTCTTTATTAGAAACTATACCATATATTACATTCTTTTGAAGCAAAACTGACATTTTAAGGCTAAAAAAATCAAACTAACTGACCCTGGAAATTCAAATGTGTTGATTTTTTTCCCCAACAAAAACACTTCAAACCAGTAGAATTTAGATCTAATGTGAGCTTATCGTTGAAAAACTTTTTCTTTTTCTTTTTTTGCCTCCACTCGCCTCCATTCCGGGAATTTTGATGACATCACATTTTAAATGGTCTATTGATTTCTATGAACTTTGGCCTGACATTTTCACATGTAAATTCACAAAATTTCTACCCGATAATTTCTCTCTGGAGACTCTGGATCCAAGAACCCCCCCCCCCCCGTTTGTATTACATGTTATTGGCCGATAGAATGCTGTGATGTCATCTGAAACTCAACAATAGAACATTCATCCCTTTTTTCCCAAAGTTATATCTCGAAAGAATTCAAGGTTCATGAATGCATGCATTCATTCATGCATAGCATATGTTGTTTTGCTCTGTTTTAGTTTGGCCGCTCTCGCTTCCCATAGTGCTGTTGTGTAACCCGGAAGAAGAAGCATCTCAGGCGCTATCAAAGATGGCTGAGTGTGAGGAGGAGCTGGACGTTTTGGTCCAGAGAGTTGTCAAAGACATAACAAACGCTTTCCAGAAGAACCCCAACATGTGAGTAGAGTTTGCGGATAATGTTTGCGCTGCTGTGAGCTTTGCACCTGCGCTTAGCGCGCTTTCTGCGTCCTTAGATCCAAACCGGGACAGACCGCTGTCACTGCTGTATGCTGGACTCTGCTTTAGGCGTTTTACACTCTCTATAACTCTGATCCAGTCAAAGAATAGAATTAGACTTTGACACATCTACCCTGAGAGTATCGGGTTAACTAATGATGATCAAAACCAAAGCCAAAGGGAAGGATGTTGCAGATGATCACCTAAATCTACTACGGTCCAAAGACAGAAAGATCACTTTCTGTTTCACAGATTTGCTTTGGTCAACTTTATATACTGCCAAGTCCACAGTGTTTCCCCTTAATAGAGGCGACTACGGTGCCCCCATAGTCAAATGTTTACCCTCATAGTCTTTTTATTAATAGAGGCAATGAGTGACATCCAACCTCCAACCATTGTCGTAGCTACTTACTGTACTTACGTTGTATTTATTTTTTGCTCTGCCTGCACAGTGTATAAGATTTAATGATATTGTTTAAATGATTTATCTGGTTATTGCGTGTTTTCTATGCTGGCATAGAAATATCGACAGAGAATTTCTGCGATCAGCACCCTTCGGGGTTCTAAAAGTTTGGAAGAGGCATTGGCCATAAAATTGTCTAATTTGCTCCAGAAATTGTATTCTTTAAAGGATTCAATAAGGACTGCCTTTGCCACCATTGTAGTGTTTAAAGCTATGGGAAGCACTGGGCCTGTTATCAGTTGGTAGCCATAAGGCTGAAAAAGAACAGTTTTTGTAAAATGACCCAAAACATATGATTGATTGTACTTAATTTTGTATCAATCTCTCCTTCCTTACAGTGATGAAATTGGAGTGATTCCATGTCCAGAAGCACGCTACAATCGCAGTCCCATCGTGCTGGTGGGGAATAAGCTCGGTGTGGAAAGCTGGTGTGTCAAGTTCCTGCTGCCCTATGTCCACAACAAACTGCTGCTCTACCGCCAGCGCAAGCAGTGGCTGGACAGAGAAGGTGATTAGCTCATTATTCACTTTACAAACTGCTCCAAGCACATCAAAGTAACTCACTGTGTTTAAATGCACGTCAGTACAATTAGCATGCATGTGCTTTTCTGTAAAACAGAAAATGAAAATGATTAAGAGCATGTTTACTGACTCAAATGAACTGAGAGACACTGAGTGAGCAAACCCTGTGAAAATGCATCTCAGCACAGTGATTACGACTATGTCACACAGATAACGGTTTAGGTTTCATTCAGATTTGGGTCTAATATTGATAGCTGAGGCATCAAACTAAACATAAGACGCAGCTTAATCTTTCATATGTGTTTCTTCTATTCAGCTTTAGTAAATATCACTTCCACACTGCTGCTGCTGAACCCAGACTTCACCACTGCCTGGAATGTGAGGTAAGATCAGATTTCAGCTAGAAATTGCCTTCTAAAGTATCTTTTGGACTGTTCAGTTTCTTATTTTACTAGCATCATAGCGTCTTTTCAGCGCTAACTTCACTAGATTGTGTATAGCGCTGGCGCCATCTACTGGCTGGATGCACTCAGTGTAGTACAGTAACCGTCTTTTCACAAAGGCTGATAAAACCATTTTAGTCATTTAATGAAAAAGAAAAATGTTTGTTTTGTTCCAAAACATGAGATGTCAAATGAAATTGCATTGCATTTTTTCTTTAAGCAGAAGTTTTGACTTTTTTTTGTAAACTCAGAGAGCCTGCACCTTATTTTGAACAATGATTTAGGGACATGGTTTAGTTTGAACCGTCAGCCTTTCTGTCAAACTGATATTACATCATGACATCATGACACAGAATAAACTGTTTGGAATAGTCTAATGCAAATGTTTGTTTTCATATAGCTCACCAATCTCTGCCTTCTTTTTACACTTTTGTCACTCTTGATATTGCTCTATGACGGGCATCTGTCTGGGACAAAGTCAGGCCATGATTCTCAGTGAACAAGGTATTTTGTTAGTGAGCCGGTGAGCTTCTTTAGTGGTTGATACACAATGAAACATTGTAAAATGCATAGATTTTATATTATGGTCGCAATCTTTTATTATTATTTCTTATTTAGCTGCTTTTAGCATATGATGCATGGCGTAAAGAGCATTTACCTTGAGTAGAATAAATCAGGTACTGGCCCTTTATGTGTCTGATTTGTTCAATGTAATGGCTATGTCCATAAAAAATAAATGTAATAAAGATATATATAATCTTCATAACATCTCTAGCCCGGTCATCACAGATTTCCCAGGAAAGAGCTGTGGTTACATTAGTACTTGACAATTGATCCTCTGTTTCCCATTCTATACAAACTGACTGACTATAATGTAACCAGGTGAATGTGTTGCAGGAAGGAGCTGCTGCAGTGTGGAGTGCTATGTCCACAGAAGGACCTTTACCTGGGAAAGCTGGCTCTCAGTAAATTCCCCAAGAGCCCTGAAACCTGGATCCACAGGTCAGCTGCCTGTTATTGCAGATGTTTAAGTATATTCAGCATTGTGGCTTGTCTAGTGGTTATGTCACCTGTGTAACTTGAATTGGATCAGTATCGTTTACAAACCTGTATTCGCCTTATCCCACCCCTCCCACTTTTGCCTCTCTTTATGTCTATGATCCGCACTCTTGTGGTAAAGGGATTTCCGGTTTGAAGAGAACACCATTCGCGCAAATGGCAAACAAGGGAAAAGTCTCTCGCTAAAACATTATATAAAGTAGATTGATTTGTCTATAATGTACACGTGTAAAAATAAGTCAGCAACGCAGCGATTTTCTGGGTGGCCTGAAAACGGCTTTTTAGTCCATGTAGAACTTATTTTCTGTTGGGCTCGCCTGCCCCATGTAAACTACAAGTGAAAAAAGATGGCGGTGCCCACGGAAACTTCCGGAATAAGGTGAATAGCTCAATTGGAAAGGAATAATTATAGCATCTGATAAAAATTCAGAAGAGATGCAGTCCACATAAGACGAAAAAATTGAAGATTGTTTGGTATTTGTGTTGCCAGTCAAGTCACACTTTATTTTACAACATGTAACAGCTTGTAATTACATGGTAGTAAGTGTTAAGGTTCAGTTACATGTTGTTACTTGTACTTAAATAGTTATATTGGAGTAAGTTTATTAGATTGTGGTTTTAGAATAACTGGAGGATGACGTGTTTGTGCTGTCAGGCGCTGGGTACTTCAGCAGCTCATGCTGAGTCGACAGAAGCAGCAGGGGGCGCCAGAGGCTGACGCTGACAGAATACAGCTGCTGAGTGAGCAGGCGGCGCAGACAGTTCAGCAGGAGATGAGAGTGTGCACAGACGCAGCCAACAGGTATCCCAGTAACTACAACGCCTGGTCCCACCGCATCTGGGTCCTGCAGCACATGGCCAAAGGCAACATCAAGGTAAGATAAGGGTTTTATTCATAAACCAAACCTCTTCATGACAAGGCTGCTACTAATGCATCTCTGTCTTTGTAGTTTCTCCATGACGAGCTGGCCTCCACGCGTCCTTGGGTGTCCATGCATGTGTCTGACCACAGTGGCTTTCACTACCGGCAGTTCCTGATACAGCAGCTGCTTGCAGAGCTGTGTCCATCGCAAGTACTTAGTAGCACTAACGTCAATGGGGGTCCAGCAGGGCGTGTGGTGGAGACAGAGGACCTCACTGCTCTGCTGCAGCTCCTCCAGGAGGAGATGGAGCTGAGCTCTGACCTCATCCAGACTTTTCCTGGACATGAAGCCCTCTGGTGCCACAGGTGATACTCACATATTTACATTTTTGTCATATACTGTAATACATCTAGACTTACTGTTTGCTATGTGTTGTCTAGGCGACATGTCTTCTATGTCTGGCAGAGCTGGTGGAGAGAGCAGCAACTCAGCCAGAGTAACCCAGTGATGTCAGAGTCTAATGGGGCACAGAGTGAGGAGGGACACAGAGCATCAGGGGAGGCTGTAGAGGAGGGACTGCCCCTGCCTCTAGCACAAGACAGGAAGCGTCTGAAGAGGGCCGTCCTGGGCCTGCCCTCAGTGCCCTCCGAGCAGAGCTTTGTGAGTGCACTCCTTGACAGCTGTACCTGCCCTGATCAGAGACGGCTGGCTCTGGCCTACAGGAGGTGGCTGCACACGGTGCTCCAGTTGCAACTCTGACTCTCCTCACAGACATTTAGATCTGAATTAGAATCAAGATCCCGCCCACCAGAAGTGTAGTTGTACGCCTCTCCAACCAGGACTACGTCCCCTGGTGTCTGTTTATGCGGGTGAGTAATCCTGCAGTGAGCTGGACTAAAGGTCAGACTGATTTAACAGCCGCATTAGTTCGACAGCGATGGGATCTGAGCTCTGTCTTCATAAACTATTAACATTATTTGTGCACATTAGTCTTCTACTACATTCTTCAAACCTCACCTCCATCTGCCTCTACTGAAAACACACTTCAAAAGCAGGTAATGGACACTTTTTTTCAGTGGAAAAGGCTTGATAGGATTCTCTTCTGCGTGTGCTTATTTGTTGAGCGGGCTGGACACTGAAGAGTTCCTCTGCTACAGTTAAGACCTTCCTCCACTGTTTTTGTTATTCAATTGTTTTATGTCTTGGGTGTAGATCAGGTTCTTCAAAACCCTCTTTTTAACTTCATTTTATTATCCTATTTTTAAGGCAGGTATTAACCTCATGGGTTTCAAATAAGTTACAATAAAGTTAATATATTATTCTTGTAAACTACCTTGTAAACAGTAGGGAATCAAACCCATGCAAGAGTATATAAGAGACTCATTTAAATAGGTCAATTGTTCTGTGGGGAAACACATTTGAATGGAGTGTACACATTACCTTTATACAGGGATAGTGAGCCATGTCCCGATGTTGATGACACTATTAGAAAACTAGAACACAGTTATGATGGAAGATTTCGCCCGTGGCTTTTCTGTCCCTTAATTTAAAGTACATACACCAGAGGGCAGTTCCAGAAAAGTTTCTCATTCCACTTATTCTATCACGTCACATCCACAAAAGAGGCTCGTGTCTGTCAGTCGCTGATCTGGAAAGGCCCCAAGTGACACTTAAAAATGCACTGTTACTTTTCTGGTGGAGCAAACGCCACCTTGTTGTTCCCATAGACATTTTATTTCTTTGCCTCAATTTTCTACTTTATAACATTAAACTTATCAGTCTCCAATAGACAAGCCGGTGGCGCTACCTGGCCAATTTACAGATCAGATCTGTGGAGAGGGGGCACCGTTCACTGCAAGGATGTTTTTCAAGGTTTTTTTGAGCAACAAAAAACATCTGTTATGAAAGAAGAGCGTTAAACATTGTGGCACATTATGGCAATAACATCTCCATGGAGACAAGCAAAAGGCCCACACCCTACACCAGAAAGGTGACACAATGCACCTTTAAGGAATATGATTCGCCTGAATTCTAGTTTACGTTAAACTGGTTATTGGACATTTAATCTGGCTTTTCAGATCAACTATTGGGTGCAGTGCTGGGTTCTCTTCATGATCCCACCTACGGGACATAAAGTGACGGCAACATTACTTTGAGACAACTTCATCAATATAATTTGTCCATTCCACATTAGTCTTTACAATAAGCACAGTGGACTCAACTTCCTGTGTCCAACCGACCAAAGACCTCATTCACACAAGACCTGCATTCTGCGAACGCAAGGACCTGCCTAGGCCTGTCACCAGGACACATTTTGAAATTCATTGTAGACTATATTAACAACAAACTGTTATTACTAGTTTAGTATTAGTCTAGTTATTTGGACAATCTACATTAAACATACATTGTACATACATAAGGGGCTGCACAATTTTTGAAAAAGTACTACGATTGCAATTGTGAT
This sequence comes from Rhinogobius similis, assembly GCA_019453435.1. NCBI lineage: Eukaryota > Metazoa > Chordata > Actinopteri > Gobiiformes > Gobiidae > Rhinogobius > Rhinogobius similis. The sequence continues at coordinate 31,181,289 of CM033629.1, forward strand.
ATATTTCAAAAAAATCTAGGGCAGTGTGTGCATTGTAAACAAACAGGGAGTGTTAAACATTTGAGAGAACACGAAATCTGAACTGCTAAACTAATACAAAAACCCCGGTATTTCAGAACATGTTGAGGTCTAAACTACAAGTACAAGATTTTTGTATAAACAGACAGGATATTCTGTTCTTTGTAGGACATTCTATTATCTAAATAATTTCAGCCTTTGCAATTGCATCAACTCAAATATGGTTTTACAATATATCTGTACTGGTGCAAAACAAATTTTACTTTACTACCACATGCAAAAAAAAGTACATGAACCAGTTCTGTTTTTCACGTTTCAAAAGAGTAAAAATCAGGTATAGCACCTTTAATTATTGAAGACCACTTTACACTACTGACATTGACTCTTAATGTATCATGAGCTGAATTATACACAAAATTAAACATTTTAGTTAGTAGAAAGGGGTTCAGAGGTTGTCATCCGGACGCCGTTTAAAGATCGAGACGTTTCGACTTATGATGATGACAACCTCAATGAGTGATGACAACCTCTGAACCCCTTTGATGACAACCTCTGAACCCCTTTCTACGATGGACCACACCTGGACGAATGAGGGTTTACATCGACGAATTTTAGTTAGTATCTATACTCAGTATGTATGTATGTATGTATCCCCAAAAATGTATTTAAAAAGTTCCCCCCTAGTGCAAATACACCCAGAAAATATGTATACATCTCATTTATGGAAAAATAAGTTTGTATAGTAATAATAATTGTGACAGGCCTGGACTTGCCCTGTGATTGTCTTGGCTTACTCACGTTTGTTTGGTTTGGACATTAGTTCACTCACTCTTGTGTAAAGTGCTTCCATAACTCACTGTCACAGGGATGAAAACCACTGTGTACAAGACTATCGACCATAACAAAGCAATGTATGGTAGTATGCTTATTAAGAATACATGTGGACATATTGGAAGTGTACGCCGGGATATTTCCGTCTTACTGCAGATCTACAACACAAATAACTATGCAGAACAAATGTTACTGAGATTCAATGAGTGATTTTTGACTCAAATGTAGCTTGTACATGATGTTTCCTTTTTATTCTCAAATTGTCTTCAGTGACTGTAGTCCTAGCCTCATCTCACTGAATCTGTCATAATAAAGCTTTAGAATAAACCTGTCTGTGTCCTTTTCTTATTTAAAGTCATTTGGAGTTAATGTAGGTTAACGTTTATATGGCACATCAGTATTTGGCATTTTATTCAACAATAAAATGAAGAGATTAAAATCGGGATCAAATGCACTACAAACGTATGTAATCAACATTATTTTAGCTGCAACTGTAAACCCAAACATATGCAGTAAGTGGATTTTTATTACTGTAACATCTAACATCTATTACAAGTTGGTGCTGATGACATTTTGTAGAATGTATCATTGAGACATAAATGATGAGCCGGGGGTCATGCTGGTGATGATCCATGTTTTGGTTCAGGATCTGTGTCCCTCTTCTGCTTCAGTTATTTGAAAAAAAAAAAAAAAAACTAATTGTAAAGGGACATTGCACGTTAATCAACATCAAACACTGTAAATGTACCAGAGTTATACAAGCTAATTTGCATTGGTAGTCCCTTTGCCAAATGTCAAAAATGCATCCTAAAAATAGCAGTGTTCTCTTAATTCTTGGCTTTCAATACGTTGCAGTCTAGAAGCGTTTTCTTGGCATGTGCTGTAAAGTATAAGTAGCGCTCCGGGCAGACATCCAGTTCACAATCATAATGAAAACGTGTACAACACTGTGTGCAAATATCTTACTGATGGTGTGACGACCCCAGCCCTGACCTTGTATAGAGGGGGGCCTCTAGTGTGTGTTGTTCTCTATGCTGCTGGCTCTTCTCCCTTCAGGTTCCTGTGTCGACTCCCTCTTGTTCGAACCCTCAGCCAGTTCTTAACAATAGTGATACTATCCAGTCGATTTCATGGACCGTCCTCCTGCAGGTGCTGAGTCAGGACTAAACATGGGGAATCAGTGTTTCAGTTTTATGCAACTAAAACCTGTCTTCCTGAAGATGTGAGACAGGCCTCTACTCTGACAATGTTCAAATCTAGGCTCAAACCCCTTGTTTAGCTGTGCATACGACTGACAGCATTTTATCTGCATTATTTTCTAAAGAGCGTGAATTTTACAATATTTGAATTTGTTTGTATTGTGATTTCAGTGCATTTTCTCCTGTTCTGTATAGCACAAGTTGAGGATCCGTCACTTGATTTTCTCTTTAATTAAATTGTTTTTGTTTTCCTTGGAAGTTTCCACAGTATGTTTTAAACTCATCTGTTGTATGTACCCACAAACTCACCTCTCTCCCAAACACCCTACATGAAAATGGAATAAACATCTAACTAGACCTTGCAGTAGTCTCTTCATGCATACTTTTTACCTGTAAAATCTTGGCTGCATGCACTATGTGCTTGTCATTGTGTACATTTATAGCCAAGTAACTTTTTTTTACTTAAACTAAACTAAAATGTAATCTATTTTCACACATTGCTTCCAATTATCCAAGCAGATTATCACCCACTGCATCCATCGTATCCTCAAATCCCATGGTGAGTAATATTTTGTGAATTATTTCATTAATTTATTTTTATACTTCTTGTATTTATATTCAGCTTCATTTGTTGTGATCCCCATAAGTTCTTTGTATAATGTATTTTCTTTTTACAGCATTTTGAGTCCAATGCACCTTCATAATGCAGATGTTTACAATAATCCGTGTGAAAGTACGGATTATACAATCTAGTAATATATGTGTGTTGTAGGACATCATGTGAGAGAAACTAAAATGCAAATTGTCCTAACCCTAACTCTGGTTTATTGAACAACGGCCAAAGTAATATTTTGGGGCTGGTGGATGGTCATGAGTGGAGCCGTCATAAACTGTAAAATAAAGAATAAAATGCATTACTTTAGGGAAAAAAGCAGAATAAGAAAACTAACAAAAACACTGTCACTGTTACCTTTTTGGATGAGGGTCATGGTTGAAATCTGAAGAGGGGGAGGCGAAGGACTCTTACGCACTTGGAGGTCCATTGGAGGCTGCAATACATTGAAAATTCACTGTGACAAAATAAAACCTTTTTACTTGTTTTGACACTTACTATGCAAAAGTAGAATGGATCTGACAAAGATGGTGTCATTAATTGTGACTGTTCTCTGTATAATGTACTTTTATACCGTACGGCAATAAAAGGACTTTTTATCAAGCGTCACGTCCATGTTGAGCTCGACACAAACACACTCTGGTGTCTGGTGTCTCACTGAGGGAATATTATCTTAGAAGAGAAGAAGAATAAAATGAATGTTTAACTACAAAACAAACAGATGTTCAATGAATGAATACATTTTTAAAACAAAAATAAAATACTCACTTACCAAGGGCATATTGTGGACAAATCATATAAGTGAGCCTTTACAGTGGTCAATTTTGTACAAGGATATGCTGATGGTACCTGTTACAAAAAGATATCATTGCTGTAGAAACATAAGACCATCATCACATCTATAAGGAATTTGTAAATGCTTACTGTAAACTGAGCTGTAATGGTTTCTAACGGGGCCGAAGAGGTTAGAGCCTGGTGTTCTGAATTAGGGCTGCAAGTGGGAAAATCTTAGCAGTCGTTTTGATGGAGGAGATTTGGAGTGTGTATATTTTGCGGCAGATGAATGAAACAGTCATAAACTGTAGACTGAAACATGTAAAAAATGCAGAATAACAAAACAATCATATACATACTGGAGTTGGAGTTGCACTGATGGAGCTGGAGTTGGAGAACAAACTATGGTAGAAGAAGTTGGAGCCATATTTCAGACGGAGACTTGTTTGCCCCTGTCGTTGTTGATCGTATGCTGGGGCACTGACAGGGCACTGTGATATTGCACAGACGTTTGGTGGAGAGGCGAGCAGGATCAAAATGGCTGCCTGTTCCTGCAGCTGTTGATGGAGGGCTGAGGCTGATGTTAGAGCAATATTTAAAGTGGAGGCTGGGTAACCCTTGTAAATGATTTGCCGGGCATGATCTGCTGAGTTTCTGTGACGCAGCACTGAAACTAACCCATTGTTTTTGTTCCTTGCAGCACTTCAAGTTTAACTGCAGCCTGGTACTATACTGTTCTGTTTTTCAAAAACATTTACAATGTTTAGGAGGCACAATGAAAACATCACAGTGTTTGTTTCCCTCCACTCAGTGACAGCGAATGAGCTTAACTTAAAAGTAATGTCTAACTAAAGCTAACTCTGTGAAAATATACATCTATACTTCTATTGTGTTTATGTATAAGAGCCATAGACTTTTAAATATTAAAATGACTAAACTTTGAATGCAGTTTGATAACATTTAGCAACATGTTTTATGTCTAAATCGGTCTTTGACATGGCCATATTTGTGAAATGTTATTCAAAACTTTTATTTTATACCAACTATCTTTGTACAAAAGTTCTTTATCCTCAGCTTACAAGCACGTTTTTAATAATTTAATGGGGTCTTTCTGTAAACAAATCATTAGAGGTTGAGTATTTTATTGTTACTGAGTTTAAAGCTCACGTTTTACTGAAGGCTATGTTTGCCCTTACTTTATTTTGCTGGACCCTCTCCAAATAACTGTGAGCTAAGTATGTTCGAGACTAAAAGTGTATATCCATTGCAAGATTTTCCCAGCGTAAGTATATGAAGTTAGATTGGAAAAGAATTGCAACGGTAACCAAAAACACACACAGACATTTCAATAAACATGCTGTTTGGGAAATCTCTCTGTTTGGGAAAGGTCCTCGTGATCTACAGTATATACAAACTGAAATGAAAATGATAAAGAAACCATACATTGCTGCATAAATACTACACACTCAAAACAGTAGCGTTTTAGTTTTTATTCATTAGGGAAATGGTTGGAGTTGATGGAAGTGCTTTATTGTTTCCACCTCCTCCTCTGCTTCTCCATTGTTGAGGTTGTTGAGCCTTTCATCCCGCTCTGTCCAATGGTCTTTGCTGTTCTTCAGAGCAGAAGAGTTGATTTTGCAGGTCTGTGTCCCCAGGGTGGAGGCACTTCTGAGTTCAGGCTCACTGATGGACACGCTCGGCACCTGACTCTCATGCTGTTTGGCCTTGCCCTGGTCATTTGCTTCTTTCCTTTGTGAAAGTTTTCATTTGGCAACAGCAAGTTCCTGTTTCAGACTGACAGAGTCCCTCACAGATGTGTTATAGAGATACCGGATCTCTTTGTAAGCCATGATCTGATCTTGGAGCTTGTTTTCTGTGTTTTTGAGTGCCAGTTTGAACTCTTTGAGCTCCAAGTCTTTTTGGTTTGCCAATCTCTCCTGGGTTTTAAGTCTCCGTTCTTGGGACTCATTAACCCGGACCTGGTCATCAAGTTCAGCTTTTAATGCCGCCAACTGTTTTCAGAGCTCCTTAACCTGTAGGCTCTCCATAGGGGCAGAAGATAGCTCTGTGAAGGGAGCTACAGATGGCTCTTGCAGGCTCTCCTCTGGGGCTGGCTCTGGAGTGCCTCCTGTTGCTGTGGAGCTCCTGAGCACTGCCTCCAAGTCGAAGAGGAGCACATCATCCTCAAAGGTGAATTCACACCAGGGCTTCACACCAGGCATGTGTCTCTGTCAGTGTCTTGATCAGGAATGAGGTCCTGACTTGAGTGAGATAGATAAGTAGGCAGGTAGAACATATGTGTCAGAAAATACAATTCTCAGCCTCTGCTGCAGGAGGCGTCCCAGGGGCTGACTGAACAAGTGACTGTCACATGAGAGGAGTAAGGTTCATAGACTGTACTATGATTACAAAACATATCTCCTCACACCACTGTGGATCAAATGAGCTTTACATGTACTGTGCCACCAGTGAAACTAGTGCCGCAGTTTGGGAACCACTAAAATATCTCACCTCTGTGTCCCATAGGCCCTGAGCAACTCTCCTGAGCTGCCCAATGTCCTGGGTTTGGCCCCTGTCACCGCCACTGTCCCAGCGGAGGACTCCGGACAGGTCTCCAGGAGGACGCTGGCTTTGAAACGCAAAGCTAAAGGAGGAATTGATGTGTATAAAGGGAATTGATGTGTATAAAGTTTCCTCTGCTATTTCACTAAGCAACAACCAGGTCATTGTTTAGAAAAATACAAGAGTAATATATTTTTGATGCTGTAAATGCTAGAGAAATAAATGGAGATAGTGACCGCTCCTCCTGAACAGGTCCAGGTCCCACCTCTGAGTCTTCCATCCCAGTCCAGCCCTGTCCTAGCCCTGGCCCGCCCTCCTCCTGTCACCCTGCCCCTGGTAGTCCTCTGCTCATTCACGGCCTGACTGTGGAGGAGTATCAGGGCATCTACCACTCTGTCGTCGACCCCATGTTAATGTATGTTTCTTACTAATCCATATCAGGGTTTTTTATTATAATTTGATGACTGAGTAAAATTACAAATTTCATAAATTACATTTCTTGTCTCGATGCCCTGATGTAGACGTGCGCACAGTCTGCTGTAGATGTGAGGAAGAGGAGCTGTAGAGCACAGCCTGGACAGGGCACAGTCTGCTGTAGGTGTGAGGAAGAGGAGCTGTAGAGCACAGCCTGGACAGGGCACAGTCTGCTGTAGGTGTGAGGAAGAGGAGCAGTAGAGCACAGCCTGGACAGGGCACAGTCTGCTGTAGATGTGAGGAAGAGGAGCAGTAGAGCACAGCCTGGACAGGGCACAGTCTGCTGTAGATGTGAGGAAGAGGAGCAGTAGAAGCACAGCCTGGACAGGGCACAGTCTCTGCTGTAGATGTAAGGAAGAGGAGCAGTAGAGCACAGCCTGGACAGGGCACAGTCTGCTGTAGATGTGAGGAAGAGGAGCAGTAGAGCACAGCCTGGACAGGGCACAGTCTGCTGTAGATGTGAGGAAGAGGAGCTGTAGAGCACAGACTGGACAGGGCACAATCTGCTGTAGATGTGAGGAAGAGGAGCTGTAGAGCACAGCCTGGACAGGGCACAGTCTGCTGTAGGTGTGAGGAAGAGGAGCTGTAGAGCACAGCCTGGACAGGGCACAGTCTGCTGTAGATGTGAGGAAGAGGAGCTGTAGAGCACAGCCTGGAAAGGGCACAGTCTGCTGTAGGTGTGAGGAAGAGGAGCAGTAGAGCACAGCCTGGACAGGGCACAGTCTGCTGTAGATGTGAGGAAGAGGAGCAGTAGAAGCACAGCCTGGACAGGGCACAGTCTGCTGTAGGTGTGAGGAAGAGGAGCAGTAGAAGCACAGCCTGGACAGGGCACAGTCTGCTGTAGATGTGAGGAAGAGGAGCAGTAGAGCACAGCCTGGACAGAGCACAGTCTGCTGTAGATGTGAGGAAGAGGAGCAGTAGAGCACAGCCTGGACAGGGCACAGTCTGCTGTAGGTGTGAGGAAGAGGAGCTGTAGAGCACAGCCTGGACAGGGCACAGTCTGCTGTAGATGTGAGGAAGAGGAGCTGTAGAGCACAGCCTGGACAGGGCACAGTCTCTGCTGTAGGTGTGAGGAAGAGGAGCAGTAGAGCACAGCCTGGACAGGGCACAGTCTGCTGTAGATGTGAGGAAGAGGAGCAGTAGAGCACAGCCTGGACAGGGCACAGTCTACTATAGATGTGAGGAAGAGGAGCAGTAGAAGCACAGCCTGGACAGGGCACAGTCTGCTGTAGATGTGAGGAAGAGGAGCAGTAGAGCACAGCCTGGACAGAGCACAGTCTCTGCTGTAGATGTGAGGAAGAGGAGCAGTAGAGCACAGCCTGGACAGGGCACAGTCTGCTGTAGATGTGAGGAAGAGGAGCAGTAGAGCACAGCCTGGACAGAGCACAGTCTCTGCTGTAGATGTGAGGAAGAGGAGCAGTAGAGCACAGCCTGGACAGGGCACAGTCTGCTGTAGATGTGAGGAAGAGGAGCAGTAGAGCACAGCCTGGACAGAGCACAGTCTCTGCTGTAGATGTGAGGAAGAGGAGCTGTAGAGCACAGCCTGGACAGGGCACAGTCTGCTGTAGGTGTGAGGAAGAGGAGCAGTAGAGCACAGCCTGGACAGGGCACAGTCTGCTGTAGGTGTGAGGAAGAGGAGCTGTAGAGCACAGCCTGGACAGGGCACAGTCTGCTGTAGGTGTGAGGAAGAGGAGCTGTAGAGCACAGCCTGGACAGGGCACAGTCTGCTGTAGATGTGAGGAAGAGGAGCTGTAGAGCACAGCCTGGACAGGGCACAGTCTGCTGTAGATGTGAGGAAGAGGAGCAGTAGAGCACAGCCTGGACAGGGCACAGTCTCTGCTGTAGATGTGAGGAAGAGGAGCAGTAGAGCACAGCCTGGACAGGGCACAGTCTGCTGTAGATGTGAGGAAGAGGAGCTGTAGAGCACAGCCTGGACAGGGCACAATCTGCTGTAGATGTGAGGAAGAGGAGCTGTAGAGCACAGCCTGGACAGGGCACAGTCTCTGCTGTAGATGTGAGGAAGAGGAGCTGTAGAGCACAGCCTGGACAGGGCACAGTCTGCTGTAGATGTGAGGAAGAGGAGCTGTAGAGCACAGCCTGGACAGGGCACAGTCTGCTGTAGATGTGAGGAAGAGGAGCTGTAGAGCACAGACTGGACAGGGCACAATCTGCTGTAGATGTGAGGAAGAGGAGCAGTAGAGCACAGCCTGGACAGGGCACAGTCTCTGCTGTAGATGTGAGGAAGAGGAGCTGTAGAGCACAGCCTGGACAGGGCACAGTCTGCTGTAGATGTGAGGAAGAGGGGCTGTAGAGCACAGACTGGACAGGGCACAGTCTGCTGTAGGTGTGAGGAAGAGGAGCAGTAGAGCACAGCCTGGACAGGGCACAGATGTGAGGAAGAGGAGCTGTAGAGCACAGCCTGGACAGGGCACAGTCTGCTGTAGATGTGAGGAAGAGGCGCGGGCACGCGCCGGCGCGCATGCTCGCTGCAGCTGAAGAAAGATGGAAGACTGCGAGTGGCGACGGAGCGCAGCACATCCTCGTCCCGCAGCGGCCGGAGCCCCGAGCTGGTGAGTGTTTTCTGGGAGAAGCGGCGGTGAGCGGCAGGCGGCTCTCGGGGCGGTAGAGGCCGGGCTGTAGCGCCTTGTTCTCGGGGTGATGATGATGTGAGGAGCGTTAGGGATGATGTCGAGAGCGACCGTGTCTGTGGCTCCTGGAGACGGAGGCCCTTTGTGGTGCAGCCGCGGAGGAAGCTGCAACACAAATCTGGATGCGCGCAGCAGCCCGGGTGAAGCCCACTCCCGTCATAATTAGCCAACGATGCAACGAGCGCTGGTGCTGTTTGTTCCTTAAAGATGAGTGCTAGAGCCGCATCCTAATATAGACCTGTGGTACAGACTGAAATTATCATATGCTTCCATTTCCAAATAGGCCTATTATAGGTCTATATAAGGCCTCTTAGCCTATAGTTTCCTTTCCATGTTGGCCATGTAGACTACTAATACTGCTGTGTTGAGCAAATATCCAGAAACAGCAAAGCAAACAGGGTAAAATACAACCTGATTTGCTTTAAGTATATTCCATGTTCCTTGTTTTTGTGGTGAATCTTAACAAAGACAGTAATAAAGAAATAATAATTTAGTTGTATATGGCATTCAGGCTATCAAAATAACCTAAATAATAAACTAGTCATAATCAAGCATAGCAAAGAGAGCCACAGCCAGCTCTAGCAGGCATGAACTTGATGGCTCCATATTGCCTTTCCACATGAGGCTAACTGTCCCTACTTTCCACACAACAATGTGTGGAATTTCTTTTTTAGAACAGAAAATAAGATTACTATAATTCACACTCCATGGATCTATTAATAATAAAACCAGTAAACTCGTTTAGCAGATGGGGTTCCTGTATTTCGGGCTCATGTGGGGCATCTGTTATCTTTTATTATTATGTTATTATTGACCATGAAACTTTAGTTCACCCAATACTAACGTAGAATGCCCATGTGTTGAAGTGAAATACCAATTTGTTTAGGGCCAAGAGCATAAGTCACGTTTTAAAATTCCATAATGTGATATAGTAGACTAAAGTCTCGGTCTCACACGAACATAAAGGTATAAATGTATAAATCCGTTTACAAGACAGCAGCAGGGCGTTTAGGGAGTGGCACAGTCTACACGTGCCAACCTACTCAGACGGGCTGTGGCTGTGGTAAATAACCATTTTTGTTATTTTTACTTAACTTTTATACTAAAGGATTACAAAAAAACGTACATTAAAAGAACTCTTGTCTCAGAGATATGTCTGCTCAATTTTGAACACATATTTAAAGATATGTTTGAATGAAGCGATATATGATGCAACATGATTTTCAGATGCACTGCCGGAGGTGTCTCAGGACCCAGTTACTGCCCAGGACACTGAGAGCATCATGGAAGAAAAAGAGGCACCCGCTCCTCACCCTGACACCCAAAGGACCAGGAGCCACAGACGCAGTGAGGCTGCACACGACATGGAGCCGGAGCCCAAGCCCCCGGCCCGAGTGGCCACCACCCGCTATCGTCGTCAGGGCGACACCGAGGCCCGGCTGAGGGCACAGCAGCACCGTCAGCAGCGGCGGCAGCAGAGGGAGGCCCAACAAGAGCTCAGGAGCCAGGAGGACGAGCGAGAGCGTGACGACTCTGCCCTGGCCCGCTCAGCCAGCACAGAGAGCGGCTTCCACACACACACAGACCGAGCAGAGGGGGACGACAGCCTGCTCCAGAGCACTGAGCCTGAGGACGAGAACCACAGACCCTCGGCCTCTGCCCTGCCCGAGGACCCCACTGCAGAGTACTCCAGGGTATTGTACCATACAGCCAGCACTGCTTCCCAAGCTGCACCGGTATGCTTTCATAGTGTAATGGTTCAATTACAATCAGTTAGGATTACATTACATGTTCATTTACAAATTTATGGTGAATAAAGGTGCATTTACACTTTTTCACTAGGCTTGAACTAGAAGTGTCAGAATAATTCCTATAGCCACTCATAATTCAATAAATGATAGAGCAATATTTTTGGGCTCAGTATTTATTCTGTGTAGTTTTCTTTGCAATAGTGAGGAAGTCGTTGTAGTTTTTGTAATGCAATAATATTTGGGCAATAGAGAGTTGATTACTCATTATTAACTAAGTAGTTAAATGTTTGATTCTGCTGTTTATTCATTGCAAGTCATGTGATGTACTGTACATTTAAAAAGGGTTTTGGGGGATTATCCTGGTTTAAGGTTATCCTTTCAGTGGCATAAAGAAGGTTCAATGTTTCTGTTGTGATATTTTCTGTTTCAGTACATTATTCTGTAATGTTATCACGCGTATGTGGAGCTCATCCGGTGAATAAGCAGTTGTTGTCCTACTCTGTTCCAGGTGCTGGCTTCTTCCGACTCTGAAGAACCGAGGGACGAAATGTACTGCGAGCCTTACGACATCTACTCCCCGTCCGAGCCTGTGTACGAGGAGATCTGTGAGGCTTCGGGCTTCTCTGATGACCCGCCCCAGAGACGAGCCGGCTTCAGGCTCCTGGAGGCTCAGTCCGACAGCGGCGGCGACTACCAGCAGGCTGTGGGTTCCCGGCTGCACCACTACGACGAGCGTTCGGACGGAGAGTCGGACAGTCCCGAGAAGGAGGCGGAGTTTGCCCCTTACCCCCGGGCAGACAGCGGCGACCTGGAGGAGGACGCAGACAGCATCACCGTGGAACTGCGGATCAGTCTCAGCTCTCAAAGCCTAAATTGTGCCAAAGAACTGCCCAGCAACGAGGACCCTGCTGTTCAGAACTCAGAAATGCCCGCAGACCAGTGTCCGGTCCCAGCTGAGGCCCACAAAGTGACCCCTGTGGTGCGGAGCTTGCAGGAGAAGAAAGACGCAATATCTCTGGCCATAAAAGACATCAGGGAGGCCATAGAAGAGGTGAAGACACGCACAGTGAGGTCTCCGTACACCCCGGATGAGCCCAAAGAGCCAGTGTGGGTCATGAGGCAAGACCTGAGTCCCACTGTGGACTGTGAGCTGCAGCCACCACTAGAGGGCGATGTGAGTACCCTGTTCAGTTAGCTGCATAGAGAGGTTCATGCTCCATCTTTTATATGTTAACTTGGCCCTCCGTTCAACCTGGATCTAAGAAAATCTAGTTAAACTATTTAATATTAGATTAGATGGTTGAGGTGAACTGAATGCCTGATCTGTAATGAATTGCAGATCTTTGCACATCAGAGGTGGGTAGTCTTCAGTTACATTTACCGCAGTTTAATTCTCTAGATTTTGGTCACCATGCTTTTACTCCTACTAGAGTAATATGTAATTCGAAGTAACAGTACTCTTACTTGATCCCTCTTCCATTTGTGCATTTGTTCATATTGTTTTGTCTTTCCAATCACATTAACTTAAAATTATAAATCAGATGTTACATCCAGACAGTTACTTTTAGAGTTACTCTTTAGCAGAGTAGTTAGTTTCCTCAGGGTTTTTTTTCTCCGTCATTTTTTGGGCCACTACGATTTAATTTTACTTCAGTAATTATATTATTTTGAAGTAAAATCACAATTTTTGGCTGCTCTACCCACCTCTGATGCTCATACTAAAGAGATTCATTGTAGATTAGAACAGCAGTATCCACAAGAAAATGTTACACACAAAATATTATAGACATTGTATATTTACAGTTTATGGATATTAATAATGAAAGTAAAAATAAAGAAAAGGTATAGTATGAATGAAATAATAATATGTTATATTTCATACATTTTGTAAATAGCTATAACTATCATTTTGGCAACAGATCTTTACATTGTCTTAAAAAAACGTCAGTAAATGTAAGTACTGTTATTTTAAAAAAAAAATCATTCAAGTAGAAGTACAAAGTAGTGGTCCAAATTTTTTTTTACAAAGAATATTAAGTATTTGTTATTCAATCTATGGTTCAATATCTAAATGTAAAGCACTATTTATCTTACTGTTTTTGTCACATTACGTTTTTTTTTGTCAATCAGTAACTTTGATTTCATAAAGCTGATCACAAAATTTAGGAAAAACATGTCAGACCATGGCAATTAAAGAAAATGAAAAATATTACTGTTGTTTGGTCACGTTCTCAGTAATTGTGAATAATCTTTAAATCGTGATTTATTTCTCTATTATAACACTAAAATTGGATATTATGACATCCCTATGAGTGACATTATTGATGATTTATGGAGCTTTTTATTCTAGTGGTGAAGTTATGATTTGATTATACTTTGATTCTTGTTGCACAAAACAGTAAAAGCACATTGGAATTCCTGTGCGTTTCCCCCAAGAATGAATTCAAAGCAGACATACAGTAAATCAAGTTAACATGAAGAAAATAATAATAATAAGGATGACTCCATGTTTCCTCTGCTCAACGATCTTTTATTCATGGTGGCAGTGAGGCAGAGAAAGGCAAGTCTTAAAGCGTTCAATAATTCAGGGAGGCTCCAGTGTCTGCAGCCTATTTCCACGTCATGTGACCTTTTCTGTAAAATGCAACAGACGAATCGTGCTTTATTCACACATGGCTGTAACAAGTTAATGGATTTAACCGCAACTAATCAATTATTGAGATTACTGTCAACTCATTTTGTAATTGAATGATCATTCTCTGGATTCTACACAGACTCACAAAGAGAAGAGGTTTTTAGACTCAGACAGAGCAGAAACTACATCAAAATGAGACTGGAAATGTGAAAAAAAAGATCTATCGCGAGTAGGAATGTATAGGAAAGATTATTTTGTGATATTCGTGTTTATTCAGGTCACAGTGTAATCGTACGAACTAAATAATAATAATCGTGAGGATCATAGACAACAACAATGAGTCATTTCAATCCATTTCATAAAGCTAGACTTGTGAAAGATAGTAAATTAAGGATTTCACAGTTGGTTGGTCATAGTGCATACAATTGTAAATAATTGTGACGTTTATTCTCACAATAATTGTTGCGCTAAAATGTGATATTGTGACATCCTTTCTTGCGAGATAAAATTGCGATCGAGTTTGTGTAGACGTGAGGAAAAAGCAGTGCTATAATGACAGCAAAGAAAGTAAATACAATAAATAAAACATTGTGAGGCCAAAAGTGTGAACTGAACTGCGCAATTAATTTATTATGAATGATGTTAAAATTCTTGTGGACCCAATCTTGTGTCTCGTTCCTTCCCTAAAATGTATCGAGATGGTCCTTGTGTCTTCACCTAACCGTCATATGGGCCAAATTTAGATAAAGGGATATTTGATGATTTCTGAGGACCAATCGTTTCCGCATGGATCATGTCTCCCTTGTTAAATCTCAGTCATTATGGCTGCGTGCCTTGCTCTGGTTGCCCTGGTGCACATTAGGGACTGGGAGGTACGTCTGAACGAGTGAAGACGAGCTGTGCATGTCCTTTTGAAAAGCAAACTTACTTATGAAATTTGTGCCAAAATCTTAATGTTTGCCCTTAATGAAACAAAAACAACTAAAGCTATGAGCGGACAAGTGACCAATCAAATGACGCCGAGAATTTCAGAATGTCAGTGTTGGCTTTGGTGATAATTTCAATAAGTTACTACTAAGCTAAATGTTAGTCGCAGCCCTGCACATCATGCTCTTTTATCATTAATTGTTTAAGTCCTCTTACAATAGTATGAGCTGTGTGTAGTGTGTGAAGTGTGGTGGCAGGGTTGAAGTGATAGAAAACATTCTTGAAACTCACTTTGGCCACCATGTTTTGACTGTAGTTTTGCCACAAAGCATGCATGTAAATACAGAGAGACGTGCACATATTTTACGGCTCTTTTTTCCACAGACATAAATCACAAAGTGCTACACAAAGGCACTGTTTGCAATATTATTTCTGTAGATTTTATAGAAATGGCTGTTGTTCCCTGCATTAATACTAATAGTTGCTAAATTAATTGATAAACAGATTTTTGTATTTATGAAAATCAGCTGAGACTTGTTACTTATACTTATGGTCAAAGATCTTTTAATAAAAATATCCCTCCTTGATCAAATCCACTTGACTTAGTTTCATCGATATAATGCCTAAAGAAAGGAGAAAAAATGAGGCACATGAAATCAAATATACAAGATAAATATCTACTGTTCAAAGATGGCTGTCGCATTAGCCATGGCAGCGGTTGCTACGTCCACTCTAGTGTCGATAAAGGACAGAGCAACACCTGTCACCTGAGAGGCTCATTGAGAACAGCTCAGTCCAGAGTGAACCAGGCTGTGTGAGGGGCCAGAACAGGGTCAGAGCTGCCAAAAACTCCATGGAAAACTTTTGGATGTACCAAGTGGAGAAGCTGGAGGAGGAAGAGGCCAAGCGGTGTGGGCTTCCCCAAGAGAAGGATGAGGAAGACAAGGTTTGGATTAGTTTATGCCAAAGCTCATGTGTGGTACGACTTGTTGCTTATTAATGGAGATGACTACAGTCAGAGCTCAAGATATTTGGCAACAGTTTGTGTCAAATGGCACTGATAAAACGTCTGTATTGTTTATGTTCAGTAAATTGATTACATTGAAAATTGTAATTGTTCAATAAAAATTTGACTTACATATAATAGTTTAAAATATGTTCTTTTACTGGGGTTGTGTTATGTCAGACGCAGCTCTACTGGAGCTGAACCAAAGCCCGTGACTAAGATCATTCAGCACAGCTCGCCCACTAGTTCTAAACATGACCAAATCCTTGCTGTGAGTTTTAAGAAGATGGTCCTAAATCAGATAGCCTTGGAGCAGATATTTCCCTGTGATGATTATGTTTGTTTTTTCAGTCTCCTCGTTCGGGATCCCCCTCTCCCTCTGGAGCAGAGGGCTCCAGCAGCCAACTGCTGCAGGACGACAGTCTGCAGACACCCTCACCCAGAGAGGTCAGTGCAACAGGCTGCACGTCACTATTGACCTTTTGAAATGTTACGTCTTCACGATGTTCAAAAAGAATGGAGACAGAATGAAGGAGACTATGGTCAAATTTCAACGATTAACCGACATCAGATCTACATGCTAACGAGTTAAAGTCTCTATAACACAAAACATTTTTGTATTTCAAGTACAGAAATGTCAGTTAGTTCGCTTTTCTATTTCAAAGGATGGAAAATACTATTATATATCCTCAAAATGGAGCTTCATACAACTGTAATTTGTGGTAACTGACGTTTGTAATATATCTATATGTAAAATGAAATATATAGTGGGGTCAACAAAAACAAAAAACAGGTTTCTGACTTCATCAAAAATGCATATTGTCTGTCATAATCTGATATTAAATAAAGAAATAATGTAAAATACAATGGTAAATGTATTTTTCCAGGCAGCTCTATCACTCACATGTAACTGAAGTGGTTTTCATTTGACAAAATAACTTTCATATTATAAAAGGTTTATATAAAGTTTCATATTTTGTGATATTCTGAGGTCAATTCCAGTTTCTTCATTGAAATTGCATCATGTTCCTCTTCATTTTTGCCTCCGTTCTGGAATTTATAATTGTTTTGTTTACACACCTTTTAAGCGTCTATACGTGTGCTGCTGTGCTCCCACTGTTAAAGTCCTGTTTGTGGTCCTCAGGCTGGCAGGAGCAGGGTGTCCTTCCCCACCTACGTAGAGGGTGAGTTCAGTCATATTTAATTCAAGCGATTGTGTCCCAGTGTCACCTGACTGGTCTACGGTTACATCAACAACAATGAGCTCACACAAGTGTCTAACTCTTAAACCCTATTGGGACAGGATTACTAGAGACGTGTGTAAAACTGAAATCACACCACCTCTGTGTTTTTTCTGAGCATTCGCACCAGATAAGCAATGGCAGTAATTCAGTAGTATTTCTTGTTTTAGCGTTGTGTACCTGTACTGTAGCATGACACGTTGCTCTTCAGAGTAACATCAATGTGATCAGATTTTGTATTTTAATCCATTCACACTGACACAGTCCCTCGACCCAAACTTTGCACCAAAAGCATCCAGGCTTTCCTAAACAGCCTCTGTGCTGCTTGGATTGTACTTCCGAGGGTCACGTCTTTACCGCAGTTTGTTTTGTATTTTTTACTTTTTAATTGTAGAAATAAACATTAATTGTATAAGAGAATAGTCTGTGGCAAATTTACATTTTTCTTTTACTTCAAATCTGGACTTAAATTGAACTGAAGAAACATTTGAATCAATATTAGCTTCATTGCATGGAAAAACAGTCCAAATCACAGACATTAGCATTCGCACAGGACTAAAATGACCTGAAGAGTGCTTGCTGAATTACTGTATTAGTAAAATTTGAGTTAATATTTACAGACATTTTCACAGACATGGACGATTTGCGCGTGACTAGAAACACTGACGACATTCGTAATTATTACAATTTATCCGAAGCCCTAGGTAAAACTAATCCTGTCCAAACCGATCTTTAGACTTTTGATTATAATACCACAATAAATTCACCAAAGAAGAAATGTCTTTGTGAGCCTTGATCATAATAATTTAAAATTTTTCCAGGATTTTTCGTTAATGAACTTGTCTTGCATTTGTCCTCTCCAGTCCCAGGCCCCTGTGACCCTGAGGACCTCATTGACGGCATCATTTTTGCAGCAATCTACCTGGGCTCCACACAGCTGCTGTCGGACAAAACCCCGTCCAAGAACGTGCGGATGATGCAGGCTCAGGAGGCCGTCAGCCGCATCAAGGTCTGTCCTTCTCTCTGCATCCACATCCATCCAACAAAGAAACTGTTCAGAGCTGGTGCTGATCTGAGTCGTGAGGGCTGGAGTGTTACCCTCTAAACCTGTGGTCCTAAGATGAGACACTGCAACAACTGAATATTCGATTTAGAGATATCAATATGAAACTATTAATGTAGTTTACTCATATTAATGTAATCATATTAATTCATATAATAAAAAAGGGAAAAAAAAAATATATATAAATTTTGGTATGCGTAGGTGCAATTTTAAGGGCTGATTATCATGTCCCTATGGAAAAAATGCATTTTCAGAAAATTGCCTTTGAAAATTGCCTTTGAAGGCCCATATAATTCTATGGATGTAAGTGGAGTGGATTAAATGAAATAAGGATGCATCTTTAAGTGATAACTGGACAATGATGAATGTTTATATTCAAACTCACCAAAATTAAGAGAAAAAATTAGTTTTGCCTGTAGTGTCTTGCCCAGCAACCTCTATTTTACCGTTGGAAACATATTTTTCCTACCCAGCAGACCACTGTTATTTCATCGTTAATAAAGTTGTTAGAGAACAGTAATCATTATAAAATATCTATCAGAAGGGTTTAATATGCTACCCATTCATACAATTCAAACTGTACTGAACTCGTTTTTAGCCATAGCAAGTTTAAACTTGAGATAAGTATCGGACTTAACCGGACTTAATCGGACTTAATCGGACTTACTGGATATAAGTATCGGATAAAATGTTCTTTCTGTAATCAATTTGCCTTTGTCACATGAGAGCTTCCTCTCTTTTTTTTTGCTGTCATTGCAATTTTCTGTCTTTTTTTTGTTTTGTTTAAATTTGATTATTTTGCTCCTTATTGAGTCCTTGACATATTTTGCTGGATCAACTAAAGCTATCTCCTGTACTTTTTGTTTGCTTATGCATCAGTTTCATTTGTCAAATTGTGCTTCTTGTGTTTTCAAATGTCTGTATGCCTCAGTCACCTCATGCCTCATCTGTCTTTATTCCACAGGCGTCCCAAAAACAGGCCCTGAACAAGAAGAAGGTACACTGTTTTTTCTTTTTCTTGTGTTAATATTTAACAGAAAGGACACGAAATATGTGAACATTTTGGAAATGTATTTTGCTTTTCATTAATTAATTTTGATGTGATTATATTAATAAAAAAAAATAGGTAATAATAACTGCTGCAACGCCAAAAAGAAGAGGGAAAGACACAATAATTCTGAAATTCCATAATCTTCACATACGTTTTACTACTTTCTCTTGACTATTTGCCTCTTGGATGAAAGACTGCTCTGTTTTTGTTTGCAGGCGCCTGAAGATGAGGCTCACATGACCGAGGTGGACCTTTTCATCTCCACTCAGAGAATTAAAGTGCTCAACGCCGACTCACAGGTACAGCCCTGCCCTTTGTGAGGTTCCTTTTTGACAAAGTTGTGAAGTTCTGCATCCGTTTGATCATTTACTTCATACCACAAACACCAGACTGTGTTCAAGTAATAACACAGACTATGTCATTTTTCTGATTTTTGTCTCCATGGCCGTTTAAAAGTCATCTTGCAGTTTAGTCTTTGTTGTACCAAAGTTTACCAAATAGTATTTAAAGTTAATTTAATTTGAATGTTGCCAAGGTTGATAAAATAACTTTCTATTTGATTTTATTTCATTCTTTTGTTATTTATTATTGTCCTTCAAGGATACCATGATGGACCACCCCCTGCGGACCATTTCGTACATTGCAGATATCGGAAACATTGTGGTCCTGATGGCCCGTCGGAGGATGCCCCAGTCAGAGTCAGAGGAGAACGCGGAGGAGGACAGCAAAAGGCAGTACAAGATGATCTGCCATGTTTTTGAATCAGAAGATGTGAGTAAATCATTCACTTAAAAACCTTAAAAGTCTTATGTGGCTTTAGAGTAGCAGCTCAATAATCACAGCTGCTATGACTAGTGCAACATATGTTCAAAATGTATATTTTGATACTTTGCCCACCTGCTCCAGAGTAAATGCTCAGAGGGCATAGCACTTGTTCCACTTGTTATGTAAATGTCACCCGTGCGTCTACAAGTGCCGTCCGCTGAGCTCACCGTGTAATTATATCCTGTTTGATACCTGCACTGGTCAGAGCATTTCTGTCTAGAGTTTGGAGCATCTCTGTTTCTCTTGGATAGATTTCCTCTGTGTGCTCTAGATTCCTGTTTCTACTCCAAACTTGTAGGTCAGGATGCCACTATGTACATAGTGGCAGATCATTCCTCAAATTACAAGTTCATAAATTGGTGCAAAATGTCCTGTTTAGTTTTTGATACTTATCAGGAGTCTTCAACTTGGGGGCTGTGACCTATTATTTAAAGTTATTATCTTTTACGGCTGTCCACACAACTTTCAGTGTCGAGCAGTAAATGCAGATTTACCTATTAAAAACATTTTATGAATAAATACTAATAGATTTAGCAAGAGTAAAAAAAAAAATAGCAACACAGTCATTAAGCAAAAAAAAAAATTGTCTTATTCTTGAAGCCTTTTGTTGGTCATCTCATTGGTTAAAACTCTGAGGGGAGTCCTTCCTCTTCCTGGACAGGTTCAGATCTTTAGTACCGAGCCAATATGAGTCTGGATTTTGCCAGGTTACATTTTGTGGCCTTGGCCTGAGAAACTTTGAATTGTTGGATGTTCTGTAAAGCTTTTTTTTTTTTTTTTGAGCCCTTTTGAACACTGCCTTCGCTCTGTTTTAGGCGCAGCTCATTGCTCAGTCCATTGGCCAGGCCTTCAGTGTGGCTTACCAGGAGTTCTTAAGGGCCAATGGCATTAACCCCGAGGATCTGAGCCAGAAAGAGTACAGCGACCTGCTCAACACTCAAGACATGTACAACGACGACCTCATACACTTTTCCAAGTCTGAGAACTGCAAGGATGTACGTTCCCTCTCTCTTCTGATACTTGCCCTGTTGTGGCTGATAAACTATCATTTTATTAAAGAGTACGTCTGGACTGTGGCTGTAGACGGAGTTTAGGTGTTTAGTCCCACTAAAAAATTCATTAGCAAGGCTCAGAAATAGAACTAAAGCTGGAGTAAATGTTCGTAAAATGACTTTTTACTTTAAAATCATTTATCTACAGTTCTTGTAATTTAAATTAATTGTAATTAATGTAATTGGTTGTACCCTTTGTAATAATTGTGGGAACGTGCAACCACCTCTTTGCTCTTGTATTAGCATTTTAACTCACCAGATCTGATGCTCTAAGATGAAAAAGATAGCACCATATAAGGATATGAACTATTGCTGGTGTATTTCAGGTGATTGTGGAGAAGGCCAAGGGGGAGATTTTGGGGGTGGTGATCGTGGAGAGTGGCTGGGGCTCCATCCTGCCCACAGTCATCGTGGCAAACATGATGCACGCAGGACCAGCCGAGAGGTCCGGACGCCTGAACATCGGAGACCAGATTATGTCCATTAACGGGACCAGTCTGGTGGGACTGCCACTGTCCACCTGCCAGAGCATCATCAAGGTGCACATTCAACATTCTTAAGTCAAAGTTCACGTGCTAACTCATGTGATTAATCATAGAAAACTGACACATTAATGAACATCATGAACTGACACAGATTAATCACACCGTCTGTTTGACCAAATACTTATCTGAAAGAAGGAGAAAGGTGCACAAATAACACATAAAATCCATCTGTCCTCACGTGGTCGGGGACAGATCTCATGCCAGCTCATGTACAAGTCCGGAGCGATGACGAGTGGTTCGGTTTTGCTCACTCTTGAGTCTTCTCGCGCTCATCCTAGTCTATGTGTGGACTGCCCCTGTGCAGAAGTGTGATTAATCTGCTTAATTTTTAAAAATAATTTGACAGCATTAGTTTTTATAGACCTTTTAAGGTGCTCTGTCTTTATATATTTTCATGACTAACTGACAAAATATATTGTAAGCAACAAATTTGAATGTTCAATCCAGAAAAATGTTGCTTTTCTAAAAATACTTTTTCTAGCCTGGTTCTTACATGTGTCCAAGTGGTTTTCATTGACCAAAAAACACAATTTAAATATGCCATTACTGTGAAGTAAAGTATATACATAGATTCAATAATTTAATTCCTACCAGTGTGCCAGAGGTAGAAATACATCATCAGTTCACCACAAGGACAACATAAAACCACAGAAGCATCCTTGTTCTATGTGTAATTGAAATTCTTTTAACTCTTGATGTTAATATCATTCCTTAATATCTTCTTAAATATCTCCTTCTCCTGTTCAGAAGAAAATATTTATCCCTTTTTATACTTACAATTAATATCACTATGCATATTTTATCATGCATTAAGAGTTGAAATGACAAGTAAAATTCTATCTACTCTCTAGTCGTGTGTGACCTTACTGTGAATGTCTTTTCTGCGCAGGGCCTGAAGAACCAGTCCCGGGTGAAGCTGAACATTGTGCGCTGCCCTCCTGTCACCACAGTCCTGATCAGACGCCCAGACCTGCGATACCAGCTGGGCTTCAGTGTGCAGAACGGCATTGTGGGTCCCATTGCTCTATTCCATTGCATACACCATATAGTGTGTATGCGTGTTTACTAATGTCAGTGTGTCTTCCCAGATATGTAGCCTTATGCGAGGAGGCATCGCTGAGCGCGGAGGGGTCCGAGTCGGACATCGTATCATTGAAATCAACACCCAGAGCGTGGTGGCTACTACGCATGAGAAAATAGTCCACATCCTTTCAAACGCTGTTGGGGAGGTGAGTCCTGAACTTTGTTCTGTTTGGAATGGTTCAACACAATTTGTCATTAGTCATTGTCTTGCACGTCACCACTCAAAAAAGGCTTCATACAACTCTTGAGGAGCTTTAAATAGTAGTTTTATCTGCAAATTACTGACAAAATGAGAGACATAGGATGAGGCCATGTGAGGAGGTGCTTTCTCTTCCTCTCCTGTAGCTCTCATCCCTCTCCTCAGAACAGAGAACTGTCTGTACTTATCATAAAAGGGCAAAAAAGCATGGGTTTTCAACTGCAGTGACATGTCCAAATTCAACTATTTTCATTTGTGGCGTAGGGTTGAGCAGGCGTACACCTGGTGTGTACACGCTTATAGAAAATATCAGAGGTGACTCATTCATTTAGAGGCAGCATGGGTAAAGTGTCTTGCCCAGTGTCGTGTGTGCAGCTCAATCTGTTGCTGATGGAGCACGCTGAGCATAAAGCTGTGTGTGCACCACCCTGTGCTTGTTTTTCACTTTTATTTACTTAGTTCTGACGCATGTTAGATTGTGGACATGTGGTGCAAATATCAGTTTTTTGTTTTGCCACGAGTGCAAAGAACTGTTATAATAATAATAATTTAGCTTCGCTTTGAGTTGTTAGCTGCCATGCTGATATGTCATCCACACATGGATGAGCTCCTCTTGTGATCATATGTAAAATACAGAAATGTTGGCATATTACATAATTTCTTTTGATATTATTATGTGGTCTTATACTAGTTCTCCTCATGACGCTTTAAAGGTTAAATGTATTCCTATTTATGTGATTTTTTTTTTCCCACTCAAGTGAAGATCTAGTTTTGATACTAGTTGTAGTGTTGATTAGTGTGTGGGTATCGCCACAGTTTTGAACCAGAAGTCAGTGGACCAGTTTGTTTTATTAAGTCGTTTTAGATCAATATTGCAATTTAAATTGTACAAAATATGAAATAATAGTCCATGGGTGTCACAGATTATTGCTGTACAGCAGACAAAAGCATTCTAAGTCTTGTTTAATGTGTTTGGTCTGTCTGCAGATCCACATGAAGACCATGCCTGCCGCCATGTATCGCCTCCTCACGGCTCAGGAGCAGCCCATTTACATCTGAGCCCTGCAGAGTCTTCACCTCACTGAGCTGGACCTCTGAAGAGACTGTGTGGACCCCATCTGCCCAAAAGACTTTCATACACCTGGCCTGTGAAAATTTATTATGGAAGCCAATCAAAAAATCTACTCTGCCGAACTTCACTTGTAGCAAAATCCCCCCTCAAACATGGAAGTGTGTAGCTCCATCCCTTCAAAGGGTTAAGAGGGGATTTGACCAAAGCATTTGAGCTGATGTGTGGATAGTCTGAATATATCTGGATGGTGTGTATGCGAAAGGATAGTGTAAAGAAGGATTTGTTTTGTGTTTGGCCCTGAAGTGATTTAGTTAAACTGTTATTCTTCCCTTTGTCACTATTTAAATTAGAAGAAATATGAAAATTCTCTCTCCACCATGTCACCATGTTTTCTCTGAGACTGATAAGAATTGAGTATGCAGCCCAGTTGAATGTTTTTGTATTTTATTTCCTTTTCTCTGCCCTGCAGGTTTTATTTGACGGGACTAGTGTGAAATGGGGTGTAGAGAGAGATTTCTGTAGCTTAACAGTGAGTAGTGAGCCGTGTAAAAAGTGTGTGAAAACTGGATCTGCCCACTGTGGAAAACACTGCAGTGCAAAAGGCCGTTAGGTGTCTGAAAATGGAGATGACCGCACAGTCATTTACTGTGATCAGAACCAGCATTACCAAGAGCAGTATTCATGTTTGATTTGACTTAAATATGAACCGTCATATTTGAGCTTTCAAGACCATCATTAAAGAACACATTATGCAACATTTTCAGCTTTTAACCTCGCTGTAACATTGTTCCTTCATCAAAAACATACCTGAAGTTGTATTTAGCTTCATTCACTCCAGTTACAGCAATCCTGTTTATGAGGTTTTCTACTTTGTGAGCTTCAGAAAACATATTTCAAACAATTTCTAATTTCTCAGAATTGTGACATCACAGGAAGAGATCTGGTGTTCTCCTGTGCTGTATTAGCATGTGGGAGCAAGATAACTTTTTTTTTCCCCCAGTAGTAATTCCCTCTCTGTTGGAGCACACAGTATGGTGACATGGTGGGCTCATGCTTCTCTCTGGGCCTGGATCTCGGACTCTGAAATTGTCTGTATTCTCCTTTGGGCTGATGGCGTGATTCCATCTAAAGCCCACAGGGGGCGCTGCTGCTGTACTTCTGTGTGTACATGTGTTTACTCTGTGTTTGAACGTGCTGCACTTATATATACACGCACTAGAAACACTGTCTAGTTTATAGAGATGTAAAGCTATATTCTTCTACTGTCCAGAGCTGCATCCACCTTCTTGTGAACTCTGAGTCATGTAATCAGTGTCCTTGGCTGCTATAGTAGAGAATACTTGACATATACACTATATAATGCTGCCTGTCCTGACAATAACGCAATGTTAACAGGGTCTGAATGTAAAAGACAAGTTTGGATTATGGGAGGATCAGTGCCCTGTCCGAGCCTGAAGCAACTAGAGGTGAGCATTCTGAATGTAAACTTATGTTGATGTGAAAAACCAAATCCAAGTTTGCCGTATTTACCACAATAAATGTTTTGCAGACACATGTAAGGTTTATTCTGTGCATTTGTGCAGCTATTCTTCGTTGGGATTGATATGTCATACACAGGGGTTAATGTGGAATTTGGGCGCGAATCCCAAAGATTGGCACTTGTTTATAAAAATCCAAGATATCCAGATATTTAAGCATGTTTTTACCCCACAATAAACAACACTGAGTAGTTTACAGCAATCTGGTGCATTTTAGATCATCATCTCTGTGTTGTCCCTCTGGTAGATTCCAAAGCAAACGAAAACTTTATTCTATCAACTGAAGAAAAGTTTTAAGAGTGAGAAGACGTTTCGACACTCATCCGAGTAGCTTCTTCTGTTCCTCTGACAGTGAACTGTTGGGACACTGCTTTATATCTCTCTGTAGGGAGGAGCTAACTAGTTGTTGGAGTTTTTGTTGGTCTATTGAGCTTGTTCACTTGACAGAATCTACTTTTTAAGTCAGCAAAACCCAGAGATCAACCAGTTGATTGGTGCTTTGACTGAGTATTTATCAGGGAGTTACTTTAATCTTCCTACGGTTTTCCTTTCCGGCATTTAATATTGTGTGAAAAATAATTGTGTCATTTATAGCATCCCTTGTGTTTTAATTAAATAAAAACAAAACAAATTAAATACAAACCACTCTTTAAAAACAGGCCATAGAAAACCTCAAAACAAAACAGAAAGAAAAGGCCTTGTTCCCACTCTTTGTTTCCCGCCAATGATTGGAACGAAGCCTGCCCCAAGATGCTGATAAAACACATCTGCTGGTCCCACAGAGAGGACCCCCACACAGTGAACAGCTCTGTAACATTACGCAACCTCCATCTGAAGGTCAGGATTGGTCAAAATACTTCAGGGCTCCATTTACACGTTCACTCCCAAACGCTCCTCTTCCAAAGAAATCCTCCCCTCTCCCTGTTACGGTAAGAGAAGCGGGCAGTTCTGCAGCCAGCATCTCTGCAGTCGCCATGAAGGCAAGTACTCGTGTTTTCTCAGTATATGCAGTAATGTTACAGTGGTTTGAAAAAATGTTATGTTTTGCACTTTGAAAAAGCTGAAAATAACAATTTACATCGATGGGTTGCAAATAAGTGTTGTTTTTTTTGAAGAAATGTTACTTTTTGGATCTGGTATGCACCTAAAATCTTTTACTTATATTTACTTTGAGGTAAAGGTTATTGTGACGTATGAGTATGTTAACAGTATAAAAGTATATGACAATTTGCATTTCTTGTGCTATAGCTTTAGATATTTTATTTTTGTGTCGTACTGTCGTTGTTTATAGTATTATTTTCATTCAATTCAATTATTTGGGTCAAGTCTTTTTGTTTCCTCAAGACTCAAGTGTATATTATTTTATGATATGATTTTTAACACGGCTACATTTGAAACATTTTCTACAAAATATCACTCCTGGACAAATGAGGGATTACATCAACTTAATCCTCATAGTTGCACTTCATTATTGACTGCTCCCTCTTATAGTTTATGAGAACAGTATGTCTTTTCTGATCTTCATCTTTAGGGGGAGGTTTGTGTGACTGTGTTGCCATGGCTCCTGCTCCTGCTCTCCACTGAAGGGTAAACATGCTTTTCTACATTCATCTGTTTAAAACCTAAAGCATAAATGCCTTACACATGCACTGATCATTTGTTGCTCCCTCACATTTTAGGTTTTGCAAGAGGGTGGACTGCCAGTGGGGTCCATACAGTGAGTGGACCTCATGTCTCGGCTGTCCCAAAACAAAGGTCAGCAGCAGGCCATAGAAATACTTGTCTATTTTGCATTTTCAGAGTCATTTACAACCATTTTGCAACCACATGCAGCATTTTCTTCTCAATCATGAATCAAAAACAGTGGAAGCAAATGGAAATGTGTTTCAGAACTAACAATTTAAAGGGACCACAGTGAGAATACTTTTCCATTTATTTTATTTCATGTCCTGTTTGTAACCCTGACTTTTACTGTGAATGTGGGACATAACAAAATGCCTTTTTTGGCATATAGAAGCAATAGTGTTCTCTTCCACATTGTCTCCATAAAAGTCATATCACAAGGTGAATCAATGCCATGATAAGATTGTGCAATGCATTTGGTGGCAGTATTTGTGAAAAATTTGTGAAAACTTTATATAACAAGAATAAAAAACTCACTGAGATGAAAAAGTTCTTTTGCGAGTGTCCAGACTCCTGACCTGAGGCAGTAGCACAAAAGTGCAACGGTAACACACAATCAGCAAAAGTTGTAGATGGAGCATGTGCATGCTTTATTTTTAAAAGAAAAGGCAATGGCTGTTGAAAGTATCTTCTACAGACATCAAAGTCATTTTTGTATTATTCAAAAATCTCACTTAGCCTAAGATGATCAGTTTTGTTATATCTTTGTTGTTGTATGTTTAGACCAGGACTCGATCAATTGCTGTCTTCGCCCAGAATGGAGGAAACCCGTGTTTTGGAGAGAGTTTCCAGACCATGCCTTGCATGGAAGCTTTTCTGTTTTTTTTCAGTTTAAAATGCCCAGACCCAAGAGTGCACTGTCAGTGGGGTCCGTTTGGAGAGTGGTCCGAGTGTGACGGCTGCAGCAGAACCCAGGTCCAGTCCATTTCACTTGGTTTTCAGTATAATAATAATATAATATTGCAGGTTTTGTTTCATTGACTCATTTGAAATATAATTTATTCTTAAACCTGGTGTACCCATCTTTATTTTTGTATTTGGGTACATTTTGTTTGGTTACGAGTACGAAAATTCATGCATGTGAATATTAACAATGTGCCAAAGGGTTTGTGAGCACTAGGAACTAGGCCTAAGGTGAAATACTACTGACTAGAAACTACAACATTTTCCAATCTACAGATGTTTTATACATTTAATTAATCCCACTTTAGCGATAGATTCATAAAAGTCATTGTAGCTTCAAAGACCAGTTTTCATCTAGAAACACCAACCATTACCATTTTGGACAAGATTTTTCACAGAACATACAATGATTTGTTATATACCTGGTTCAATTTCAATTTCAATTCAATTTTTTCAGATTTGAACGTCCCAAGCATGTGAAATTTTGGCCAATTGCCTTATCTTTAAATGAAAAATGTGCAGTTCATTTTTTCCTGATATTTATATGAGTAAATCACACCAAATGTTTCAAATTGATGTCTCTAAGTGAATATTTGTTCCTGCTCCTGTACTAGTGTCTCGCCTTAAATGCATATTTCTGCTTGTGGTTTGAAAATCAGGTAATGCAGAAATAGTTTTATAATCCAGACATTCTCACTGAAAGTAAAAAAAAAAACAGTGGCCAATGAGAAGATATTTTCATACAATTTCAATCAATTATAAAGCATAAAGTTTCAATGTAAATATCCAAAGTAAAAATCAATGATAATAATAATAAAAAAGATACATTCAAATAAAATGAATGCAAAAAATGAAGCAAACTTAATGATTACACATTTAAATATTTCCTGATTTTCTATTCTGTACAAAAATTCTACAAAAGACTACATTGTATATTCATTATTTACTTTATTTGTAAAACCGTAAAAATACTGTCAAATGTATGTGCCGTCGTAGACTCGGTCCCGAGCCATTGCAGTATACGCCCAGTACGGAGGGAACGCCTGTGCCGGACAGAGCAGTGAAACAAGGCAGTGCGAGCCCACTAAAGCCTGCCCTCTGGAGCACGGATGTGGAGACCGATTTCGCTGCAGATCAGGTCCCGAACCAAACTTTTATTCTAGTTCCTTGATTTTCAACCGGTGTGCCAGAGAACACCAGTGCAACTTGAGATGTTGCCAGGTGTGCCTCGAAAAGAGTTACAATCATTAATTCACAATTTTGGAGTGTCCTGTGCCAACTTCTGATCCTCCCCCCAAAACAAATTTACAGAACCAGACAGTGACATGGACAATATTTGCTACATGATACTACTTTCTTTTCTAAAAGGTGTGATTTTATAATATTTTAGATGTGCTGCGGAATCTTGTTAACCAAAAAAGTGTGGCATGAAAAAAACAGTTAAACCCTCATATCGTCATCATTTTCCATTCAAATTTCAGCATTAGCAGTTTGTTTTTACATGTCTTGCTGCTTTTTCGTGGCACATTTTTTTCCACATATGACTTCTTTATCAATTACGTTTTGAATAGGCTGTGTAATTGAAGTATAATCAAAAATAAACATGGTTAAATTAAGAACAGCTTCTAAGAATGCAGAGTAAATGTGTA
This sequence comes from Rhinogobius similis, assembly GCA_019453435.1. Classification (NCBI taxonomy): domain Eukaryota; kingdom Metazoa; phylum Chordata; class Actinopteri; order Gobiiformes; family Gobiidae; genus Rhinogobius; species Rhinogobius similis. The sequence goes on from CM033629.1 coordinate 31,210,631, forward strand.
TGTGGATCTGCGTATACCGTCTGTAGGCATGTGCATCCCCAAGGCTCAGATGTGCAATGGAGACCAGGACTGTGAAGAAGACAATGAAGACGAGCGGTCATGTGAAAGAAAACAGCACTTCGCCTGTGACCTGCAGAGGCCTCCACCAAACATCGAGCTTCTGGGACAAGGGTAACAGACTCACCTACATCACCCGCACCATTACTGGTAAAGTAGTATGGTACAACAGTGGTAGGTAACTGGGACTTTGTAGGTAGTTTGATGTATTTGTTTTGAGTAATTTGTGGTGACATTTCCTATTCACAAATGTGTTCTATGAAACGAGAGTGCAGTGTTTGCAATTGTGACATACTGTAATACCTTGGGAATGCCCAGTCTTATCAAATTTGGAAGGTGAGTGTGTTGGGCTTGGTTAGTACTTGTGTGGCATGAGGGGTCGTTAAGAATTAGCATTTCTAGTATTAAAGTACATAAATAAAACCAACAACGGCCCCCAGAGAGATGGTACTGGGACCATGGGGGTCACATATCCCCAGTCTCCGCAAATGCAGTTGTGTGAAAGTCAAATAAACAAATGTAATGACATCAATGACAGCCCATTTTAATTTTTGAATAAGATGTTTTAAAATTTCTATAAGGTGTTAATATGAGAGAACTGTAAACAATGTGAGTAATTTGAACACAGTCAGGGTGGGCTGAAATGGTTTTACTTTGATGATTTAGCATTGACTTAGTCACTGGAAAAAGCAGAGGAAGCGTCATCAACACCAAGAGCTTCGGAGGCCAGTGTCGCAAAATGAACAGCAATGCCTACAGACTGCCACAGAGTCTCCTCAAGTTCACTTTCGTGGTGGGTTTGTAAACAAGAAATGACTAATTCAACCAGGAAAGTCTCTGATGAGGAACATTTGACTCAATAAATGTAAGAGAGCTTACCACTCCAGAGAACTGACTCGTAACTTGACCTGGTCCTGTGCTCTTATTCGTAAACAAAAACATGCGTTTTGCTTCTTGCATGTTTCTTTATGTACCAGGGTTTTGAGGCAGTGGTTGAGATACTGCAATTGGTCTTATAAAGATGGGACACATAACCTGTAATGTTCCACAATGTGGCTTTAAACAATGGAGAAAGGCGAGTGTCAGTGAAACTTACCCCAGCAAGAAGAAAAGAGAGCTGGAGAATATGAGACATGAGGTCTGAATGTTGTGGAGGAGATTTTATTACTTTGAATGTTCCACAGCATGACAGGTGCAGCGCAGGTGCTCTCCTCTCAGGTGAAGGTGCAGTGCAGGTGCTCTCCTCTCAGGAGAAGGTGCAGTGCAGGTGCTCGCCTGTCAGGTGAAGGTGCAGCGCGGGTGCTCTCCTCTCAGGTGAAGGTGCAGTGCAGGTGCTCTCCTCTCAGGAGAAGGTGCAGCGCGGGTGCTCTCCTCTCAGGTGAAGGTGCAGTGCAGGTGCTCTCCTCGCAGGAGAAGGTGCAGTGCGGGTGCTCGCCTGTCAGGTGAAGGTGCAGTGCAGGTGCTCTCCTCTCAGGAAAAGGTGCAGTGCAGGTGCTCACCTGTCAGGTGAAGGTGCAGCGCGGGTGCTCTCCTCTCAGGTGAAGGTGCAGTGCAGGTGCTCGCCTGTCAGGTGAAGGTGCAGTGCAGGTGCTCTCCTCTCAGGTGAAGGTGCAGCGCGGGTGCTCTCCTCTCAGGAGAAGGTGCAGTGCAGGTGCTCGCCTGTCAGGTGAAGGTGCAGCGCGGGTGCTCTCCTCTCAGGTGAAGGTGCAGCGCGGGTGCTCTCCTCTCAGGAGAAGGTGCAGTGCAGGTGCTCTCCTCTCAGGTGAAGGTGCAGAGCGGTGCTCTCCTCTCAGGAGAAGGTGCAGCGCCGAGCTCTCCGCTCACGTGAAGGTGCAGAGCGGGTGCTCGCCTGTCAGGAGAAGGTGCAGTGCGGGTGCTCGCCTGTCAGGAGAAGGTGCAGCGCGGGTGCTCTCCTCTCAGGTGAAGGTGCAGCGCGGGTGCTCTCCTCTCAGGAGAAGGTGCAGTGCGGGTGCTCGCCTGTCAGGTGAAGGTGCAGCGCGGGTGCTCTCCTCTCAGGAGAAGGTGCAGTGCAGGTGCTCTCCTCTCAGGTGAAGGTGCAGCGCGGTGCTCTCCTCTCAGGTGAAGGTGCAGTGCAGGTGCTCTCCTCTCAGGAGAAGGTGCAGCGCGGGTGCTCTCCTCTCAGGAGAAGGTGCAGCGCGGGTGCTCTCCTCTCAGGTGAAGGTGCAGTGCAGGTGCTCTCCTCTCAGGTGAAGGTGCAGTGCAGGTGCTCTCCTGTCAGGTGAAGGTGCAGTGCAGGTGCTCTCCTCTCAGGTGAAGGTGCAGTGCAGGTGCTCTCCTCTCAGGTGAAGGTGCAGTGCAGGTGCTCTCCTCTCAGGTGAAGGTGCAGTGCAGGTGCTCTCCTCTCAGGTGAAGGTGCAGTGCAGGTGCTGTCCTGTCAGGTGAAGGTGCAGTGCAGGTGCTCTCCTCTCAGGTGAAGGTGCAGTGCAGGTGCTCTCCTCTCAGGTGAAGGTGCAGTGCAGGTGCTCTCCTCTCAGGTGAAGGTGCAGTGCAGGTGCTCTCCTCTCAGGTGAAGGTGCAGTGCAGGTGCTCTCCTCTCAGGTGAAGGTGCAGTGCAGGTGCTCTCCTCTCAGGTGAAGGTGCAGTGCAGGTGCTCTCCTCTCAGGTGAAGGTGCAGTGCAGGTGCTCTCCTCTCAGGTGAAGGTGCAGTGCAGGTGCTCTCCTCTCAGGTGAAGGTGCAGTGCAGGTGCTCTCCTCTCAGGTGAAGGTGCAGTGCAGGTGCTCTCCTCTCAGGTGAAGGTGCAGTGCAGGTGCTCTCCTGTCAGGTGAAGGTGCAGCGCGGGTGCTGTCCTGTCAGGTGAAGGTGCAGTGCAGGTGCTGTCCTGTCAGGTGAAGGTGCAGTGCAGGTGCTCTCCTCTCAGGTGAAGGTGCAGTGCAGGTGCTCTCCTCTCAGGTGAAGGTGCAGTGCAGGTGCTCTCCTCTCAGGTGAAGGTGCAGTGCAGGTGCTCTCCTCTCAGGTGAAGGTGCAGTGCAGGTGCTCTCCTCTCAGGTGAAGGTGCAGTGCAGGTGCTCTCCTCTCAGGTGAAGGTGCAGTGCAGGTGCTTTCCTGTCAGGTGAAGGTGCTGCTGGGAGGTGTCTGTGATGAACAGGAGTTTCTTCAGCGCTCTCTTCTCTTTCACAGATGTTAGTGAGTCAGGCTCCTCACTCCTCAGCAGCTGATCCAGTTGTAGGGCATCCTTCTTTTGACTCCTCCTCCAGCAGCTCTGAAGAGGACACAGCAGATTAGAGCGCTGAAGAGGACACCTAGAACACTGGAGATGATTGTCTGGACTGTCAGCAGAGCTTCTGGCAGATGTTGGATGGATGACCAGCTGCTGTCTCAAATACTCCACAGTGTCCCCTCGATGGCTGTGGCCTGTGCCTCCTAAAGTCCAGCATCTCTTTTGTCTTGCTCAGTTGAAGGTGGTTAGCACTGCTCCACACCACACAGTCCTCAATGAGCTGCCTGTGCTCCTCTGCCTCACGTCACTGATCAGAGAAATGCTGCAAACGTTGTAGGAATGATGTTTTTTTTTTCGAGTTGCTTTTGCTCCCAATAAAACCACCTGTAATTGAATAAATGCAAAATAGATACGTTTAATGCCATACCGTGGAACATTCCAGGCCAAGGAATAATCTTCATGGAGACCAGTGAAAAAGTTACACGGCGCAACATAATTACAAATACAAATGATTGAATATTGATGAAAAGCCTTCATTCCTGGTTGAATTGATAGCTTTATAACTCTGCAATCATTTAGCGCACTTTATTGTTCATTTGTTCTTGCGTTCTAGACTAAAGTTCAGAACGATTTAAGCGATGAGATGTTTGAGAGCGAATATCACTACACAAGGGATATCGTCAAAAGAGAAAAAGTCACAGGAACGACCACAGGATTCCGTAATTATGACTACCACGAGACCGATGATCGAAAACAGGTTTGTAAAATAATAATATAATAAGTGTAGTGCCATCTTAAAACCAACACAAAGGCAAGTCTGAAGCAATTCTTCATGTATGTGTTCTTATTTTTCAGAATTTCCATCTTTTGGTTCTGAAGAATGATATTGAATTGGCGACTTTCCAGACTACATCTCCAAAGTACATTGCGATTGCTGAAGAGTTTTGGAAGGCACTGACAAAGCTGCCTACAGTGTATAACTACGCGGCCTACAGAGGGCTCCTGACCAGGTTTGGGACCCACTACCTTTCAGAGGGTGCTCTGGGGGGCTCCCTCAGTGTCATTGTGCGAATGGAATCTGAGATTAAAACACACAAAAGTAAGTCTGTTTCCAACACCAATGTTATTTCATCAGAAAAACTTTAAGCACAATTTTCTGGTATTTCCACTTTACTTCATGGTGGATGCTTTCTACTTTTACTTCAGTACATCAGAGAGCAGGAGTCTGTACTTTGTTCTTCACTACATTTTCATATTGGACTGAAAAATCAAGTGCATTTTTGTAATGCTTTAGACGCCTTAAACCACCGTGGCGACATTCTGACTAGATTTTGAGTTAAAGACCTGTGTTCCACTGAAAACTGTGATTTACTGAAATCTGTGACTCCAGGGGACGATGTTAATAAGAGTGTTCACTTACACTCCTGCTGTTTATGCTTGAGCTCAGCTAGAGCTATAATGAATAGGTCACCAAATAATACGTCTGCTGCGTGACGGGGCAAACAATCATTCTAAGGTTTTACTCAGCGGTTTCACAGGTGCAGTGACAGCTGTCATATTTGGTGACCCTTAAATAAACACTATTTTTGACAGACATTACAGGTGATTAGGGACATTATCTGATATAAACCAGCATAAATATGATTCATTTTAAATTAATTTGTTATTATTTAATGTTTCACAGGAGCACTGGGCGACAGAAGCTGTCATATTTGTGACCCATTTAATACATGCTATGTAGACTTTATGTGTTAAAAAGTTACCAGGGAGATTAATTATGAGGATAGATGGTAGAATAATCAATCATTTGCGGTTTTCCTTTGACAAAAAATATATTTTGGTGATTAAAAAAAATGAAAATAAAAAAACAGAACAGAAACAAAATAATAATAATACTTTACAAATGTCAAACATTGAACGAATGGCTATAAACATGACAAGTGACAATACTACTCTCACTGTTTCTTACTATCTTACTTCTTACTTTGTTTTGTTCTTATGTAAAGCACTTTGTTCAACGAAAGTTGTTTTTAAATGTGCTGTATAAATAAACTTGAATTGAAGTGAGTTAGTAGAACAACCAATAAATATATCAAGTCCAGCAATGATGTTCTTTGAAACATCGCCCTCTGGAGTCTCAGGTTTTGGTAAGTCACAATTTTCAGTGTATATTCAGTGTAACCGAATATGGACAAAAATAGTATCAATTCAGTCTCTTCCTTTCATAAAAATTCAGCACAATTCTAAATCAAGATGACCACAATTGAGTGTGAAATACTTTTTACTCATCTTTTTCAACCGGTATGATACTTTTACCTTTACTTGAGTCATTTTACGGCATCTGTACTTTTACACTAACAAAGTGAGTACTTCTTTCACCACTAAATTTAATTTAAATGTATTTGATTTCATTTAATGTAATCTATTTTTTAAAACCTTTATTTAACTTTGAAAGCCCCGTTGAGATGACTAATCTCTGTTTGGGAGTCCCAGCAGCACAGATCAATCAGATCCACAAATTTAGACAGTCACAAGCATTTGTTCTCTAAAACCGTGACCAGACGTATCAGTGGTGAGGTGGATGAAGGGAAGTAATAAAACATCTTTAGGAGCTGATTGGACAGATTGTTGTTTCCACATGAAAGTCTATATTTGCTCATTCATTTCATGTTTCATATCGTACAATAAGCTTATATAATGGGAAATATGTTGTGACCTGACGTGTTTGTCACTTGTGTTTTCAGTCACAGAAATAGCCCAACATAACGAGTGCGAAAAGACAAAGCGCTTCATTTTGTTTTTTCCCATAACCCACGTGAGCTGTGATAAGGATTACAAAGACCTTTCTAGAGAGCCCTCGGGTGAGTGCTGCTCATTTTGACCATTGCCATCAACCCTAAACACTTCATGGATGTAGCATCATTGTTGACGGTCGTGTCTGTCATTCTACAGTGTTCAATAAGACCTCTTTTGTGGGGAAAGTGCTGCCAGAAGGGGGCAGTGATGCTCTGATAGCGCAGCTGCAACACATGCAGATGGGGACACCAGAGAACAACTGGAGGGCCTACACAGACTGGGCCGACTCTGTCAGGTCCTTCCCCAAAGTTATAAAGTCAAAGGTGAGCTCTTTAAATACCTTTTACAGAGCCTTCCTAATATTCAACACAATCTGGTGATGCAACTTTGCACTGAACTGATGAAGATTTCATGACTCCAGTCCCTCTGCAGCACTCTTGTAGTCTATGAGGGATGTCCGAGCCTCTTGATCCAAAATTGTGCATTTATTATTTCACTACTGGCAGTTAAAGTGTTAAATACTTCCTCTTTGTTCTTTTTCATTCATTCATTCATTTTCTACGGCTTATTCCCGTTGGGGGTCGCGGGTGACTGGAGCCTATCCCAGTGACTTTGGGCCTTAGGCGGGGTACACCCTGGACAGTGGCCAACCCGTCTCAGGCCTGACACAGAGAGACAGAGACGAGGACAGACAACCATTCACTCTCACATTCATTCACTACAGGCAATTTAGAGTTCTCAATTAACCTACACAGTCATGTCTTTGGACGGTGGGAGGAAGCCGGAGAACCCGGAGAGAACCCACGGTAACACGGGGAGGAGAGTCTGCACCCAGATCTCCTTATTGAGAGGCAGAAGCTCTAGCCGCTCTGCCACCGTGCACCCCTCTTTGTTCTTTTTTGAAAATGGCAAATTTTAGATTTATGGATTTAAAACAGCAACATCTTAGAGTTCTACCGATGTCGACACAAATCTAGAAAATCATGTATTTTTGAGGCTCAGAGGGACAGGGTGTTACGGGAGAATTGCTGTTGTGGATTTCTAAGTTAAACAAGTTAAACAATAAAAATGCAGAGAGAGAATGAGTCTGATCAATGAGTTGGTTTATTCACTGGTACCAAAGTGAATAGTCGCCTTTCCCTGACATAGTGACCTCTCCATGGTCGACGGAGGTACATGACAATCAGAACACGTGCTTTTTATACACAAGACATAGGTGGAGACATAGTTATCACATCATGAGGAGACAACATGAAACATCATTGTGAAACAAGAGCAAGGACATATATGACTATCAATATTTATGAAAAACAACAGCTGTCAGTGGCGTTTTCAGTTAAAGCCAGATTTCAGAGTGAAAGGACGTCATAAACGGATTAGATGCCCATTATCTTTGTGACCGGGACTGGGAGCTAACAAAACAGGTGCTAAAGAGATGTTAAAGTTGAAGTTAACCTTAGCAAGTCAGAATAAGAATACAGAACTTATAACTGCGATTACAATGGCCATCGATGTTTAGTTGTTAAATGGGGTGTTAGTGGGCCAGAATTTGTTTTAGTCAAATAATTATTTTGTATATTAAGAATTTAAATTTGGGAAGAGCAGAAATGAGAGAAATTAGTGTATAAACACTGTTTCCTAGTACTTTTAAGTATAAATAGCAGCTTTTGCAGGACTTCCTGTACTCTTGTAGTCCTGTGAGTGAAATCTGGGTCAGATACATAGAGAGCTTTTTCCACACCCCCTTTTTATTCAACCAGTCAATCAGCAGGGCATGTCTTTAGTTGAGCAAGAAATTCTTGAGTCGACTATGGCCTTGCTAACGAACATTATTTCAAAGAGTCACCAAAAAGTTTATGAACAAAAAAATCAATACAGGTTGGGGGTTAGGGTGAAAAGGATTTTGACAAAACGATACATACTTGTTTCTCTTGTTTCTACAGCTAAGACCGATTTGGGAGCTGGTGAAGGAGGTCAAATGTGCCGGTGTGAAAAAAGTCTACCTCCGAAATGCCATCGAGCAGTACATGTCTGAGTCCCACCCCTGCCACTGCCTGCCCTGCGACAAGAACGGCGTCGCCATCATGGAGAACGATGTCTGCAAGTGCATCCCCAAACCCGGAGCAGAGGCGGTGGACCCTGAGCGGAGTGAGCTAAAACTACTTTCTTCTGATAAAGCAGTAAAAAGGTCCTGGGTTCAGTTCCCAAGGCGGGTGAGGTCTGGCTGTGCGGAATGTGCATGTTCTCTGGTACAGCTAGTACGCTCTGATACTTTACCGTTACTTTACCTCATCAAGATATGGAAGCTAAATAAGGATTCATAAATGGGCATTAATTAGACATTTGACAAATATTTGATAGACCTTCGATGGTTCTGCTGCTAGGATTGGGTAATTGGGTTGTTGCATGGAGTAGAGACTAAGTGAAACATTTTAATCCCAGACATCCTAAACCAGACAGTAAACAAACTCAATGTTCACGGGACACATCTAGGAAAAGCAATAAAGTTTACCGTAGTGATTGATTATATATATATATATATATTCATGTTTGTGCCACTTGATCCAAAATTGTGTTTATTAATTGAAGGACTAATTGCAGTTCAGCATGCAGAGGCCATGGTATAGTTTAACACATTTTTAAGCAGAAAAAAATGTATTTATTTATTATTTAAAGAGGCTTGAAAACATATAAAGTAGTATAAAAAATGGTGACACTTTGAACATAAGGTTCCTTAAGGTTCCTATAAGTTGTTAATAAGCAATCATTCATAAACAAAATAATGTGTTTATGCACTTACAGGCCACTTAATAGCATTTGTGTATGACTTCAAATATATTAATTTATCATTGAAAAAATTGTTTGAGTGGTTGACTCAAGCTATTAGTTGACTACATCTTGACTAAAACAGTCCATCTAGTCAAAACAAAATTCAAATTTCTTAACAGGAAGAAGAAGAAGAGAGAGTGTATTTATATGAATAGCTTTAGAGGCAAAGGTAGCAGGCTGTGATAGGCCGATTGCGACAACAAATGAGTTGGGAAATGCATCCAGAATGTCACTGCTTTCTGATAGATGTATATATTTATATGTAGGCTTTTATAATCTGTTTTATTGGTGGATTTGTTGTGTGTCCCTTAAGTGGAGGTTGACGGCAGCTGGTCGTGCTGGTCTGCCTGGTCCTCCTGCTCCGGGGGGCGTAAAAGTCGAGGTCGCACCTGTGATAATCCAGTGCCTAAAAATGGAGGACAACACTGCATTGGAAAGACTTCAGAGACAGGAGACTGTGACGAGGACGATTTGAACTACCTCAGGTCTGTTGAGTGACTCTGTTCAAGGCCAGTGAACCTGTCCACACTATATTTACGCTATGTTTCTTGTTCATGTTTTTTTGTCATACAGGGACTTTGAACCAGAGTGTTTTGACTTCTCTATCCCGGCCAAACAGAAGTGTGAGCCTCCTCCATCTTTAATCAACGGCTACATCCTGGTAACAACTCAAATGAACACTGACGTTTAGATTATGTACTTTATGATTTTGAGCAGTTCCTTGATTTTGAATGAATCCATTTAGTAAAAAAAAGGAGTTTATAAAAGATCAATGGTCAATCAATAAAGAAATAACTAACAAGATTTTATTTTCACTGTATTCATAAGACCAAACTAAGCCTCCATCAAGACTAAGACTGAAATATTAACTGCTAAACCAATACAAGAATCCCATATATTTCATCACAAGTGTTTGTAGAGGTATAAATTACGGGGGGTTTACATTTTAAAAAAGGGATTGTTGTTTGCAGTTTGGTTTTCTCATTGTGTCCATCCAAATTGCAGTTTGTCTTGGACAGTCATTTTGGTGTGTGTGTGTGTGTGTGTGTGTTTTAGGACCCCAAGGACACGTACCTGGTTGGTCACAGGGTGGAGTACAGGTGCATCACAGGCTTCCATCTCTCGGGCCCTTCCACATTTGAGTGCAGGGAGACTTTGGCCTGGTCCGGCACGCCCGACGTCTGCCAGTGTAATGACTTAGTAGAATTACAACACATTATTTTACACTTCATACATTCCATACATCATCAAGTACACGGCAATGCACTGTGTAACATATCTGTAATAACATGTAATTACATTCTATTAGGTGTAAATAGTAACACATTTCACTGTAGTTTATTGAATGAGACAGGGACAGTACACAGTATACATTAACCTTAACAGCAGAGGTGCATTGTACCAGCTTGTAGCACAAGTAGTTTTAGGTCATTTATTGTCCTTGTGAAATTCGCCGTGAGTCAAATACATATAGCAAGACGACAGGACTGGAGTGGATGACACATAATGTAAACAATATCCAACATCCAACATCTAACATATAAAACAATAGGAGCTGTTGGATTAATAGTTAATACATGTCCTATTGTCCTGCTCAGACCAGCACAGCGGAAGTCTGAAAATATTTACATTAAATCAAATGCTGAAGTTGATTTCAATGCTCAGTCACGTCACCTGAGCCACAAACAACCGTCTAGTCCTGTTTTTTTTTGCTGGGCATTTGTACCTCCCACCTGAGAGAAGTGGCTTAAACTCACTGAACAGTGGACATTTTGGGGTCAGTTAATATTTTCAACGCTTTGTCTTTAGCTGGAGATAAGTCAATGTCTAGCAGACTGTTCAGAGTGATGCCCTGTGTTTTGCTGGTAGTTTGAATTATTTTCCTGTGTGAGTTCATTTTGGTTTCAGTTACTCCCTCATACCAGCATATAGTGCAAAAAGTCAAAACCCTCCACAAAAGCACTGCAGAAAACTTTCAACATTGTAACACAAGAGTTAATTTCCACCTGTAGTTCCAGGGCAGCTGATCATCAGCACGCCTGCAGCATAAAATCATAATATCTGCTATCACTCTTTTCCAGAACATCACATCCTCTCCAGTTCTTATACACACAGACATCAGTCCACATTATGGGAGGAGCTTTAGTTAGAAATGGGCCATTATTATGCCAGGCGTGAAAATGTGTGAGTGATAGTTTGTACATGTGATCAGCTCTGTTAGTAACATATTCCGCTGACAGTCGGCCGCACAAGAAAACACTATATGCGATTATTAAAAACAAATTAGACTCAGGTCATGCATTTAGGATTCAGTATTGTCAGTTAGCCAATTTCAACAATAAAAACAACTAAATTATAATTGTTATTGTGAAATGCCACATTGAAGAAGCCGGGCTTATCAGTTCTGAACAGGAAGTCAATGAACCTGTTTCTATTATTAAGCTGTTTTAGATCAATAATTTAACACCAAATACTAAAAAAAAGGCAGAATATGTCTTATTTATTGACGGAATGTTGAGTCAAATCAAATAGTAATAATGATAACATTTTGTTAATTTGAAAAGTGTTTTTCAAAATACCCAAGAACATTGTACTGTGTAAGTAAAGTGAGTAAAACACACAATACAAACTGGATGTTGGTGAAGTACAGTCTTCTGAGTCCAAGTCTTTTCTCTATAGTGTAAATTCAAGTATTTTAAAAATGTATTTCCCTATGGTGTAAAATAAAGTTGCCATATGTCTGATTTATTGTAGTATAGTGTACATTAACACTTCCAAGACTAATTTATTTCCCTATAATGTTAAATAAAGTATTCAAAAATTAGTTTCTGTTTTTATATTATAAAATACAGCCTTCTAAGTCTTACTTCTTCTCTTCCAGTGTCAAACTGCATGATGCCAGTGCTAGCCTCTGGTGTCCGGGTGTCTCCAGATAAATCCACCTATGACATTGGAGAGACTGTGACCTTGTCCTGTCCAGAGGGCAAAGAGCTGCAGGGGGAGAAGGAAGCCATCTGTGACCCCAGCCTCAACTTCTCCCCAGACCCCACACAAGTCGCCTGCAAACAAGGTGCGCTTACATGTATATTCTGTCCTCTTTCCCAGGTACATCAAGAAATATTTGGAAATTGACATGAATTTGAATCTTTTACACACCTCCAAGTAGCTCCCAAAAGGTTATACGAATTCTCTGTGCAGTGAATTTACATCCAGTGTGCCAGTTGTAGAATAAAATGGAGTAGATACTAGGTACTAAAAGAAGAGTTTATTTCCATCAGTACAGGACCCAGAGACATGAACCCTAAGACATTGCAACTGTGTGCATTCCAGTCTAGTCCAGTCCAGTCTAGCTATGCTTCTGTTGTAGGGAGTGTCCTGAGCAGAAATCCATTATTGCATAATCTACAGAGCCAGACGCAATTACAGACTTTAGTTAAATCTATTTTAAATTATTAGTGTTGTTTAATGATGTTTTTGTGGCTGGTTTGCTGTCAAATCTTGTTAAAAAAAAGTGTGCCGTGGTTCAGAAAAGGTTGAAAAACACGGGACTAATGACTGGACAATGGTTAATATTTAATAGGTATCTAACTTTACCCCATCTGAGACTTATCGTCGCTGTTTTTGGCTCAATTTTTTTGCAAGAGTAGCCATTTTCGTTTAATAAAAGTAGCTCTCCGGGGGAAAAGGCTGGAGACCCCTGATGTACATTCTACGTGAGGTGTATAAAATCTTCAACCTCTGAGTGAAGTTGTGTATTTCCCACAGTCAAAACTGAGGTGGACCAGCGGCCTGTGAATCCGTCACTGCAATGTAAAGTGTGGGAGAAGCAAACCAGGGGCAAGTGTGTGTGCAAGCTGCCCAATGAGTGCGGGTAAGGACTATACATGCTAAGATTTTCACCATGTTTTAATTTTGGTTGGCCTTCAGAAACCAGTGGTGGAAAGTACGTCAGTAAATTATAGTTTTACATCAATCAAGCATCAGTTTGGGAAGAAAATGTGTTGAAAATGACAGGAAGTAGAGCCATGAAACACATTTTTCCGACCCATTAAATATGAATTCAACCAAATTAAGGTTTTCACTTGTTAAATAATAATTTCTGTATGCATTTGAACATTCGCTAGGTAACAGTTGTGGACTTTCTCAGTGTGGTGTAAAAATTAGTTGCCCAACCTGTCAAAGGCAATTTAAATATAATTTTTTAGGTCTCTGCTCTTTATTGAAATGCATTTTTACAGTGGATACTTTTTACCTGCTCTGAAATGTACTGAAATGAAAGTATCTGCTCTTTATACTGCACTACATTTTAACTGGACCGAAATGTACAAGGTATTTTATTAGTTTGAGAGCATCTGAATTGGTTGAGGAGTTTATTTTTTAGCATGTTTATGGAGACATCTTGCCTGAAAAGTTTGAGTTGAAGTTTTAGCAAACAAAAATATAAACAAAAATGTACTTGTACTGTAAATAAATTTGGTCATATTATTAGAAATTCTTTATCATCACATTTGACGTTTTCTTTGTTACTCTAGAAGTAAATCAGTGTAATCCCTCATTCATCCATCATAGAAAAGGTTTCAAGGACGTCATCTGGACACTGTTTTGAAAATCAAGATGTTTAGGAGTCGAAATGTCTTTCAAAACAGTGCCCTGATGACAACCTTTGAAACTCTTTCTATGATACTCTAAAAGTACATTTTCAAACGTATATACTTAGACTTACGTAGACTTTTGAAAACACTACTTTTACTTTTACTTGACTCATGTATACTATACTTTTACTTAAGTAGCAAAATCGAGTACTTCTTCCACCACTGGCAGAAACATATCTTTCATTTTCTACCGCTTAAGAAGAAACATATTTTAGTCACCGTCCTCACTCACCAATTCCTCTGGGTGATTTTCCAAGAAATGCTCTTTCATATTTTTTAAGTCCATGCACATTCTCCAAACTCATTCTGAGCTCAAACTGCTTACACAATAATGCTTTGAATAGATGTCTTTTTCGACTTACAGTATGAGCTACTTTAACTGTGTAACAGCAGAGGAAATGAGTCTTTGCACCCTCATTTGATTACCTTTTTTCCCCCCACACAGTTTATATTTCATTGCATGCACACTTTTATTATTCTATCACTTCTTTAAGAGCTGCTTTGATTGGTAAATTTCTCTGCAAGATCTTGTACAATATTTTAAAACACAAGACATGAAATCCAAAGTGTATACTGCGTAACAAATGACCTTGAGCTCACGTTGTCTGTCGTCAGCCCCTCTCTGGAGCTCTGTGCTTTACATCCACTGATCGGGTCCATGGTTCTTACGGTGTGTAAAGTGCACGCTCTGAAGTGTATGAACAAGGAGCACGCTTTGGTGGAGAACAGCCAGTGTACATGGCCCGTGCGCTCTGCTGACTCGGGCTGCACCAAGTGTCACCCATGGGAGACCTGTGACGGTGAGGGTCTACCGTGTATACACCTTTTTGTGCCAGAGTTCGTTTTGTAGAGTAATATGTCTTGTCATTGTTTCTTCAGTGTCATAGTTTTGCTCATAATGACTAAAGGTTGAGGTTCTTTTTCCATTGACAATAATGAGGAAAATATTTTAATTGTATCTGCAAAGAAATGCGACTGTATAATGTTGAAAAGCTTATTTTCTTCATAAAATATTTCTTTAACTTTCACTTCTAACATATTATATTATGTTTAAAAATACGTAATTAACCATAATGCAACATGGACAATATGGAAGTCAGTACATTTCAGTTTGAAAGAAGTCTAAACTAATGCCACATGGTAATCCAAAAAAGAAATACTTAACAATAAATGAAATAAAGGTTATCTAATTTTATCTTATTTTGTTAGAAAGTAATAAAAGTGGGGGTCCAGTCTTGGTTGATTGGTTCACTTTTTTGTCCCAAAATATCTTGAAATAAAAAATATAAAAACATATTCCCACTCAAGTACTGTACTTCCTTTTTCCAAGATTTTCCTAAAATGTCCATTTTAACATTAAAATGAAGCATGATAAAATGAGCAAAAACAGAAGTATATTTTTTGCTTCAGCTAGAACTAAACCAAAAGAATGATCAAAAATGAATTGTAATGAAACCAAATATAAATTAGTTGTTTTTGTGTCCCGCTTTTCATGTTCTGACATGTTCAGTATTCCAGAAAAGCTAAAAATAGACTATAACAAAAAATCATCGTAGCAAAATGAAATATAAATTGGTTATCAAAGTAACACTTCTTCTTTATTAACATGTGTCCCATCTCTTTCCAGCTCAAACCAACACGTGCCACTGTAAGGACTCCGCAGACTGCTCCTCCCCAGGCCTGAGTGTGTGTGTGCGGGTCGAGCCGGACACTGCCCCCCTGACCCTGAGCGAGTGTGAGGCTGGACTGCGCCGGTGCACTGGGGACAACGTCACTGTGGTGGACATCCTGCCCTGTCCCAACTGAGAACTGCTCCTCTCATATGTTACTCACAACCAGAGGTGGGTAGAGTAGCCATTAAATGGATTCTGGTAAAAGTAGTAACTGTCTGGACTTAACACCTGATTTATAATTAATAGTCGATTTAATTGTATACAAAAAACTTAAATAATGTACAGAATTTTGTATTTTCAAATGATAGGCCACACGAATTTGAAAAGCGTATCAGAAGCAACGGAGCAAGAAACCGTTGATTTGTCGACATAAAAGATGAGAAATAAGAGTGCTGTTACTTACTGTTACTCAAGTAAGGGTGAAAGTATGGTGTCAGAAACTACTCCAAGAAGTACAATTTTATTAAAATGTAAACGTAACTTAGTACTACCCACCTCTGCTTACAAAGCACTTAACATATCATTTTATTTACTGTGTTGTGCATGTTACTACTTTATTCTTCTGTTAAAAAATAACGTTATGAACTCATAGTCACAGTTGTTTTCTTTTTATTGGTAACCTTGAACAGCCTGGGTTTATAGAAAGTGCACTGTCCTTGTGATGAAAATTGCAATAAAAAGAAAAGGCCTAATCTAATTCAACTAAACTTTGTCTGAACAGTGCTATGGGATTTTTTGTTTTAGTGTTTTTTGTCTCCATCTTGTGGCCAGTTTTGCACATCAAATAGTTTTCTTAGGGCTATTCATCATCAGAGGCGGAGCAGATATAATAATAAGAATAAATAATAGTTTTCCATACATAGAGGCTACACATATTATTCCAAACCCTGACAATGATATAATGAAAGACCTTGAAGCACAATTTAAGTATTTCTTTACAATCAATGTCAATTGTGCTGGAAATAAAAGAAGTGTATATTTAAGTGTCATGAAATTAGTTTGTGCTGTGCCTGTGCCCCATGGGAAGACATAAAAAACAAAGAAAACTGAAAATAGCTGTACTGCCAGTCTGTTGAACTGGTTCGACATTGTCATCCTTCAACAACATTACACAATTAATCTCTGAGACTAGTGGAGGAAATCTGTGTGAAATACTATTCATTAAGTCGTCCACCATCGTCCCTGTCCTCAAGAGGCCCCGGATTGCTTACATCTGTATTCATCAACCTGGCCCTCCACTTCATTCTGCAGCATCTGAGCTCCCCAGGAACCTACACCAGGATCCTGTTTGTGGACTTCAGATCTGCGTTCAACACCATCCTCCCTGCTCTGCTTCAGGACAAGGTCTCTGACTCCGTCTGCAGGTGGATCACACAAGTGGGAGCTGACCATCAGCTCCATCAGCAAGAAGGCCAGCAGAGGATGGTGCAGGTCTACACGGCCATCATCAAGTCCGTTCTCACCTCCTCCATCACCATGTGGTACAGGAGCCACAGCCAGGGACAAACAGAGACTGCAGCACAGCATTGTGCGCTCTGCTGAGAAGTTTGACCATCTCTGTAGGACCTGTACGTCTCCAGGACTCTGGGAGGAGCAGGTCGGATCACAGCGGACCCTTCTCACCTGGACACGGACTATTTGAGCCACTCCCCTCAGGCAGGAGGCTACGGTCCATTCAGACCTAAACCTCCGCAAAAACAGTTCCTTTCCCTCTGCCGTTGGACTCATGAACACTTTATAACACCTGCCACTTTAATAATTCATGTAAATATTACTTGACCTACTTGCACTGCTAATTTTGTACTATAGTTCTGATCTTGTATACACATTGTATTTAACTTACTTTTTTATAGTACACATATTTTATTTTGTATGCAATTATTTTAGTTTAGCCTGTAGTTTTTAATATTATTATTATTCATTGTTATATGTTGCACCTTACCACCAAAACAAGTTCCTAGTTTGTGAGTTTTGTTCACTGGCAATTGCACTAAACCTTTTCTGAATCATGAATACTTCAAAACATATACTTAATATGAAATGTAAATGTGCATACATGACAGGTTAGACTACCCAGCTCACTAATATGTAGTTATCTGTAAACATTTGCTAGAAAACCTTACCTAATTTTGACAGTTTTGGTGAAGTTTATAAATTTACTTCCTGGTTGGACAGGGTCAGCAGATGTAATTTAAGCAGAGGAAATTTCACGCTACCTAGCAACCAACAAAGGCCAGAACTCCTCTGATTCATTACTAACTAAGAAAAGTGTGTTCCTTGTATGTAAAGTGCCTTGTATTTTGGATGGAATTTTGTGTAATATAGTGATTCTTTTTTTTTTTAATGTAGCGCTACTTCCAGTAACACTTTACTAATAGTAGCCTTAATAATAATTTAACAAAGACTTAATTCCTAATGAACAGTGGGTTAAAGCCTGAATCGTTCTTAATTAACCCAATTGTTCATTATGAAATAAGTCTTTGTTCATACTTTATTATAGTGTAGTTTTTATTCAGTATGATTTTCAACTTTTTCGCTCAACTTTTCTTCACAAACGTCCACTTGCCTGATGTAAAACACAGATAAATATTACAACAGACTCAAACCCGCCTAACAAATTAATAATTAGGAAAAAAAACTCCACACTTGATTGTAATTTTTCATAACAAAAGTTTATTAACAATGTAAAATGACCTATCAGCATTGACTACGGTACCTTCAGCGTGCCCTACACAAACATCACTACCTTTAGAAGCTAGAGCCATGCTGCCCGCCCCATATGAGCGAGGCCCCCCGCTTACACTCGCCGCACCCCTCCTCCTCTCACTCCGGAATAATAGAGAGCATTGCGTAAAGATTATGTATATATACACAAGTCTAATGTCTCGAGTTTATACATAGATATCGTGTGCAAAGTCTTTTCATGTGTTCTATCATATATTCCATTGTTGAAGCTGAAAAGTTAAAGTTGGGTATAGGTTCTTGGTTCATGGAAGACTAAATTAAGTACATTGAAGAGAAAAAACAGCAACAAACAGAAAGACCGCAATACACGACAAACTTACTCAGCTCAAAGAGAGGAATTTGTAATCCTGGTGTGAGGCTGAGTTTCCACAGACAAAAACAAACAAGAATATTCCCTTTTTTTTTAAACATGAATCTTTGTATCATTCATTCAAGACTTTAAGGAGGTAACTGGACACCGACCTCTTACATTGGACAAGCGAGATTTTGGACTTTGTTTACCAAAAAAGAGTTGCAAAGTATCTTAAAATATAGGTTCATGACTTTTCATTACATTGCAATTACAATTCTTTGTATTACAAAATAAAATTATAAAATGGGCAGCCTTTAAAAAAAAGAGAGAGAGATAGAGAGATTGGAAAATGGCAGTAATAGATTGGTGGGAGACACACGTGGTGAAGGACAGTGGGTAATGGTGTCTTTGTGGCTGCTCCTACCCACAAAGGCGGGGCCCTTAGCTGGTTACTAGGCAACAGAGGCCGAAGAAGCGCCTCTTCCTCTGTCGGACCAGTGGGTAGGGAGTCAGGTTCAGCAGGCTGCTGTCATCTGGAAAGGCACAGGACAGCACAGGGTTACACCAAATACTTTACATGTGCTCTAAGTACTGTGTACTTTGTCTATACTTTGTATGCACCGAATACTCTGTATGTACCGCGAGTACTTTATATGTACCGAGTGTACTTTGTTTGTACCGAGTGTACTTTGCTTGTACAGAGTGTACTTAATATTGCATGTACCAAATGTACTTTATACTGTAGGTTCCAAGCGTACTTTGCACTGAGAGTACTTTGTAGGTTTTGAGAGTTTGTCTTTGTATGTACGGAGTGTACTTTGTATGTACTGAGTGTACTTTGTACTGTGCACTGGTTGTACCTTGGTTCTTCAGTGGTAAAGGCATAGTCTCCCTGAGTTTACTGAGAAGGTTCTTCATCTCCCTCATGTCCCTGACAAAAAAAAACACAAACAACAGACATATTTGTTAAATTATAATTCTTATATTCTTATATCATGACCATTTATCAATGTCTTTATTTCACTGAAGTTAAGTTAATGTTTAAATCCTCTTCACCGTTATGGAAATGCATGTATTTTGGTTCACCCGTGAGTATCTTTATTCTAGCTCTAATCTGATAAACAAAATGACAGGAAAAGTTACTTTAAAGAAGTATCATGTGTGTTACGGACTTTTCGATGTTGTCGATGTCAGTGGCCAGCAGCCAGCAGAGCTGAGGACAGTCTGTGGGGGAGGAGGACGTGTCCTCCAGGATGGGGATGTCCGAGCTCTCGTCCAGACGACTGTCCAACGCAATGGGCCCACACGGCTCTTTACCTGCACAGAGACACCAGAGCAGTTACAACCACAACTCCAGATACACTAAACCCTGCTGTGTACCTACAGAAAATATTACGTACGTGAATTTCCACGTTTGTGCTCTATAAGACAATTTGAGAAGGAAATGTGGCTGTCTAGTCCACAAACTCTGACCCCTGCATGTGTGGGCTTTCAGACACAGGACAGAAGACAATCAGCTCACAGGGAAGAGATTGTGTTTTGTATGAATATTTGCACCTTCTCATGTCAAGGGACAAACAATGGAGTAAGCTCTCACTGAGCTGATGAACAGAAGTAACTTCATCAGCTTCTCCAGAGAAGCAAAGGAGTGGTTTGAGGAAAACCAGAGATGCACACACCTTGAATGTATTTTATTGATTGCTAGAATTGTGATGTACTAAAAGTGCCTATAACAGAACCATTGTCACTGCCCTTTTATAGAAAACTATTTAGAATTGTACATGCATTTTCTATGTGTGAACAGTTACTGCTTAGCTCGCTATTTTATAAAATGGTAATTTAAACATGATGCACTGGTTTTATAATGTGTGATATGGAAGGTGTGTGAATGAATAACTGACTGGGTTAGGGTTAGAGAATGGATGACTATTGTTGCTGTAAATAATGCTCTGTCCTTCCGCCTTTTCTTTTTAAGGACTGCAGACAGACGCCCTCAGTTATTATGTGACTGTACATTGTCCTGTTAAATACCTGAAATGAATATAAATTAGACCCAGCGTCAGTCCTGAGATAAATGTGATAATCAATTTAATATTTTTAATTCATGAAAAAACTAGGCAAACCAGAGACTAATATGATCCTAACTGCCAAACTGCCAGTAATCTGAGGGCTGTTCCATAAAATTCAATCAGTAAAGCAAGACTTCTCTCGCCTATTGTGTCTAAAGTGTGGTAAAGTTATCCCCCAAATAGTGTTTCTAGATTGTTAATTAGGTTCCAGTAAATCATTTCATAGCATTAATTTAATTGTGAACACTTTTAATGCTGCTTTAGTCCTCCAGTTTGGACCCGGCTTGTACCTGGTTTTGTTCTGCCTTGGGCAGGAGCTAGTTCTGGTTTTGAGCTGATTAGGACTTGGTTCAGTTAGGACACTTAAGAAACACATTTAATATTTGTCAAATCTTGAGTTTAAAATGGGTTTCGATGATTCCTCCCCTTTCACTCAGGGCGATACCAGATGTGCTCAGCCCAGTCAATGAGCACTGCTATCACAGCCCACGAAAACATGGACCTCTCAATCTGCTCAATGCAACACCACCTCCTCCTTCAAGACACACGGGACGTTCACGCCTTCACTTGTGTTTGATGAGACGTGAGGCGAGAGGAAAGGAACAGTGAACAGTTTATAATCCTTCAGCACATGAGTATTTTAGTGTCAGAAAGCACACAAGCACATGGGTAAGACTTGCACTAATGTGCTGCTCTAGTTAGACAATCATCAAATTATCTTCTGCAATCTGTACTTCATATAATTGGAATGTATTTATTTGATCAGGGACATTGCTCAAAAACATTACATGTCTCAGGTTTGGGCAAAAATGCCAGTTTCCAACTGTAATGATGACATCATTGAAAAATATTGGCTTCTGTGCACATTATTTTAATAGATTCGATTGTGATGAATATGTAGGCAGTTAGTTTTGTCTATCACTGACTTAATTCATAAATATAATTTCACATAAAGTTAAAACATATGGGGGTAATAATAAAATACATGTTCCCCCTGGATAAAATGATAAATGTGCAGTGTTTACAAAGAATTCAGACTAACCTGGTCTTTAAGTCTGCTCCGGACCAGACTAAGATCCCTGTCTAAATTTCTATAGTGACTGAGGTAGACTTCAACTCAGAGAGTAAGCCTGGTTTATGAAACTGAAATGACAACAAGAAGCCCCGCTTACAAAGTTAGCCAGCATCATGAAACAGCCCTGTGGACATGTGTTGTGCGGCGTCTGTCCTGTGGTGGTATCAAAGAGCACGTTTGTGTGTGACCTTTGCGGTGCAGCTGCAGAGAGCCCAGCAGACACACAGACTTCAGCATCTCTGTGATGTACATCTCCAGACAGCACTGCAGCTGGATGAAGAGCCGGCAGATCTCTGGGTGGATCTCTCCGTCCTCCGGCCTAAAGAACACACGTGCACAGAGCAACTTTAACCAAGGTTTCATGCCTGTTTTTATGTATGAGTCTATCCACACTCTTTTCTTACAGGATGCTTTACAGTAAGACGTGTAGTCCGGGTTAGGGTCTCCCCAAGTTTGACAGCTTTATTTACAGCTGTATTAGCCAATCAGAGAATACTATAGTCTGTCCATATCAGCACAAACATATCAGCTTATGAGTGAGGCATAAATAAAAATAACTCAGAGGAAGGTGATGGGAGAAGTATGAATTTGTTGAAAATTATAATTGACCAATGAGCTAATTGTTTCCCATGCATTCATTCATTCATTCATTCATTTTCTACCACTTGTTCCCATTTGGGCCTATCCCAGTGACTTTGTTTCCCAAATAAACAAATCTCACTGAACAGTTCTGGCTGCGTTTGACCTGAAACGTGAGGGAGGGAGACAAAACTGTAATTCCTATGTAGATGATTTCTGTCTGGATGCCAGGCTAGGTTGGAGAGATCATAGGAAAATGTTTGTCCCAATGGCTACTTTGAGCTGAATAATCTTAAACTCAGGCGCAGAACCACACCTCAAAGAAGCCCTTTCTTTTCTTTACCATATTTATACCACCCGCTCCTTCTTCTCCATCTCCTCTCCTCTAATTTCTTCTGTCTTTCTTTCTTTATATGGTGGAGGTCGTGGTTCTCGCTGGTGAAAGGTTAGGGACACAGACTGCACTACGGCAACTCTCCAGAGGATGTCACTGTTCAGGTAGTGTATTTTTGGCTCCCAGCCCTCCCATTATACACATTTTATCATGACTTGCAACATTTTTAACAACCTCTCACATATCCCATGCACAGTGAACGTGTGTGTGTGATGTTCAGGTGGAACACGGCAGGAGAGCGTGAATAAAGAGCTGTAAAATCACACGGGGAAGTGGCAGTGGTTAAAGTGCCAGACTGTCACCTGACACAGATTGTCATGTAAAACGCTAACCTCAAATTATAATACAGTTTACATGTGACGGCATCTGAGAAGTGGAAAGAAATATTGACAAATGTTTACTGTATGATAGGAAAAATGTTAATGTACATTTTATTGACACATTTCCCTGTTCTTTTGTTGATTACATCTGAGCTCCAGCCAAAGAGTGCATGTAAGCTAAATAGTAAATAGTAGAACAATGACACATAACTGGAGTTTGCAACATTAGGCAGGACATTTTTGTGATGTGTGTTTGCGTTTCGAATGGTTTTAGAAGTTATGTTCCATCTGAGGTAGCGCGAACAGAAAAAGCAGTTTGGCCAAAGGTACTTTTCCTGATGGATTTCACTGTCTCTTAGGTTCAGCTCTGATGTTGAATTTGAATTGAACAAAGATACACAGCAGAATTGTTTATACAATAGCCTGCATTACTGACCCTTTCTCCCCGTCTTAAGAGTTACCTGCTAAGCCGGCCCAGGGTTCTCTCGTTTCAACAGATGGAGGCTAATCTCAAGTTACACCACACAGATCCCGGTTTCACATTTAATTGTAAATGTTTCAGTTTATGTTTCTTATATTAAACCAGGCGCAGGATACCCACTGATACACTGGGGAAAAGAGCCTCACTCAGAACCGCAAATTGTCTGTACAGCACCAATTAAAAAATAAGGGGTAACTTACCAGAACTTTTAAGAATTCTGGTAAGTAAAAACAAAAAAAGTGATTATCTCCCGAAATGCATTGCAAACTAAACAGAAAGATAATTTCTGCTGATATTAACTGGCATTTTTCTGGTAATTTACTGGGAAATTTGGCTTCTGAAACTCTTGAATGCCCTATAGCATGTGTGGAATGATAATTAATTGGTATGTGGGCAAAAATGTATCTGTTTATTGGATTATTTACATGTTCTATCAATATGTTTTATCCAAATAGTATTCCCTGTAGCCCTAATTGCCATGTGAAACCTCATTTAGTTAGGTCAATATGCAAATTGTAGTGCATTTAACTAGCCCTGGAAAGTGATGGCCTTTCAACATAATTGTGTTAGTTAGAACCACTCGACTAGCCATGTTTTGTTGTCTAAAACTGAAGCGAGTTAGAAAAAAAAATCAAATACAGAATTGGGGAAAGGGGTGTGTGTCTGGCTCTATAAAATACTAATCTATAGTTGAAACACTTAGTCATAATTATACAACTAGTTTTACAAAAGCAACTCAAAATGCAGACTCACTGAAACAACTCGCGCGTGCTAGTTCAGTCAAATGCAGTGATCTATTTCGTTGCAGCTTTAGTACAAGCATTTTCTAGTTGAAATGCTCTTGTATGTTTTACAGTGTACACAAAATGCACAATTGAGGTTATTTATAACATGCAGTATTTTGTCTGTGGCGTGTGATTCCTCTGTGTTCTTGTGTTTACAGCTGAGATCGTGTCACAGAGTCACGCACATGTGCTGCCCCCGCCCCCTGCACATTAAATGGTTATATATTTGCTGCATGCATGTGAGGCCCATAACACACTATAGCAGCCAAATGAATAATTGAACCAGAAAATAGGTTACACAGCTCAGAGTGCTTCACACATCAGGGCAAGAGGGGAGAAAAAGCAACTTTGAGCTTGGTTTTTGATATGATTGTTTCTATTCAATGCATATATTTTGATATTTTGCTTAAGCGCCTTTATTTTTTCAGTAGGGCTATTTGAATCTTAATTCCTAATCCTTTTTAGGCCATTTTAAATCTTTTGTATTCCTCTAGGCATTCTTATACTGTATTTTTAGGCTAGTTATACCGCCAAAGGGGGAGAGAGACCCTTAACAAATTCCGGGCTATACTCTTTTAGACTACTTTTTTGTTGCACACTTCAATTTCTCTATGGGAAAAATATAGGTTTTCCCTTTTTTGCAAAAATATCCTTAAATTCCTATTGAACTGCAATGGATAGCTTCATAACTGCTGCCTGACATTTCACCAACATTGCTTCCTCAAATTACAGTATGGGCCATCAAAAAATAAAATTCATATAAACTTTATTTGATAAAAATAAAAACCAACAGTAGATAATTAAGAAACAATATATAGGATATTAGAATGAAAGATAATGTTTAAATTCTTTCCCCTCCCAATAGCAATAATATAAATTGATGGTAACCATTTCTGTTACTAATGCCCAGATTAGGACTGCTTCTACTACTGGGAATAGAGCCTCTTTTGTTGTTATTGTATTTTTTAAGGCGGTATCATGGTGAGGTACTTGAGGCACTCTTCCTTAAGTGCAGCACCAGGCTGATGTTGCAAATAGCTTTTGGCTCAGGTCTGTGAACTGTGCAAGCTTAAGCACATGTGCCTAAAATGAAGCAGCTTATGCTAATTAGATGTGCACTTTAGTAAATTTAGTTATGACTCCGGGGGCTGCTATGGGGCCAGTTGTTAGGGCTTTTAACTGCCGGGAGAATCAAGGCTTCAGCACCATGGACAGCACCATACCCCATAATCTTACATTTTTCACTCTTCAACTTCTGCTACCAAACTTTTTTTAAATAATCACCTAGATAATCATGGCCATGGTATTGTAGATGTATTGGTGCACTTCATATTTCAAATGATTAAGGCGAATAGATATTTATTGATACATATTTTCATATTGGCTGCAATGAAAAAGCAAAGGATTATAGTCTACGGTAGGAGTCCCAAACTACCAGCCTGTGGGCCATCCAGCACCAGGCCCCAGAGGGAAATATCTGGTAAATAGCAAACATGAGCAAAAAATGGAGGGGTTGTTACAAGCCCCGCTCCTACCCAGTGGTCCTTTAAAGAAATCAAATGTTTAGTACTGGTCCTTGTGATTCAAACACGATTGGAACTACTAGTCTAGAGTTCTCTTTAATTTTCTTCTTATTATTATTATTTTATAATAGTTTTAATAATAATAGTTTTATACTGCAGCAAATCAATGCATTGCAACTTAATTAAAAAAAAAATCTTTATTTTTTATATTTGTTGTTAAAATAACCATAGCCTGGAGGAAACACACCCAAACACGGGTAGAAATGTCTCAAACTGCATGGCGACTGAGTGACCAGCACTCTTGCAGTGAAACATGAGTGCTGGTTGCTCAGTTGCCGTACCAGTGTGAGGTTTCAAATTACATCACAGCATAGGCCTGTTGTTTTGGATGGAGATTGGGGGCATTGAATATTCCTTATTAAAACACCATGTAATGAGTAAGGAAAACTAGATTCCCAACTGAGAGTATGATGTAATCACACTCAATTCGAATTGTTTTTACTCAGCTTAGACTGTGTTGTATTCTATTATTTTCATTCTACTATTTAGTATATATTTTTTCTTATCTCATCATGTGTATAATAATGATGAAGTAGTCATGTTTCCTCTGTTCTTACCCTGAAATGAGTGTGAGACTCTGGTGTGCGGCCCGGGCCATCTCGCAGCCTTTAGTCCTGGTCTTGAGCAGCTCGGCGCGCAGAGAGGGACAGTCCACAGTGATTTCCCCAATGGAGATGACCAGCTCCCGGTACAGGGCCACCAGTGTGTTGAACTCCTGCACTATCTGCCAATGAGAGAAAAACAAAAACCTCAACACATACTCAAAGGCACTATACATTATTCAATCACCCCATTCTCCAGCTGTAAAGAGCATGTCCATCAGGTTTTATTTTCAGATTTTTAACAGAGAACAGCTCTGGCGGCGAGTCATGCTCACAGGAGCAGCCCGGTGGAACACTTTGGACACAGGTCGGTCTTCCACATCTACACCAGGCTCTGGAATCATCCCCTCTATTTGAGGTCAAGCACCGCTGATGCCTGTTTTTAAAAAGGCAAACAGTGTTTTCTTGGCTGAAGGCTACACTCGTGGTCCTTGATGGTGAACTGTAGTGTGTGGACCACTGTGCTGTGTTTTTATTAGGATGTTTGCTGTGCTTTGCTGCACAACAGGAACCGGCAGAGAAACAATTTCAAGGTCAGACCTGATGAATGTTTGTATTGATCTTTTTGTGTATAAAAATAAAATGAAATGAAACTCCATAGTCCATACTTGGTGGTGGTAAGCAACAACTGCAGCCACGGCTACCCTGGGGTTGACTGATTGAAACGTGGCCATATCATTTTCCAACGAACTCTTGGGTTGTTGGGTTATGTTAATGACTTAAATTCAGAATATGTAAACTGTTGTAGTGTGTGATAAAAGTCTGTTAAACAGACTTTTTAGTCCAGCATTGATTTAGTTGATTACAAACAACACTTGAATGTAGAGAATGTGATTTTTCTCATTTACAATACAGATTGTAATGTAGAAAGTTTACAGCAAGTCTTCTTTGTAATTTCCCTGCAGTCTAGACGTCTGGAGCAATACTTCAGAAACTTTTTTTTTTTTCAAGAGACCTACATTTCAATAAGACAAATGAACCACGGACCAATTCTGCCCAGATGACATCTCGCCCCTCTCCATCCTCTGTTCCACTTTCAGCACCATTTTGTCCTATTTTAGCAGACTCTCTTTTCTTTTTAGTTCAAGTTCATTGAAGGTGATGATCATACTATTCTAAAGAGTTTTATTGACTTCTTTTTGACTTCTGGGGATGAATGTTTTTATTATTTAACTGCAGTGGTGGTTGTTTGACAGAGTAAGTTGTAGTAGTTAGCGTTGAGCGATACTGACAAAAATGAGTAGTTTTAGATATTTGTTTTTAAATAGTAAATGATATCTGACATTCCAATTTTGTATCTCTTCAAAACAACATTCACGATGTTATCAATAATTGACAATAAATAACAAGAATTGATCATGAGGAACAATACATACATTCAAATCACCATATTATGTGTGACATGTTCACTTTCTGCTGCACTTATATTTGCGGTTTGTACTTTAGGAAATACTGAAAGAAAAAAAAAGTTTATAATTATAGGTGCTATTTTTAGGCATTTAAATAAGCATCCTAATACCGTGTTTACAAATGTAATACCTTATTTTTGAGTAATTAGTCTATAAAGTCATGATGTTACATTTTGTTCATTGTAAACCGGAAAAGTTGTTTTAAATGACTTGATAATGGAAACAGGTCCACTGACTTCCTGTTTCATTTACAATGTTCGAATTTGTGAAACATGACAACACAACATTTTGAACAAAGAATCATTGTTAAATACAGAGCTGTGTTCTGACAATACAGGACTACTCAACTCTGAATAAGCTAATTATGACGAGAAAATCATTATAACAAGGAAAGGATTTTCCTTCAATGTTGTCAAGTGTTTTTTACAATTGTTCACATCTTATTTACAAATTCGCAAAATGGCAAAGTGTTAATTGAGCAGTCAGGGTGAAAAGAAAATCCAGTAAGCAGCCCGGTCTTTGCCCTGGTGGGGACATGTGGGTCATTTTGGGTTAACAGAAAAGAAGAAACAGAAACTTAGTGCAG
This sequence comes from Rhinogobius similis, assembly GCA_019453435.1. Classification (NCBI taxonomy): domain Eukaryota; kingdom Metazoa; phylum Chordata; class Actinopteri; order Gobiiformes; family Gobiidae; genus Rhinogobius; species Rhinogobius similis. The sequence goes on from CM033629.1 coordinate 31,238,737, forward strand.
ATGTTTGAGCAGCATCGATCCAAGACAGAACAGTGGATCATATTCCAAAGTGTAATGAAGTCAAACCACAAAGTCCTGTCTCCATCAAATGCATCTTTGCAATGCTTAACTTACATCTATCTTGATTTATGTTTGACTTTTTATTATTCCAAGCAGTACAAAAATAGTGATAAATCCATTGTCAAAATTAAGCAACGTTAATATAGTGTATCTTTGCAGTTGTATCATGCTCTTGACTTCATCTAGTGGTTCATAGTGCTATGGCAGATTTCTTTCTCTTTCTATCTTTATTTACGGTCACAACAACCCATTGTACCTCGGAAAACAAATAGAACCAAACTCAATTTAAAGGGGAAACATTGTGCTTTGGCTACAGCGGGAAGTAAATGACAAATGAACTGCACTGCTCTTGACAGAGGCTTGATGTTTGTGCGTGCCAGTGGTGCAGTGGTTAAGGGTGTTGTACATCAGTGGTTACTGTCACCGTGACGATGTGGGTTTGAGTCCAGCCCTCACAGTTTATACCCCGCTCTCCCCCTTCGTGTTACAACTGTCCTGTCAAATAAAGCCTTTGGGCCAGAATCATCTTTAAAAAAGAAATGATAGATGCTTCTAGTTTTACCTGTAGGCCCCAAGGGCCAAATGTGGCCATCAGACAAATTTTTGTTGGCCCTCTGGCTTCCTGATTAATTGGCCCAATTTGCCTAAAAGTAGGGGTAAAAAATAAACAATATTACAATAGTTGTTCTGGAAATATGTAAAAAGAACATCACCTAAAGTTAAAATAATTATAAATGACCTCAAAAAGAACTGACAAAATTAAACTAACTGAAACGTCAAGACCAGGGGCGTCCAAACAGGAGGGCTACGAATCATTCAAAATACACCTCACATCAAAACGTTTGTTATTTAGGTTAGAATTGCAGAATGTTTCCAATTTTTCAGTAAAAAAGTTTTACTTTTAGTTATTTGGGCCAATTTAGTGCCAACAAAAATTGGCACATTTGGCCCCCGGGCCATAGTCTGGACAACCCTGGTCTAGTGTAAGCTTGAAAACAAAACAAAGTGATATGTTGGCACTTTTCTGGTTAATTTCAAGGTCCATTCTAATTTGGTGCGATACTTGAACATCAACTAAGACAGTTACAGGTATTTAACACACTCTTAAATGTTGTCTGAATAGCATTATCGGATAGCATTATCGAGATAAGGCAAAGAATAGCGAGATATTCATTTTTCATCAGTATCTCCCACCCTTTATGGCCTTTTTCCTCTTTTAAAGTTTTAAAACACCATCATCACCTTAAGCCAAACATTCTCATGTGACAGACTTGACACAGAGGGTCTTCAGTGCACTAAATCTGGATGAGCTGTACTGACCAACAGTCCAACCACTAGCTCTCTTCTCCCTCTATAGCCTAATTCAAAATGAGACCCCTGAAAAAAAAAAAAAAAAGTTTGAACACGACTGCAGCAGGTATTTAAAAGTTGAAGTAAATGCAGCATAATGTGTGCTCTTGTGAATGCTGGTAATGGGGCTGGCGCTGCAGCTTTAAAGAGGGCCAGACTTTAAGTATAAAATGTGTCCCTTATTGATTCCACATAAGCCTCAATTGCTTGTATTCCATTACACCGATGGGACGGGGCCATTAGCCGCTGCAGAGTATATGGAGGTTACTTGGGTGGAAGCGCGTGTCTGTACTGTCCACTCCCGCGCTTGTGTGTCTGCGTGTGCGCGCGTGTGTGTGTGCGTGTGCGTCTCCCGGGTGCGTTTTACCGCCGCTGCCCGCATGACGCGCACCTTGAAGCGGCTCCACGTCTGACCATCTGACCGTCCGCAGCCTGGTGTGAATCTGACACAGCAGAGGACATCTGTGTCACGATCGCACGCGCACACACTCACGCACGCACGCTCACGCACGCACGCACACGCTCGCACGCCCCGGACCCTGCTGCTGCTTCTGCCTCTTCTGCTGTCATCCTGATCAATTGTAAAAATCACCTTTGCGCAACAACTGAATCCCACCTAAACCCTGCCCTGCGCTCTTTTCACTCAAGAGGGGGCTATTTATAGCTGCGGCCACGCCAGGTTTACGGCGGCTGCAGCAGGGGCTATTACCGCTGCGGGATGGAAACAAAAGCGAGGTAATGCGAAGCGCTTAGTGACGCGTCGTGCTCAGACGTACCATTCTGCAGTCGGCCACGGCGCGCTGGGCTCTGCGGCTGCTCTCGGTGCTCTCCCTCCTCTGCGGGTCTCGGTAAGGAGGCTTGCCGATCTGGAAGACGCTCGATCTGGGGCGGTTTTTGCGCCCGTTCGATGCAGAACTCATGCATACACATCCACCAAGAAAACAGCCCCAGTACAGAACGGCGTTTCTCCTCTAAGGTGGAGAGGATGTGTATGGAGATGGATCCGTGGTGTCCCCCGCCCCTCCACTTCCACCCCACGGCGGTTCTTCTTTTTCCGATCACCTCAGTCTGAAAAATCTGCCCCAAACTCCGGTGTGGCTGTAGCGATCTTCTCGGCTTTTTACGCTCCTCCTTGACGTGCGAGTCCTCTCCGCATTGCCTTTGACTGCAACGGGGCGCAAAGCAAGTCACCTTCACTCCAGCAGCGCGCCGTCAAGCACTCAAACCCTTCACGCCCAAAATAAAAAAATAAAAATAAAGTGACAAACAGGTCCAGCTAGCTCAGGGCTCTCCTCTCACGAAGCGACGTCGACGGCACGGGCTCACAGGTGTCCTCCAAATGCAGCCATTTCTTATAATTACGCGTTTCCATTAAGAAAAGCGAGCGGTTTGGCTTCAGACGCACAGCCCCTCCTATCGCGCTCGCTGGAATAACGTCCTCCCCCCGCTCTCCCAAAACTTCAGATGAGACGTGCGCTCGGTGCCTGGGGTCTGTTAACCTTGGAAAAAGCAGAGAGAGGGAAAAAAAAAAGAGCAGAAGGAGGGTTGGAGAGAGGAGGACGAGCAGTTGCTACAGGCCTGACGTGGATGAGGCGGCTAACACTGCGCACCCAAAGGACGGGAATACTAATGGACCCCCGCCCAGAGCACTGTGCTGGAGATACATTCACACAAACGTGATACACTCAGCTCCACTGTCCATGTTTGTGTTTTGACAGGCGTCACATTAAAGTAGATCTTATCAGAGCTTTTTCTAATTGAATGAAAACGCGTCAAAATATTCACAAATGTAATTGCTTAAGTTCAATATATCCATTTTGGTGTGAGATTTGACTTATTGAACATTATTTGACTTTTTCTCCCCATGATTTTCAGACATAATTTAGACAAATTTGGGTCAAGGATATTGATTGAATTTAAAAACCTTAGACTAAATGAACTGGCTGTAAAGTGGAGAAAGTTTACAATCAAGTTTCTCCACTACATATGAATCCAAATGAAAATAAAATCAAACCTCTAGATTGTTTTTTTCTTTCAATTTCTGTATCTGGTGACTATCATGGGTTGATTATTATGTTATGATTTTGAATAAAAGCGCCATAAAGCATTAAAAAAAGCATTAATTTTATTGATAAATATCAAAGTCAAAGTAGAAAACAACATAATTAGAACAATCCAGTTAAGTCTTTGGTTTTGGTCATTGACAAATCCTACTCCAAAGTGCAAACAGTCCCAAAATCCATTTTACATATTGAAATATCACTATGCATTCTTCAAATTAAAACATGAGCACAAATGCTGACTTATTGGTTGTTACCAGTGGATAACTCAATGACTCATTTAGCTGAATTAGTGATTTTGCTTAATATTTTGCTTTGGTCCGTGAGGGAGTTGAGTCCAGAGGGACAGAAGTGATCACGTGTTTGCCAAAATAATGTGTAAACTTCTGCTGCTAAACAGGCCTAACTATAATATTTAGGACTTCTGATTATGTTTTATGTTGAGATTAGACTAGTAGGTGACCAAATCCTGACCTAAAACATTTACAACCCTGAACACAACCATTTCCTCACCTTAATCATAATCCTGGACAACACTTTATAAAAAGGCATGCTTATAAATCATTTATACATGTTTGTTAATCATTAACTAATCATTGACATAAACTAACTATTAACACATGTTTAATAACAGTCATTAACATTAACTAACCCTTAACTTTGGTAAATTATTATTAAACATGTGTTTATAGTTAGTTTGTTAAATAAACATTTATAAATACTTTATATCTAATGTATGCCTCATTTTAAAGTGTAACCTAATCCTACACTTGACCAAACCCTTAACTTAAAGGAGACATATTATGCTTTTTTTCTGGTACTTAGTATTGAACTACAAAAGAAGTAGATCATCATTGTACATTTTGTAAGTAATATTGCTCTAAAACAGCTTAGTAACGGCTCCATTGACTTCCTGTTCAAAACTGTAGAGCTGATAAGCCCCGCCTCTTCACTGTGACATTTCATTGCAACACATTTACATGTTTTTACTTTTGAAAGGTTGCTACGTGGTATTTTTAACTACATGTGTCATTTGGAGGATTCATTTTAAAATAATATTCAACTGGGATAGGGGGTAGGTGAAAACAGGACTTTTCTGAACACTTGAGCCTCAGTTGCAGGACAGTACAGGATTAACTCAGACATCCATGAATCAATCAAAATATAACTTTGAGTAAACTAATGGTGAGGAAACACTGCTGTGACAAGGTTAAAAGCTCATTAAAGCTGATTTTGCATAATATGTCCCCTTTAACCCTAACATTAACCACAACCAATTTTCTAACAGAACTCAAAACCCTGTTCATAAACGTCACCAAACCCTAACCTTAAAGTGCGTATGACAGGTTCATAGAATTTTATAATTATTGCTTAGTTTGGTGATAGTTCCTGTGGTAAGTATTTATTATTGTTTTACGTCAGTCAAGTTGCTGTTTGGGATGAAAAATAAAAGTAGAACATTACAGGAAGTAGAGCTCGGTTCTAAAACAAAATCCCTTTTTCGAAAGTCCAAAGCATCATCAGAAATGCAGTGAGAATTTACAGGCTACGGCCACATTCTTTCTGACAGTTTAAACAATCATTTGACAGAATAAAATGTGTATTACTGCGACAAGTTGGCCACTGTCCAGGGTGTACCCCGCCTAAGGCCCAAAGTCACTGGGATAGGCTCCAGTCACCCGCGACCCCTAACGGGAATAAGCGGTAGAAAATGAATGAATGAATGAATGAATGAAAATGTGTATTATCTGTCAAAATCACAACCACTGTGTAATTTATATGAACTTTAGCCCTTGTTTTCAAGCTGCTTACAGTGTCACTCTTTTCAGCTTCCCAAACATTCGCCCCATCGTTTTGACTTAATACTGGGTTAATCCAAGATACTCCTTTGTGTTTTCAAAGTCTATACACCTTTACCAAACTTAATTGAGTGCTCTAATCGCCATAGTTTGTAGACATTTAATATGAGAGTTTATTAGACTTGTTAATCTACATGCAATGCCAAATCAAAGTGCACTGAAAACCTGCACACGTCCTACTATGGGACCTTTTGAATAGCCTGTTTTTTTAATCTGTGAACATTTTACTTCCAAACATCAGAAGTCGGCAAAATCAGTCCCACACTATACGTGAACTTATAGGTTACTTAGGGAGGCGTGTAGTCGTCTGTATTTTTGAAGATTCATCCTCACAGAGACGGGAAGAAAATGTAGCAGAGGAGGCAGAGGATGAGGAAGCCGATTATCCAGTTGACGGAGTAGATGTAGATGATGACCATGTCCATATCCAGCCTCCAGCCTGCAGCCGACCGCTCCCCCAGCTCCCCCAGCTCCCCCAGCTCCTCCAGCTCCAGAGGGTCCACTCGGAACGCCCCGCCGGGAGGGGGAAACCGGCGCCGCGCCATCGGACTCCACTGCCTTGGGAAACCTGGAATTCAATGGTACACGCATCAGGATATTCATAAGTTTTACTCACATTTTTCTGCTATGGATGCTATTTTACCCCACGCTTTAAATAGTACTGAAAAGTCAGCCTAGTTTAAGTTAATACAATTATCCATATTGCCTAGCTCAACTTGAATCCACAGGGCAAAGATTAAAAATGCAAATGTTTGAATGTGATTTATTATTTGGTAACCACTGAGCCTATCCATGTGAAACAAAAACTGGCACAAAGGGTTGTCTTCCTTCAGAACAACAAAGGTGATTACTGACTAAACCAGCACAAAGGACAGTGTCATAAAGGCTTGTTGTGGACAATAAAGACACAAATATATTGAGGTTGTGGAGCCAGTCAGTAGCAAACTAAAACCACACGGTAACACATCCCAAAATAAGACATGCACCAACCCAACTGTCGCGAAACTATGGATTGTTCAATGTTCCAGTAGTCGTCCAAGAAGAATTTAGTAAAAAGAATAAGAAGAAAGGTTGTTCTAGTTCTCACTGCTTTCGAATTGTAAAAGTTTATTGAACATTTTGTGCATTATTCACTTCATAACTTCCCCGTACAGTGAAGGTCGAGTCTTTAGCTGGGCCTTCCAAACCGGATGAGCTTTATAATACCAGACTACTGCCACGTTAGAAGGATGGATTTAAGTGGATTCTCAAGGATATTCTGTCACTCGTTTTAAAAGTTACATTAGAAATAGCTTCGTATTGACAAAATATGGCCCATTTTAATTTGTATGTATTAAGTATTTTCTATGGCATCTGGAAAACTCTACATTTGACTAATCATAGAAATAGTACAAGGGGCAGTCTCCAGATGTTGAACCAGGATCTAGAGCAGTGATTCTTAACCATAGGGCCGGGGCCCAAAGTAGGGCCGCGAGCACCTCCTTGAGGGCCGCACGATCACTAAAATATAATACATTTAATATGAGATTGGGCCTCGGGTTACTTTAGACAGAAAAAGTCGGGCCTCAAGGTAAAAAAGGTTAAGAACCCCTGATCTAGAGGAAAGGAAACCCAACCATTTAATGTTGATCAAAAGGAAATATTTCAAGATAATGAATGTATTTAAATGCCATTACTATTTCAGGGAGAACCATAAACTCCACACATAAGGTCGAACACTCGCCGAACCTCATCCTATGAGTGGCAAGTCCGCAGGCAATAAATGTATCCACCTTATGTAATTTACTCATGAATGGATTTTACTGACATACTTAACAACTGACCTCCAAACATCCTGAAGAGTTTCCTGCAGTTGGGCAGAGGCCATTTGGCACAAGAGGCTTTCTGAAAGTTCTGTTTCCGGGACAGGTACTCCTTGGGGAAGAATGTCCTCACCGTTTGGTTTAGCTCTGCGGAAGACAAAGATTTGATCGCACACGTTTAGCAGCGCACGTGCATTCACAACTCCAGGGGGATGATGCAAAAATTGGATGCCAAGGAAGAGATCAATAGCAACCTCTTTATCATTTATTTATTGTACTATGTGGGTATCGATTTTGGATACATCGAAGGAAAGGTGCATCAACTTAAAGCTGGGTTATGTCATTTTCAAACAGTGAAATAAGAGGTATTTAAATCTTTGTAATTCATAACAAACTCTCACAACCTTTTGGCTCATCACTAGTTTTCAAATGGATGGATTTGTTGTCCTCAATCATAGCTTTAGAACAGCTTTTTTCAGACACAAAAGTGAAGTAGGGGTATTATCTCTCCTCAGCCAATCAGCTCTCATTCCAAAGCTTCATACTCATATGGCTCTTTCTTACAAGTTTGAAAAGATAAAATGTTAAATGATTTGATGAAAACAACATGTAGAGGTTAGATTTTTTTTTTAAAACAATGTTCTGCTTTTAAAATACATTTTCTAGGGGGAAACAGAATTGACTAATTATGAGGAAAAAAGTTGGGTAAGCCAGTTTTAAATAATGTTGTAGAAAAGGTTTCAAAAGACTGGACTTTGAGTAGTTTTTTCCAACTCACATCTGTAAAGTACTGGTCTGAGGAGCTGGAATTTATACCGGTTAGATAGCTATATTAGTCCTGACCTTATTAAAGAGTTCTGTATACCCTGCCTTTGTTTACCTGCTATCCTCGTTATGGGTGGAGTTACATTCTTCTCTCCAGGCTGTTTACGTGTTAGCCTAACATTGGATTGTACTGAGCTATTGTTCTCTGCCAGTCTCTTCCTCAAAATGCTAGCACCAGCATGCTCGGACCAGTACCTTCAGATTGAAAATGACTTCCTGCTGGGAGTCAAAACTAATTGATTCTGAAGAAGTTCAAGGCAATTAATAATGAATGGTAATGGTATCTATAAGTACCTGGCCATTGATTTTTATTTTTTACAACCGACTGAACACTGAAGATATAGTGTTGACTTATATATCAGATCAAAAATAACAGCGAGACAGTGTGCTAAGAATGAATGTTTTTCCATATATTTCTTTTAGTTAATTATTAAGTTAAACTACTTAAATGTGTATATCAAATAATCATCTTTTTATTTATTTTTTGTGTGTATTTTCTTTTTAGTGTAGCATCCTGCATGTCCATGTGACCTTGGCTTCTGCAATCAACAATCTCATCTGAATCCCAGTCTCTATAATCTTAAACAAGAGCCTTCATAAGAGTCTTGGCTGGCTTTTTCTGTCTGCACCGTATAATGAAGAAGTAGGCCAACTGTAGTGTCATGTCTTATTCATACATCATGCATCAATATCTGTCCAGTTACATGTGAGGAGGGGAGAAGCTCAGTACCTTTTAGTCTGGTGCATTTTGGACATACATTAACTCAAAGCATTTACCAATTTGTACAAATATTCATGTATTTGTAAGCACGCGTTGTAATACTAACTTTAGATGAAAATGAGAAAAGCCTGATCATTTTTGTAAAGTCACATCTGCAGTCACTTTGAAGGGCTTTACTGACAGAAAGCTAGAAAATCAAACCATGAAACAGCCATTAAAAGACAAGCAGATTAACCAACGCTCATGGGAAACAAGTAAATTTAAGACCCTCCTTGGCAAGGAAAAACTCCAAAAAACACAGCTGAAAAAAGAGAAACCTCAAAGAGAACCACAGTGTAGAGATAGACAGACTGTACTAACTTTAGGTGTGAATATGTTGTAAGGGTACTGGATTTTCTTTTTTATAAATGAAGTTAAAATGTAAATGTTAATATTTTCTCTGGAGGTTTAGCTGATAAAATACTGATTTATTGTATTTTAGTCTAACTACAATATTGATATTCTCTATTATTATCTATAAAGTCAGGCCCTAACTGGGACCAAACCAGGAATAAAACAGGACAAAACCTGGACAAAACCTGGACTAAACCAGGACGGAAGGGCGTGTCTATTTGCAGAGAGGAGTTCAGGTCTGTAGAGGCAAGGCCCACTCAAGAGTGAGAGTGTGGGTCATCCTGAATAGGGAGGGGGTCATCTAGAGGAGAAAGGGTCATCCAAGAAAAGGCAGAGGGTCATCCAGTCAGGTGAGGGCCATACAACATAGAGAGATGGCCATCTAGTCAGGTGAAGGTAATCAGGATAAGGAGAGGGTCATCCAGGCAGGTGTGGGTCATACAAGATTGAGAGGGGGTCATCCGGGATAGGGAGAGGGTCATACAGGCAAGAGAGGGTCATCCAGCCAGGAGAGGGTCATCCAGGCTGGTGAGGGTCATACAGGATAGGGGGAAAGTCATAAAAAGGGTAGAGGGTCATCCAAGAAAAGGGAGCGGGTCATCCAGGCAGGTGAGGGTCATACTGGGAGAAGAGGATAATTCAGGATACACTAGGGTCATCTAGAAAGGAGAGGGTCATCCCGGCAGGTGAGGGTCATACGATACAGATAGGGTCATCTAGAAGGGAGAGTGTCGTCCAGGCAGGTGAGGGTCATTCTGGGAGAAGAGGATAATTCAGGATACACTAGGGTCATCTAGAACAGTGGTTCTTAAACTTTTTGTCTGGGGACCCCACAAAAAAATCTTGTGAGGTCTGGCGACCCCACATTACTCCCTCGCCGATTTTGGGCAGACCTATAGTTATTGACACTCCCTCAAAAGGTTTTTGTCATTCCGTCAAACTAAATCAACAAAAAACCAGCTGGCAATGTAAGAACGACAAGAATTTATTTCACAAGAAGTGGAACAAAGCGAACAAAGTGAACAAATAAACACTGAATAATTATGACATTAAATAATACACTAAATCATGTTGTATTTATGTCTATAAAATACAGGGGTCACTGGGTCAAATGCCCTACAAAAAAAGTACTGTGGGGTTTTATTTTCTTTACCTCACTGTACAGCAGTAAAACTAACTTTCACTTGCACTTCACTGATGGCCTTATATCTGACAGATTCCAATGTCAACTATACACTTACAATGTATATAAACTTAAAATTGTACATGAAATAATATGCTTAGAAATGTACATAAAACTGGAGTTGCAGGTCAGGCTGCGCAGGTTATAGAGAATATTAGTATTGGACACATCTCGGTCCTTGTCTGGGACAAGTTAGTTAGCACAAGGTAGTTAGGACGAGTAAGTTAGGATGAGTTAGAGGTCGAGCGCTTCTCGTCAAGGCAGTGAGCCAGAGCGCTCTGTGATTTTGTGAAGAGAGAGAGAGTAAAAGGCGTGGACCGACAGGAGCCATGAGGCCCAGCCTCAGGTGGGACTTTTCTCCATCATCTGAGTGAAACTGCACGCAAAAGGCGCTGTGAGGAGCGGAAGACCTGAAGCGCTGAAGCGGGTTTGAATGACGAACGAGCCCCGCTCTGACCGCACGAGCCCCGCTCACGGACCGCACGAGTCCAGTTCACGGAGCTCACGAGCCCCGCTCACGGACCGCACGAGCCCCGCTCACGGACCGCACGAGCCCCGCTCACGGACCGCACGAGCCCCGTTCACGGACCGCACGAACCCCGCCACGGACCGCCGCGAGTCCAGTTCACGGAGCTCACGAACCGCGACGAGCCCCGCCACGGACCGCACGAGCCCCGCTCACGGACCGCACGAACCCCGCCACGGACCGCGACGAGCCCGCTCACGGACCGCGACGAGCCCCGCTCACGGACCGCGACGAGCCCGCTCGGACCGCACGAACCCCGCTCACGGACCGCACGAGTCCAGTTCACGGAGCTCACGAACCGCACGAGCCCCGCTCACGGACCGCACGAGCCCCGCTCACGGACCGCACGAACCCCGCTCACGGACCGCACGAACCCCGCTCACGGACCGCACGAGCCCCGTTCACGGACCGCACGAACCCCGCTCACGGACCGCACGAGTCCAGTTCACGGAGCTCACGAACCGCACGAGCCCCGCTCACGGACCGCACGAGCCCCGCTCACGGACCGCAGATAGGCAGAATAAGCGCCTGACAGGGCTTCAAGTGTTTAGTGTTCTACCTGCACCAACGGGACGCCTCCTGTCCCAGACGGGCCTGTTCCTCCGCTGACGCTGGCCCACATGAGCTCTCTCCCTCGCTCCTTTCTTCAGCTTTTTGGGAAGGCATCCGTGCTCTCTCCTCCTGTTCTTTTTCCTCCACTGCGCGCTAACTCTCTCTCTCCTCCTGCTCTCTCTCCTCTGTTGCGCTCTCTTTTTCTCTCTCCTCCGCTCCGTGTAGAGCCGCGCTCTTTCAGTAAGGTGGCTTGACCCCTTTATTCGAGGATGAGGAGGAAAAGAACACAGCACTGGCTGCACACCGCGCTCTTTCACCGTGGAGCGCATGTTACGGACGTGCGCGCCTCTGCCCCCGGCCCAAGCCCGACTCAGCCCGACAGCAGAGCGGACGGGTCGGTTTCGGGCCGGCTCCGGCTCGGGACAAGAATTTAAGCTCTAAGCGGCACACACAGCGCCTAGGAATGCGAAAACAGCAGCTCTGAATTTGTATATATATATATATTTTTTTTTTTTTCATAGTTTCACCTCACAAAATAGCGCGTTAATTCCCGACTGGAAAAAATTTGGCGACCCCACAAAAGTTTTCCGCGACCCCACTTGGGGTCGTGACCCCTAGTTTAAGAACCACTGATCTAGAAGGGAGAGGGTCATCCCGGCAGGTGAGGGTCATCTACGATACAGATAGGGTCATCTAGAAGGGAGAGGGTCGTCCAGGCAGGTGAGGGTCATACAGGGAGGAGAGGATCATTCAGGATAAGGAGAAGGTCATCCAGGCAAGTGAGGGTCATCTTGGATACAGATAGGGTCATCTAGAAGGTAGAGGGTCATCCAGGCAGGTGAGGGTCATGCAGGGAGGAGAGGATCATTCAGGATAAGGAGGTCATCCAGGCAAGTGAGGGTCGTCTAGAATACAGTGAGGGTCATCTAGAATGAAGAGGGTCATCCAGGCAGGTGAGGGTCATCCAGGCAGGTGAGGGAAGGGTAGATTCCAGGTCCACATGTCAGGATCATATACATATATTATATAGCAGCTCTGGTAACAGTACCATTAACATTATTATCAGTATAATAGCCTTTGTCAAAGCTGTGTGAGCAGTGCTTACAATAAAAGCACGGGGAGTTGAAATAACAAGAGAAGCAGTTGCAGTTGCAGTTGTAGTAGTACAGCTCAAGTAATTCTAGTTGACTTTTATACTATATTGCTTCGTATTACTCGAGTAGATATTGAATGGACCACTTCAACGGCCTCCACTTTATTCACAAACAGAGATGGGGCAGTAACCGAGAACAGACGCTGCTCAAGTCGATGAACGCACCTGTGAATGAGCATAAACATAAATGACTGACCACTACCCGTCCCTGGTTACATAAGGTGCCGGAGTAGAGCGTTGAGAGCCTGTGCCGTTTGAATTCCCGGAGGTTGTGACTTGTGTTTTATCCTCTCTCCCTCTCTTCACCCTCTCCTCTCCTTCTCTTCTCTGTACTGTCCTGATGAAAGTTGTGTTTGATTCAGCCCGGCCCCTGCGTGACCCATCTGCTCCGGGCTGCTCTCTGGGTCCGGACCTCTCCCTGTGGGCCCTCTGCAGCTGGGACCCCCTCCTCACGTGTCCCGATTGTGAATCATAATACGGCACTGTACTGTACTGTGTGTAGGTGCAAAAAATACAGTCGTCTACGTCACAGTAGCTGCACCTTAATGCGTCACATGCCCCCAGATAGCATTAGCTTTGAGGCGAACAACAAATATTGACTGATGGTTGTTACGAGCATTAAAGCAGATCCAATATGGCTGGGCTTCTGGGTGGACGAGGGCAGAGACTGTTTTTGGTTTGATTTGCTTTGACTGATCAGTGAACGAAATTTCAAGAGACAATGTAAAGATGTGGATTAAAAAATGAAGTCGTGGCTTTTCTATTTGTCATTAGGAGAGCAATTTTTAGTCAAACCTCTTTGCGTAAATGCTGTAGATCATATACAGGTTTTCAAAATTTTTCCTAACTATTTTTTGGTTTAGTTTGGATAATACCTGTGTTAAATGTTTGTTGTAGTTCTGCATCAGTGAAAATTTTGATAAAAATAAGTTCTAAACCGCAGTAGAGCAAATTTTCTCCGAAATGCAGGGACAATTTATATCCACAAAGTGCAATTTTCGTTTAAACGTTCATTAAGTAGGTGAAGAGGAAAGAAAATTTTAAGTTAAGAAAAAATATTACAGGTTTTTCATTATGTAATGTTTTTATACAGAAATACGGCATTTTATGCGTAAAAATGGCAAACATTTCACATCGTTGGGACATTTTAACCTGAAAAATGGACAGAACAGGTTTTAAAATATCTAATACAAAGGGGATTTAGTATTTCTTATTTACTTTTTGAGTAAACTAGATCTGACTGAAAATTGGCCTAAAAATTCAAATTTTGCCTCATTTTTTAGACATAAAATGTTTTTAGACTTTGTTTTATTAAGAAATAAATTTCAACATATCCTTCTGTACGTTCTGTTAAAATATTGCTAAGTATAACATAAAGTTTGATGTTCGTAGGTGCTACTTTACGTCTCGGTGGGAGAAAAATGCATTTTAGGTAAATCTATGAATGAAGTGGATGAAGTTGAATGAAATAATAAAACATCTTTAGGAGCAGATTGGACAAGATTGTTGTTAACACATGAAAGCCTAAATGTTGAGAGCGCAAACTGACCAAAAAACTGTAGTGTCTCGCAATAAAGCAAATAAAGTTGTTGTCATATGTTCCTTCCCCAAGATTTTTTGCAGAATCTTAAACTGAATCGTGTTAATATGACGTTTACCTGTCATGTGCTTCTCTTTTAACGCAAGAAAGAGCCCAATCTCTGAAGACGTTGTTAAAAACCCCTTTGTTTGCACGGGCTTTTAACACAAGCTGAGCAGGACATTTGTAATGTATTATTTTATTAGGCCCGAGCGCCACAAGCTGGCGAGAGGCCTATTAGTTTTGCAGTGCCGTGCGGCACGGCGCGAAGCGCACGGCGCGCACGAATCAGCGCCAAGCGCCGCCCGCTTCCAAACACTCACTAATGCATTCCCCAGCTCATGCACGTTCCGTGCATACCAATTAGTAGTGGGAAAATTGAAGATTATCATTGTAAACGGCGAAGCCGTGCGAAAATCGCCGCGAAGTGCGCACTAACGGCGCTGCGTGGGGATGACGGCGCGAAGCGTCGTCATCCCCACGTAAAGCGCCGCGGTGCGCTGAGTCGCCCAGTAATGCGCGTTTCCCAACTCATGCACATTCCGTGCATATAACAATGTAATGCAAAAACTGAACATTACTATTGTAAATAGGGCAAATAACAGAAAGTGGGCGGAGCCCACTAAAAAATCTCGAAAGTGTCTCCCAGTGACCAGGGACCCATACCAAAACGTAGGAATGCGCGCGCGCTTTCCGAAAATGTATAGTTTGTGAACTAAAAAAAAGGGGAAACATTGTTTTCGCATCGGAATATTCTTCTTCTTCTTCTTCTTCACCCAGTGAACATTGACGAAGTCTCAGGAAAATTTGCACACCTCTAAAAATCGTGCCTCTGTACATTCTGGCTATTTCCGATTTACAAAATTCAAAAATATGGCGCGTCAGCGCCCCCAAGTGTACAAAAAATGCATTACGGGATAGGAAAGTGCCCAATTTTTTTTTTATCGTAGAATCATAAAATTTGGCAGAGAGGTAGATAGTGACAAGAGAAGCAAAAAATATTATTACGGCAACGCCGTCCGCCCAACCAATTGTCGGCCATATTGGATGAAAATCCGCTAAACCTGACTCAGCGTTTTTTTTAAACTTCGTACTTTTACGAACTCCTCCCGGGGCGTTTAACCGAACAAGCTGAAATTTGGTGAAAATGAAGTTGAGGAGTGTGGCATCAAAAGTTATCCAAATCATGAACCTAACTTTTACGGTCTCTATGCGGCGAAGCCGCAAAATTTGGCCAGAATTCCTGAAATTTTCAAATTTAAAATTTTGCTCCCATTTGCACATATAAAGTCCGAATTGCATCAAATTTGAATTATTTGTTAAACTCACTGTCTGAAACCTATTAGAGGTGAAAAAATTAAATTTGGCGCGTTAGCGCCCCCTACAGATCAAAGCAAACTTTTATATGGGGAGCAAAAAATTTAGTTTTTTAGATTTTTTTGCAATTTTGCACAAAATTCCATTTTGGCCTACCGATCAAAAAAGCCAATGAGACCCATGTCATATTTTGTACGGCGAAGCCGTACCAATGACCAAAACACCCCATGTTATTCCTATGGGAAAATTGACAAATGTCTCAAATTTGCATATTTTTTTCCTATTGCATTGTAACAAACTCCTCTTTGGGCGTAAGCCCGACTAACCTCAAATTTGGTGAACATCTTTCTGAGGAGTGGGGCACTAAAAGTTATCCAAATCGTTGGGATAAGTATTACGGTCTCTGTGCGGCGAAGCCGCTAATTTTGCCAATATTTTAGAAAAGACAGAAAAACCCCATGTTATTCCTATGGGAAAATCTCTAAATCTCTCAAATTAAACTTTGTACTTTAACGTACTCCTCCTCGGGCGTAAGCCCGATCAACCTGAAACTTGGTGATAATCATCCTGAGGAGTGGGACATCAAAAGTTATCCACATTTTTTGGATAGGTATTAAGGTCTCAGTGCGGCGAAGCCGCAAATATTGCCCAAACTTGTACAAATGACGGAAAAATCCCATGTTATTCCAATGGGGAAAATGCAAAATCACTCCAATGAAACTTTGTACTTTAACGAACTCCTCCTCGGGCGTAAGCCCGACCATCCTGAAATTTGGTGAAAATGATCTTGAGGAGTGGGCCATCTAATGTTATCCAGGATTTTAGCACAAGTATTACAGTCTTTGTGCGGCGCAGCCGCAAACTTTGACCAATTTTTACACACTTTCAGTGAAATATGAGCAGTAGGTGGCGCGGTAGCGCCACGGATTCGGCAGCAGGTATTTTATGAGGAGGGAAATTGGGGCGCGTAAGCGCCCCCCTCTGGCGTTGCGGGGCGGCGGCGTGGCGAGGGCCGATCATTGCCGCTTGCGGCTATATTTTTAGCTTCTTTTTGCATGCCCTGTTTTTGTCTTATTGCATTTTATATCACAAACTGTAAACCTCGGACTCTGTGAACTGTACGTGCAGGACACTCGCAGGCTGAGACACTTGTGCATGTTTATTTACAAAGGAATCATGGCGCTGCTCCCTCCATATCTCTGTGCATATATTCACCAAAAAACAGACGGACAATATTCTCCGAAACTACTCTGAGCTGCTACTTTCTTTACTTTCTTTGAGACTGGTAAAGTAGCATTTCTATATTCTGCTCCCTCAAAAAACTGATTTCAATAGGTCAGTTTAAATCTACGCTGAAATGTTTGGAAATGAGATCTACTGTTTGTAACTGTTTTTAGGGATTTTTTTTTTTATGTGATTGTCTAAATTGTCTAAATGTGTGTTAATGTGTAATAATTTGTCATCTCAATGGGACTTTCCTGATTAAATAAAGGTTACATTTTTAAAAAGTGCACTTGAAGTTACATTATAAACAACCAAGCTTAAACATTTACCTGCTCACTCTAACAGGATTGACTGCAGAATAAAGTACCTTGACTAATGAGCTCGTTCGCTTCAACTGCAGATGAACGGATATTGTAACAAAAATCAGGAAATCACTGGAAATAGCTAACGGACCTGACGGAAATACCATTCAAATTTACTCCAATCAAATTAAAACTCACTGCATTTTCAGCGACTGTTTGGCAAAATCTTGGAGGCACAACGACGTGAATATCCTAGAAGAGAAGCGTGACACTTTCCTGACCTTTCTGGAAGAAGACGTGCGTGATGATGGTTCTGCAGAGCGGGCAGGGGGTGTTGGTGGGGCAGTTCTTGGCCAGCGTTCTCAGGCAGGGCTCGCAGAAGATGTGGTTGCACGGGTGGCACATGTACGGGCAGAAGTACAGGTCCAGACACACGGCGCAGAGGAGGCCGTCGCTCACCAGGTCGTCCTCCTCAGAACTGCTGCTGCTGCTGCTGGAGGGGTGCTCTGTGGAGCTCTGGAAGGATGCACGCAAATGTAGTGTTAAAAAAATGTACTCAGTCACAGCGGTGGAACGTGATGAAGTGCAAAAGTAAAGGTACTTCTGTTAAGTCAAATTCAGGGAGCTGTACTTGTGAATGCTTTTTACTTTTACCGCATTTGAGAGCACGTATCTGTACTTTGTAACATTTTTGAACATGATTGTAAAGTAAAAAGTAGAGACAAAAAAAAAAAGATTGAGATCAACACATTTCACTCTTTAATACACTGAAAAAAATTACTTTTTGGGGTAGCTATATTTATGATATTTAGCTACCAGATTATTTAAAAGATTGACCAAAAACTTTTTATTTAAAAGTATAAATTTTAAATGTTTTGATAATTTAAAATGGCTAATTAAAGCAGTAATGTAACATGTATTGTAATATTTTCTTTAACTGCGTGAGAAAAGAGTAAAAAGTGTAAATAAGTTTTAATCATAGAACTATAATAAAACCTGGAAGATGAATCAAAGATGGCCGTCCTGTTTATCCCTATGGAGAGTGCTCATTGGCGCATGACCCCAAAAAAGTTTCTTACTTCCGCATTTACTTCCTGATACGAAGGCTGACATCTTTGCTTTCCCCCATGATGCTTTGAGCGACGTGAACGACCACGCAGCTTGCAAGTTTTTGTGTTAACGTTAGCTTGTGTGATTGTAATTGTGTTCTTCATGTTAGAGCACACCTGAAAGCGTCTGAAATGAAATAAAATACAACTTACAGGTATCGCTAGTCGAGCCTTTTCCACGTGCTTCTGTTTATATCGTCCGACGCTCGTTCACGTGACTCGCACATGTTTGCGGTGACGTCACTTAATATAAAAACGGTAATTTCGGTGATTTTAGAAACGGTAGAAAAGAACATTTCCTTCTATTTTATTTAAATACTGATAATAATTCAGTCCTGTCTGCAATTATAACGTGCAATTTTAGAAAAAGGCTGGTTCCAAGAGGCTGCAGTACCTCGCACGGCCACAAATCAATCTGGGACCACAGACAGAGGGGGCGTACCTTATCCAGTTCATTTAATACATCCATGGTTTTAATCTAAAAAATCCCTTTCCGTGTTTGAATCCTGCACATGCTCAGTAGAGGGTGGGATTTCTGAACGCAGGACAGTTACAGGAGCACTGTCTGCACTGCTGCAGAGACATGTCAGACAAACTACAACCATTAAATATGAAACATTAAGGACTTTCACACATCTGTAGCTGGCCAAGTAAGCATTCTACTCATTTAGTTTACTCTGTGTTACAGTTGTCATGTGATTTTGTACAATATACTGCGTTAGCTTAGCTTATTTGACAGCGTATTAGCTTTGTTTAGTGGAACATTTTGAAGAAAACCTCTTTCTCTTATCAACATTTAGTTGCTATTTGTAGACATATTAGGCTATATACTTTCTCCTATTTTTAGTTTTAGTTAAGTCAATAGCTCTGAATAACCACGGAGAAAATTAGCTTTGAACACATTGAAATGTTCTGCTAGGCTAATTACACATGCAAGCTAACAGTGCTAATAATACACCCATGGCTAATATGCACACCTGTAGGATACAGATTAATCACACTTTGGAACTCGCACGCTTTTTGTCATAATGTGTCATTATTAACATGTCTGTATTTTTGCAAATTTTTTCTGACATATTACTCATTTTAAAATTAAGTCTAGGCATTTCATGTTGAATCTGTGGCACGTTTCAGGTAAATCTAGGTTACTCGACCAAACAGGTTTACTTATGTCTTACAGGTTAAGCGACAACGATTCTCAAAGGAGTCGTTTTCCTACAACATCTTCTAAAATGAGGAAAGTGAGCTGTTTTAAATTCAAGGCCAATTGGTCTGGTATAATATTGTTATAATATTAACTGTGTGTTACTCTCTTGTTTTTCAGATGTGACAACATGAAGGAGTTTAGCTGATGCTACATCTGCCAACATCTGGTAAGCAGCATTTTAAATAGGAAAAAAGTAAAGGAAATGAAAGGAAAATCCAAAAAAATAAGCAACTTTGCTTGTCTGAAAAAATAAGAGTAGCTAAAAATGTTAACAAGTTAAAAAAAAACTTTTTCAAGTAGTAGATGGAAAGTAGTTGTAACAGTAACAGTCTGAGTGTAACATCTGATTTAGTCTATAATAGGAAGTCAAATGAGATTGACCTCAACAATGAGAAAAACGAAATTTCTGAACAAATCATTTAAAAATGTCAGTGTCAACTGACACTCTAAACTCGCTGTGGGAAGAGGTGAGGTTTTGTCAAATTTGAGAACTGTTCCTCTGTAAATATTACTCAAACAGAAGTAAAGGTATAGTGTCTGAGGACTACTCGAAGTACAAATGTTTTAAAAAGTAACTCCTGTATAACAGAGGAAAGGAAATTGAGTACTACCCACCTCTGAATACTAACTAATAATGTTATATGTAAATATTAACAGCGTGTTCCTGTTCAGAACCCGATGTTGGACGTGAGGTGTGAAGTGGTGGACTGTCGCTGCTGCGTTGGAGAAACGAGGAACACGTGTAGGACTTCTACAATTAACACTTAAGTACATTACTGTATCTCACAATGACGTTTCTGTAAAACTGTTTTAAATAGCCAAACATTTTGATACCTGATTTTTATTGTCTCTAGTTAAGATAAATTCTATATTCTAATCTGTGCATATTATAAATGCACTATGTTAGGAAAGAACTAGAAGTGTTTGCAGAAGTGTTTGCCAGGGTCACCTCTTTTTGTCGTACACTGTGAATCATGGGAAGTGCTTGACACTATCCACATGTGATTCTCTGTCATACTGTAGTTTCAAAAGTGCTAAAAGCTAATTGTAAAAAGAGTTAAAGGAACTATGTGGAAACAATTGAATAAGACTATTCCAGACAGTTGTTTCTGAGTCATGGTGCAATATTGAGTGAAAGGAGGGACTATGTGGGTGGTTCAAACAAAAACATTTTCCGGTCTCATGGTTCAAAATCAGGTACAGGCCCTTTAAGTAGCAAAATGGATTACTTCTTCCTCCAAAGCTCAATCATGGTATATATTATTATTGCAACACTTTCACTTTCACTGTTATTTTCAATATATGTTGTTAGATGCCCCCTGCTGGCTACAAAGGGAAGTGGGATATTGAAAAGCTAAATTAGCATCAGAGCTATTGTCAAAATTACACTAATAACTGTTTTGCAGTAAAGGCAACAATTGATCAGAAGAAATCCAGAAAAGACTGAAACGACTAAACGAGCACTTCCTGGTTTCAGTTGTTAAAACTGAGTTGAAATGGACAGAATCTTTTTTTACAGACAACGCATATATGTTTTGTGTATTTTTGTGAACACCTACATAAAGCGCTGAGGTAAAAAAAGTAAATCTGAGGAAAATATGTCTCCTTTAAAGCTCATCTGTTATACAAAATTTTGTCAGTTTTGCCGGCAAAATTCAAATATTAAAAGCAAAACGTACGCATGAAAAATACTACTCAGCTGAATGAAGCACTATCCACTTATTCTCTGAGCTTTGTCCAATCAGAGCAATCGAGACAGTGACGTTTTGTAGGGTTTTGTCGGTGTAAAAAGAAGCAAATAAAACAATAATGACTTTTAAATGCAACTAATTACAATTACATGCTGAAATTATACTCAATAAGAACAAGTACATGTTAAAAATCTACTCAGGAAAGCACAAAATGTAAATCTAATCTCTATTGTAATATTACCGAACAATGCAATACTGTACTCGCATGTAATTGTGAAAATCAATGAATCCTGTCACCACTGTATCTTGTCCTCACTTGACATTCTCTGACACGGGGCAGATGTTTGGTGTTACATGGAGTCATTGGAGCAGTGCAAGAGAGAACAGCCCTCATGAGGATTCTCACACAAATGCACTGACCCTATACTGTATGGAAGTTTCCCGTTGACATAATTCAAGCGGATGTATTCAGTGTAAATACTCATTGACAAGTCATGTATGTTAGACGCTCTACACAAAAACTGCATCAGTAAATTTAAATAATTGATATTTGCGGTTATATTTTATTAACGTTACTTGGTGTTTTTTGAATTATTGGTTTAACAACAAATGGAATTACTTCTATGGGGTGATATGATCCTTACTTGAAATATGAAATATAATGTAAGAAAGAAGATATATTCAACAAGAAAGTTAAACTATCTAGACTAAATAATTAAAGATTAAACTTTTGGTATAGTTTGCGCTTCATGAGATCTAGTTTGTGGTTAATATCTCTGTAATTACTGGGACAAACACAAAACAATAACAGCCACAAAGTTAAATCTCTTCTCTGTGAACATAAATAAATAAAAGTGAAAGTGGTGTTGTCTTCAAGTCATAAGATTAATAATATTGTTGGTTTGTGGAGCCAATCTCAAATCAAATAATAAGGATTTTCAACATTTGTGATGGCATTCGAGATGGCATTGTCTCACCTCGTAGAATTTTTAGTTATCTTAAATTAAACAAATGCAGATTTTAAGGTGATTTATTACTTTGCATAATCCACTTGCATCCACACTGCAAAATGAAGTTAAAATGTGATTGATTTCAGGATATTAATCTTAATTTCAGATGTTTTGACTCGTTATGATTAGTCAAGACTATTTCTTTAATATAAGTAGATTATTTTACTTGTTTCAGTCTGTTTCTGTCTTGTTTCAATACATTATTTCTTACTTGAATCCAAATTACCTAACAGTTAAGATCATTTTATTTACCTAATTTACGTATTCTTGGTTAAATTAGCACAGGATCAGTCAATAATAGCTTGAAACCAGTTAATGTTCTGCATCACAACAGCAGTTACTTCTCATCGAGTAAAACGACTTAGATCTGGATCAAAATGATAAATTCAAGTCTTCTTTTTAAACTAGGCTAGATTAACATTTTTTGCTGTGCATAGATTTCATTGGAACATTGTAACTTCAAAATACATTTTCCCCCACAGAGACATAAAGATCAGCACTTCAAGCAGCACCTACACACACTGAACTTTAAACAAGATTTTAGCAAAACGTAAAGAAGAATTTGTTGATATCTAATTCTAAGCCTGATTTATTAAAGTTTTAAGTTAAAATCATTAAAGTACATTTTTAGTTAGTAGCTCTAGTTTATTAAAAAAACTAAATAAGAAATCCAAAATCCCCTCTGTACCTTTTTTGTGTGTGAACAAAATGAAACAAAAAAATGAAACCTGGTTCTGACAATTTTTCAGATTGGAATGCCCGAAATACGTACAATTTTGGCAGTTTTTACACACATTTAAATGCCTTATTTCTATATGAAAACATTGCTCGATGAAAAACTTGTAGGAGAGCATTTCAATTTATACCTTTAAATTTAATTGACCTATTCACCTGTTTACCCGTGTCTCACCTTAAGATACCTAATACTAAACCTCGTACATTCAGTAGTATTCTGTGATAAATGTTTTTACCAATAGTGACCTGCTGTTTATTGGATCATTTCACCTCTCTCTTATTTACTCTTTAAGTCTGGTTTCGGCTGCTCTGTTGATGTTCGATCCCGAGCTCGGTGGACGTTACACCGTGGGCGTACAACATGACAAAGTGGTACAGTATTTTAGCGGAATGCTTTACACGTGTCATTTCCCACAACGGCAGCAGCAGCGATCCCCCAGAGGTGATTGTGAAAGACTGATTTAACAGTAACGCAGCATGTGAGAATATGTACAGGGACTGCGGCTCACACCTACGGAAATAACACCGCATGTCACCATTTTATTGTCAAGGTGGCAGTAAATACAGATACAGGATTATTCACCGCGTTAGTTTATAGTTAGGAAGTAAAAAAAAGAGTCATGTGAAGCCAAATGTCATCAAAAATCTGCTCATCAGAACGTGTGTCAGTTAATGGGCTCTGTGCATGTAAATTCAGTTGGTTATTTGTTTTTAAAATGGCAATCTCGTTGTATTACTGAGCATTTCCTGGCCTTGTCTATGGAGTTTTTGATTTGAATTTGAATAAAGGTTAGCGCTAGCAGTGAGAAATAGCTTATGAATGAATTTTAAATTAACTCTTTCAATCTTTAATAGTTTCTCTTTCTATTTTGGCGCAATAGATTGGCAAAGACAAAAAAAGTGAAAAAAAAATTGGAGGAAAAAACTTTTTTTTTGCCCCTTTTCCTTGTCAAAACCTGCATAGATGTCAAAAACAAAACAAAATAAACAAAGCAACAGAAAGAACATCACGACACATTGTATGAATTGACAATTACGCAAAAAAGGCAAACTAATGTTTCAAAGACAAAAAAAAGGAAGATGAAATGTTAAATATTTACATAACATTTGTTGTACTTTGTCTTCCAAATACAGCAGATACACTCACAAAACCCACTAATTAACTAACATGTGTCACCAGATATTTTCAATTATCATATTTCTCTTGTCCATTTAAACACAAATCAGCTCAAAACTTTCACCAGTTGAGACAAGATTCACAATATTTCCTCACAGTTTCACCCAATACAACCCAGGCAAACATAATCCATGAAAGAGCGTTTGAGCTGCAGACTCCGGGCCCTTTCCTGTCGATGCACCCCTGAGATTCAGCGTCTGGAGCCCGGGCGTCTGGAGCGGGCCGGAGGGGGGTACTTCTGCGGTAATTACACTTCTCTAACACAGGGGGAGCTCTAGGGACCTTCTCTTTCTACAGCACTGTCTCCCCAAGTGTGTCATTAGCGCAAGACTCAATACAGTAATCCTCTCTGGCACTGTTTATATCCACAAATATACGGCAACATCCAAGTGCATTTGAGCTCTTGTATGCTAGTTGCTGTTTTGCTAATCGGATCCTACCAGATACGTGACATGTGCGCCACCCGCAGCCATCTTGGTTCTGATCGCCAGCGTAAACAAATGTAATCGCCCAAGAAAATCTGAGTAAACTGCTTGAATATCAGAGCCCCGGGTACAGACCTTCTCGGTGGGCCCCAATTCATAATTTTGTATGATTTATTTATACCAGCAAATTCATTTTTTATTCTTATTTTTTTCATTCTCTATTGCAAGAATATACACACTATGGTTTCTTTAAACACTTTACAATAACGTGCTGATTCATAGACATTTTGTGTAGCTACCGACTTTAATTATGATTCAGTACTGTTTGTTTTTGGAATAAATACACAAAATGAAAATTATAATTACTAGTTTTATTTGCAAACAGCTTGATTAATAAGTGAGCAATGATTTTCCTCGTTATAAAGGGGTGATGGGGGCCTCAGATCTCATGCATAATTGTACTTAATCTCTGAAGCACTTTACTTGAATACATTGCATTTTATTGACAAAATAGATTAAAGGGCAGAAAAATGCAATGGAGAAAAAAGCTATCAATAGGCTTTTGAGGGCCCTTCTCTGCCCTGGGCCTCGGGACACCCCCCCAGCCCAACGCCCCTGGTTGCTTTGTTGTAGCGTTGGTGATTAGGTCAATGGACTCTAAGAAACCTTCTAACATAAGAAATATGGCTTGTAAGTGTTTGGTAATAGTGCCGCACTAAATATTTATTATGTTTTTGTGTGATGTGAGCTTTTAGTGCTTACTTTGATGAAGGTCTTTGTCAAAAAGGCAAAAAAAAAAAAGGCAATGCACAAAATGTAGACACTCGTCGCTTCCTGTAGAAAAAAAAAATGTCTCTAACCGGCCGCAATTTAACTCTATTCTTGATATGTGACATATTGAACCGATTGTAAATGCTGATGGATAATTGCTAATAGCTGTCAAATTATGTAAATAATTTGAGGTCTTTTAGATGTTTACGGTCAGTTGTCCATAATCATAGGAGCAATCAATTTGCACGAGAAAAAACAGATACTAGTGTTTCTGATGTAACGTGAGCTTGCTAACGTAAAAATGGTGTTTACAATTCTTACTGTTAGTTCTATTAAAGTCTGTTTAGAGTGGACTAGTGGTAACATCAAAATCCAGACTTTCTGACCTGAAGCCACATAAATCCACGCAAAATAGTCGGAACCCTGATTTCTCATCTCTGAAACACGAGCACCCGAGGACCACATGAACGCAGCATTCATCTTATGGCTTAAAGTCCTTTCAATTGACAATCACATCTTCAGAGTTGAATAATGCCACAGCTTTCTGAGGCTATTGTGAAAAATGATTTCATTTGCCATTTTGATTCATGTGGATAGGCCCAGTAATGTGAAGCATAAACCCGCTCCACAAATCCGTAATCTGACAGCAAATTGTACAACAGAATTCTGCATTGTCTACGGCTGAGTCACTACAGGTGAAAAGGAAAAAAAAAAAAATAATTTTAAGCTATCAATTTGAAACCTCTCCTGTAGTTTTCTCACATAAATATAAGAAAAAAATGTATTACAAGTTTTTCATCATGTCATGTTTTCATTTAGAAATAAAGCATGTTATATGTAAAAACTGCCAAAAAATACACATATTTGGGACAGAAACGTGAAAAATGGACAGAACCAGGTTTAAATTTCTTAGTTCATTTTGTACACATATTAGTTATATATATATATTTTTTTAAATCCTTCTATACGTTTTGTCAGAATCCTGTTGAGTCCAATATTGTACAGTTTGATTTACTTTAAATGGTGATCCTTATGTTCCTAGAGGAGAAATATGCATTTTAAAAAAACGGCCTTTGAAATTACAATGTCCCAGAGAAATCTATGGATGAAGTGGATTAAATGGAAGAATGAAACATGTTTAAGAGCAGATTGGACAAGTTTGTTCTTTCCACATGAAAGACAATATGTTGAGAGAGCAAACTGACCAAAAAAAAACAAAAACTGAAAAAAAAGAGTTCCTGTAGTGTCTTGCCTTAATTATAGGGATTCTACAATGTTTCGATGTCACGTGATGTGAACACAACCTCTTACAGATGGCTAATATTGCTCCTCAGCACTTCCAACAAGACTATCACCCCTAGTGAACTTTGACCTTCCCAGTGCGATCAGTGGAAATCCAATAGCACCATGGGATTGGAGGAACTAGTTAGCGATGCAAACAGGCTAAGAGGCATCATGGGAGGAAATAATGAAATGGATATTGATAGTGAGAGGAAAGGGTCAAATAAACAGTCAGAAGGGGACATTCTGGGTAAAGCAAATACGCCGATTGGCCCTCAGTATCACATTCATTTTCACATTTTTTTCGTCTCGATTCAAACATAACATTTCTGTTTTAGGTTAGAAAAAGTTTCAGCAGGGTTACTCTTATTTTTTTTCACAAAGTATCAACTAAAACGGTACAAATTATGGGGGGGAAATCCCTACATACTGTACATATGAACAAATAAAAACGCTGCCACTAATATCCCGCACCATCGATTCTCGTGGTTGGTCACAAGGATTCCATGTATTGTATAACAAAACAAGTAGCTTATGGATGGGCCATGACCTGATTCATTTCCACAGAACACATCAGCCCACAGATACCAATCAACAGCAGTGTCCTCTTTGTCTTGTGTGAGTGAAGGGCCCTCAGCACAAGCCCCTGCACGGAGCGAATGCAGATGGAGGAGACCACAAAAAACCAATATTGAAATGAGCGGAAACAAACCACCACAAACTCACTGTAGTGTCCCAGCAGTAAGGCTTTATAATGCTGTGCAGGGCGGCACAAAGGGGCGTAGAACTGATGCATTACACAAATATGTTCCACAAAGCACTGGATCATTAGAAGATGTAGAGGCAAGCTGTATGTAACTCTTTGAAGTAACTTTTCTGATGGAGGGTTGCCACCTGTTCGTCTCCATGGAGATGTCACTGTTTGCCCGGAATGTTATGTAATTTGCATGTATTCAATGTCAGATGGTTTTATTTGAAAAAGAAAATGTGATTTCTTTCCGCTCGCCTCTCCGCAGATCTGATCTGTAACTTAGCCTACTTGAAGGTAGACTGGTTTATTGCCATTCTGTGGAATATTCCAGGTATGTCGAAATATATTTATTAGGAAGCTCAAAGCTAAGAGCTCTAAAAGCACATAAAGTGTAAACATAATTTACCACCACACTTGCTTCACTGACATGACGACACGGTCTGTGGCTTTGTCTGGTCCTTATAAATGAGAGCATTATCTTTCCTGACAGTTAGGTTTGTGCTTTCTCAGTCTGTTTGATTATCAACAGATGGAGAGGACTCCATGTCCCCTTTCATCACATCAGAAGACAAAACAGAGGACAGCCTTAGTGGTGTTGGAGCAGGGGAAAGTGATCCATTGACATTTGGTCAATTTCTGAGCAACACAAGCAACAGCTAACTTTGCTGGACAGTTCTGTTATGGGCCACAGCCATCTTTATCAAGGTGGAGCTGTTATTATTGGCTTCGGGTGTAACTGGGGGTCAGAACTCAGGTCAGAGTGACGTTTCTCCGACTTCCTGTGTTCCAGTTGTCCAGCCGGAAAAAAACAATTACCAGTAACGACCCAATCATGTAATTAAACCACAGGAAAGTGCTCAAATCAATCAATCTAATTTAAGCATTCAACACAAAGATACTGAAATTCCTTCCTCCAAAGTTTGAACAATAACGATTCGAAATGAACTAACCCTAATCTCGTTTCAGATTTGATTAATTTCACAGCCTTAGGGCAACGCATTAACATCTTCATGGAGACAGACAGTAAGTAAAGTAAAGTAAAGTAAAGATTCAAATAAACCTGAGTTATTTATTCTTTCTTTCTCCCTTTCGTCACCTCTTACCTGTTGGTTTTCTTGCTGCTGCTGCCATCTCTTCCTCTGCCTCCTCCTCAAACACCTCGCACGGTTCTTCTCCCTCCTGCTGCTGCTGCTGCTGCTGCTGCTGGTGGTCCTCCTGTCTCCTGCTGCACCACCACCGCCCGCCGCCACCAGCAGCTCTGCACTCACCCTTTGACCCTGCACCTCCATCACGCCACTCCCACCTTCTCCCGCATCCTCTTCCTCTCTCTCCCGATCTTCTGCCACGGTTTGAGAAGTCCTCACGTTGGCCACCGCTGATCTCACTTCCTCCCAGAATACATCTTCCCTTTCTGCTCGTGTTTCGCTAACGACCAATCTCGCAGGCCTCGCGTTCGAAGTTTCATTCACGTGGGTTCTCCTTCTTCTCAAACTTCCTCCTCTCGACGATTCTCCCAAGTCGTCCATGTTGGTTTCGTCCGAACTGGAACCACTTTCGCTGTGACCATCTCCAACGCTTTCTTGCTCGGTTGGATTTGCTCCTTGGCGTCTGAACACCTCGCGATACCAGCTTCTGTGTGTTTTTCTTCCAGGGAGAGAAGGTCTCACCAGAAAGTCCACGTTGCTTGAATCCCTCCTGCTCCACGATCCCTGAGTTCTTAACGACAAGCTCCTGTCTGATTGCTGGCTTCCTACTTCGTCGTTCCCATCGCCCAGACCTCCAGCGTGGGTGCTCATGTTGGCAATCCTATCCGTCCTCCATCGTTTCTACCAACATGGGGTTTTTCGTTGCATTTAAACCAAGTAAATTCCTGTTGATAGGTCCAGTAGCTGTGGCCCCATGCCTGCTGGGTAGTCACTGTTAGCTCCCCCCTGGGACATTCCACACTTGCTGACAAAGACAAAGGCCCGTGTTACAAAAGGTGCGCTGTAGCAGACTTTATTGTACTCCCATGTGACCCTGTGGTAACACAATGAAAGAAGGTGAAAAGGCCAGAGCAATACGTCATCTCTAGCACAAATCAGCTTTTTCCAGCTGAGATAAGCCCAGAGAGGCGGCCTGGCACGGGAAGTGTAATATTAGTGGATGGAACATTTTAGCGTTGTGTAAGGTAGAGGAGAACTTGGTGGTGTGTTTTGAATCCAAGGTTAGAATTGATTCCTGTGTTTTTGTGGCAGCTCTGAGAAACAACAGGACATTGTGTGGATGTGAGCTGATTGGGTTAAATAAGGTGAAAGGCTCACTTGAAAATGAGGATGCTAGTTATTTGTTTTGACTTCAAATTATTGCTGCTCATTTCTGCTTCTTCCATGAAATTATTTGGGTGTTTTGAGCCTGTTTTCAGCTAGCTATTATCTCTTATCTAACCACATAATTGTCCTCTTGTTGCTATTGTTTCATAACTGTGTTGTTCCATTGTTCACACGACTCTATTGTTCTAGTAATTTTGCAATGAAGGGTTTTGTTAAGCTTTTTTGTTCAGGATAGAACTGCAAATAGCTTCCACCTGAATAATTCAGGATCCATTGTATGTAAAGAAGGGTCTTTGAATGTATTCTTGAGACTGAATATTCTTTAACAAGTAGTGAGAATGCAATACAAGAACAGACACTGCACACGATCAACTATTTCTCCTAATGTATTCCTTTTGTCAACCATCTAATTAAAGGGAACTATCAAGCTCCTGGGCATAAAGGGAATGCTTAACACCCTCTTCTTTTTTCTTTTTAGTCAAATCAACCATTCAAGAATCAGGATCAGATTGAACTCCAAACCTACAAATAATAATAAAAAAGCCAATAATTCAGAACATTTTAATGACCTTTTATAGGCATTCCACTGAAGACTTTTTTTTTTACTTTAGTGCCAAAATCTTTTTTTTTTTTTTTTTTTTTTTTTTTTTTTTTGGTGATATAATGCTCAATCAATCATTTTTACTCCTTGTTATAAAAACAAATATTATTATTATTATTATATATTTATATATTTCATGTGAAATCTGTGTGCAGCTTAATCACGTGTACCACTTAATTTTCGAATAAATCAGACATCAGAGGCCAAAAATACGGAGTCTCAGCTTCACAGAGAGCCCAGCCAATTGTTTACACTCCTAGGGGTTCAGAGACAACTTCAGTTTTAATTGGGGTTCATTTTAGTCAAGAGTTTACGGGAAAATCAGGGGTTCTTTCTTTTCGAACCTCTATTGGGAAAAACCTCTTTTCACTGGCACAATGCCTGGGCCTGTGGAGCCTCGTTCTCATAGCGCAGAGTGGGCAGCAGATGGCAGCAGCTCCCCTCAGAGCACTGCGGCTCCGGAGCTGTCCCTGGTGCTGCCTTCGCTCTGAGCGCTTCACTCCAGCGCTCCCTCCAATCCCGACCGAAATCAAATGCTGTCACTGTGATCAATCTGTTTCACAAGTCGCATTTTGATTTTAAGAAAGTGAACAGTAAATCACTGCTTTCATTCTGACTTGCGCAGTTCCTCAAACAATCGGACATCCTTCCAGTTTTCGCAACTCACGCTCATAAAACTAAAACCACAATATATAGTGTAAACGAGTGACAAACGCGCGCTCAGCCCTCTTCGCCTCGTCTGCCTGTCTGTGGTGAAGAAGTGAGCACCCGGGCACAAAACTCCCGTGCGCTCTGACGTATCCACCGCCGCTCCTATAAATGAATTCACGTCGTCACCGAGCGCAGATGATTCGCGGTACCAGCGAGTGAGCCCGGCTGTCAACACTCACATGCTCCAAACACACGCACGCCCCCCTCACGCACGCACTCACGCACTCACACACACACTCACACACACAGACAAGCTACACAAGTCTGCGTCATGCGTCCTGAGAGCCACGGCACGAACTCGGTAACTCTGATGGAGCCCGGTGAGACGCGCAGCAGCGGCAGAGCTCGAGGCTGACAGACTGACCGACTGTGGCGCCTTTTCGGAGGAGACGGGGAAAAAAGTTGCCATGGATTTCATCTCGTCGGTCGGCAACGAGAGCAACGCCAGCGGTGCGAGCGCGGAGTGGGACGGCAACCGCACGGGCACGGGCGCTCGCTCGGTGCCAGACGTGGCGCTGAGTTACCAGATCATCACCTCTTTACTTCTGGCGGCGCTTATCCTCTGCTCCATATTTGGCAACGCGTGCGTAATAGCGGCCATCGCGCTGGAAAGGTCGCTCCAGAATGTCGCCAACTACTTGATCGGCTCCCTCGCCGTCACAGACCTCATGGTGTCGGTCCTTGTCCTGCCCATGGCCGCTCTGTACCAAGTTCTGAACAAGTGGACTCTGGGCCAGGAGATCTGCGACTTGTTTATCTCTTTGGATGTTCTCTGCTGCACTTCGTCTATCCTCCATTTGTGCGCAATAGCCCTGGACAGATACTGGGCCATAACAGACCCCATAGACTACGTCAATAAGCGCACGCCGAGACGCGCCGCGCTTCTTATCAGTGTCACCTGGCTCGTGGGCTTCTCCATCTCCATCCCTCCCATGTTAGGATGGAGGAGCGCGGAGGACAGAGCCGACCCGGACGCGTGCAGCATCAGCCAAGACCCCGGTTACACCATCTACTCCACGTTTGGCGCGTTCTACATCCCGCTCATTCTCATGCTGGTCCTGTACGGGCGGATATTCAAAGCGGCCCGTTTCAGGATCCGAAAGACGGTGAAGAAAGCGGAGAAAGTGCCAGAAAAGTGCTCGTCTCCGTCGCCCGCTATATTCCACAAGAAAGCCAACGGCAACTGGAGGCGAGACGACGACTCGAAACACAGTTCCCCGTGCGTAAACGGCGCCGTGAAGCACCAGGACGAGGGCGAATCGTTAGAAATCATAGAAGTTATCAGCAACTCGAAAACGCACTTGCCTCTGCCCAACACGCCCCAGTCTTCGTCGTATGAGAACATTAACGAAAAGAACTCGGGTGCGAAGAGGAAGTTGGCGCTGGCTAGAGAGCGCAAGACTGTCAAAACTCTTGGGATAATCATGGGGACTTTCATCTTTTGCTGGTTGCCATTTTTTATCGTGGCCCTCGTGTTGCCTTTTTGCGCGGAGAGCTGCTACATGCCAGACTGGTTGGGGGCTGTGATAAACTGGCTTGGCTATTCAAACTCCCTCCTAAACCCAATCATTTATGCCTACTTCAACAAGGACTTCCAAAGTGCTTTCAAGAAGATTCTTAGATGCAAATTCCACAGACCATAGTTGGAAAAACAGACTGCAAAAAGTACACGAAACGAATTCAGGGACTTGTCTAAAGAGTGGACAAAGACAGAACGTTATACTGGACTATAAATAATGTACCTGCTCATGTCTATTCAGTGTTGTAGCTACAGTATATACAGTAGCCTCGCGCCATGGCAGTCGTCATCCTTGTAATGCCATGCCAAGAGACTGTGTCAAGTCATGCAGCTGATTTCATGCATTTTTTGTCCAGAGACACGTGGGTTCCGTGACATCATACATGAGCTTTGTAGCACACTGGAACAATAAAAGCAATCAAAGTTTCAGAAAATAGCCTGTGGGTTGTCACTCAACGGTTTAGAAAGAAGGCACGCTGATCAGGCAGAATAAAAAGAGGGCCTACAGTTCACAAATCACATTGGATATGCCGCATTATTACACTGTGAATTTTCATGCTATTGATCTTTGGAACTTAAAATGGGAGAAGGGCTATGAAAAATATGGAATGTGTTATCAGGGATGCAGGGCGTCTTAATGTTTTTGGTTTTTGTTTATTTTGATTGCTTATGTATACATTTCGTCTGGTGACAGTGTGATTGAACACCAGCTCGGATCAGATCAAATGAATGATCACATTTTAGTTTATTATTATGATTTCCATAAGCTTAACAGCCAGCTACTCTGATGTATCTGAAAGACCGGTTCAAAGTACGGCCCGGGAGCCCCATTTGGCACGTGAGCTGGCACTGTCTGGTCCTGAACAGGTCAGCAGGAAATACAGGAAACACAAATATCAGATCCATTATCACAGTGTGGAACTAAAATACCACTCCAAAAAGTCATCACAAAATTAAAAGGAATTCATACATAAAAAAGGTATTTATATAGAATGAGGGCTTGCCCCCGTCTCATATAAACACCACAGATCAATGGGATGCTATAGTGCTATTTGTAACCCAGCAACAGGTTTATAAGGGTGAAAGGAGAAATAAGGGCAAGGGCTGTCCTTTAAATATTTTAATACAAAAGATATGATCACCTTGTTTAGTCTCATAATGAACGATGGTATATTATATAAAATGCAGTTCTAAGCTGACCAAATGTGTTATGTAATCGATGGGCAGTAAGAATATAAAATGAGTTCTCATTGCTATTTTGTTTTTGTTGTGGGTAAGTGATTCCAATAAGATGTGGAGATGAATGTGACAAAGCTGGAGAAGGCTATTTTAACAATAAACATGGAAATATATTGTCAGTTTTGTGAGTCATAGTGCATATATTTAGGTGCAAAAATACATGAAGTACTTGCCTTGAGTCAATGAAATTTAGTCGAAGACATACTTATAGTGACACTCAGAACACAAATACAATAGGCTGCTTTGGCCTTCTATTTGGTTATTTAAGGATCCCCATTAGTCTCTACAGCAGCAGAGACTATTCTTCCTGGAAGAATGATGAGATAAATGAGATAAATGTTTCTAAACTAAAACTAAAATAAAACAGAAATATCTTTTTCATTTAGAAACATTTACTTGGGCAACTTGACTTAATGTAAAATGCTCAAAAATAGTGGCAAAATTTTCATGAATGTCAGTAATGGGCCATAGTTTAAAATTGGTTTTCTTTTTGGTCCATCTTGCCAGATTCGGACCAATTTCTTTCAGGAGTCCATATTTTAGAATTCACTTTGCACAATAACAAATAATAACCTTTGCAAAATCTTAATTGTTTAGACATTAGCAATATTTATTACAATGTGGATGTGAAATCTTATCTCTCATATTCAGTAAAGAGTCTACCACCATAGTATCTTAAAAACAGTTTATTCTGCAGCAGTACACACATTTTAAAATCACAAATGCAACCTGAGGAGAGCTGCGACGAAGCCATAACTTTATCAACACTTGGCATGAGCCTAATGCGTGCAAGTTCCTGTCTTACCCCAAAGAGAAATTAGAGTAAAACAAAATAACAATTTCTTTGCCAAATCAATGCAAAATAAAGCAGGCAATTTCTCTTCTTGGCTCTAATTGAAACATCTACTTGTACACTGCAACAAAAAAGGTTTTACCGAATAATTGTCCATCAGGTGAATTCGCAAGCATCTCCTTTAGCAAAATGATCAGTTATAAAAAATACCTATACACATGGGCTACTGAGGCAAATATACTGTGCAATATTCTACTGGCAGTCGAACCATAAACACATATTGCCTCTCTGAACATAGACGCAGGAGTGATAAGGAGCAAAACAAGCAGGAAGCAGTAATTTTTAATGAAAGAGTATAGCCGACAGTTGAGAACACATCAGTCATGCCACGCCGACTCAAATCCACTTAGCACTGATGCCAAGATAAACATTCAAAGGGTAAAAAAAAAGAAAAAAACCCAGAAAACAACTTTAAGGAGAGGGCCCGCACGCCCACTGACGAAATGACATGGCTGGTCGTCATGGCAACGCGTCGTCCCGGGTCATGGGGTCAGACGGTGGGCAGCGAGGGGCATGGTGGCATGACCGGACTCACAAGTGGCAGCTGTAGAATGCTAACGGACAGAGAGGCTGGGTGAGGACGACTTCCTACAGACGACACATACCTTTATATTGTTTACGGGCTTTACAATACATTCTAGAATACGCTTAAAGGTGCATTATGTAACTTTTATGATTGGTGGTACCTCGTCATGCATGGGATGTTCCACAGTATGGCATTAAACTTCTCTATCTAGTATTTATTTAAGTGCAGGTGTTTTTATCACTAGTATGAATCTGCACACTGCTTTGCTTTTTGGTTTATTTATCTAATATGGCTCAGCGCCCCGTCAAACTGAATGATTACTCTGTGGAAATAGTTAAGCCCAATGCCTCAAAGTGAATTAAAATATGCAAATCTTTTGAATAAAACTTTTTAGAACATTACAATAACATTTACAGTAATAATCAATTATCTAGCTGTGGATAAACTGGCAACACAAAAGTATCTACTGTCACCTTTACCTTTTTAATAAAACCTCCTATTGTTATGGAGATATTAGGGTAATTAATCTTCACTTTAAAGTTCAGCATTTCATTCTGTTTGCATTTTCTTTGCAAGGTTTATTTTCAACAATACAGTATTTCACAATTAAGGTAAAGTTAGGATTAGGAATTTAGGGTTAGTTTAAGGAATGAGGTCTTTGGAATGCTAGTCCCGTCCTGCAACGGAATGCCAAATGTTTAGGGAGTCAATTCAACAAAAATATTCACCCAATGGATGGAGCTATTCAAATAACAATCCAATTAGATAAGGACGCTAAGGAAAGAGAACCACAGGAAGAAGAAGGCAGGACATCTGAGTGTGGGACATTTGAGTGTGGGACATTTGAGTACAGTCCGTAAAAGTGCAGATTCATCTTACTTGTTTTTATTGTTCAACAATACCTTGAAAAACAAGCACTACGAGACAACTTATCGAGCTTATCATTCACCAGGATTTGAAAACTTCTAAAAAAATTGTCGGACTTGTCACCAGTAAGGCGCACATATAAAAACACTGCGCCGTAAACGTAAGCACATAGGAAATGAGGGGGGACCAATCCTTTACGCCATCCACAAGTAAGTTACAGCTGTGATTGGCTGAAAAAAAAATCCTCCATACAGCTTTTAAAAGTGTTGCATGTTACTGCGTTACTGACACTAGCACTGCTCATTAGCATAGCCTACTTACCCTCATAGTTGTGGATGTAGCTGGAAATGTGCAATTTAAATCGCTTTTCTCGCTTATTCAAAGGAGCAGAAGAGAGGGAATCCACAAGTCTATGGACATAATTTATTGTAATTTTTGGCAGGTCCTGGAGGCATCTTGAAAAGTCCGACATAGTTGAGATTTTTTGTCGAACGTTATGCACAGAGTCAATTAATCTGGATAGGGTTGTCTCCATGGCAATAGTTAAGTTTAATGCATAACATTCTGGGCAAAACAATGACAGGTGACAAGCAGGTGCTGACTCCCTACTGGAAAAAATACATTTTGCACTCTTAAAGAGACACGGATTTTTTTTTTTTTTTCCCCTTTTACTTAATTATCACATATACGTCATGATTTTACATATTCTTCATTGTCAATCATGTTTAAGATTTTTTAAGTTGAGGCCGGGAGCGAACCCACAACGCTGAGGTGGTAACAACTACGAATCATGTGCAATGCCTTTACCTACATTACATGCTACACCTAACCTAACAGCCTAACCAACTTGACTTCCTGCTCAAAACTGCAGAACTTATTCTCTGCTGCTGGTCCACCCCTTCATAGAAGCCTTTCCCAACGAGCAGCAGATTTTCATTCACAGTTTTTCTTATTTTTTTTAACTGAAAAATATATTCAAAAATGATGTAATTTGTAGCTCGTTGACATTGCCCTTTAGAATGATAGATAAACTTTATTGTCTGTCCCATCAGGTGACAGACAATAAAGGATCAACACATTTTTCACCAAAGTCATGCATAAAAGGTACAATGAAAAGAGGGCAGCCATGTGGCCTGAGCTCATCTGTTACTGCTCAGTGAGGCAATGGCATTCTGAATGAATGATTTTTTGTGAAGGTTTTTACGGGTCGGTGGGACTTTGGCACCTGTCTGACTTTACAGTGTGAAGGAGTTATGAAGCAGGTGAGAGGAGTCCTCAGTGATCTGTATGGCCTTTCACAGCACTGAGCAACAGAACAGTTTGGACTGACATTTGCTGGACTGGTTTATAATGCGGGAGAGTTTGGATTTGTGTGTCAAAAACTGGAACCATGATGTTAGACTAAAATTGATTATGGACTGGCTTTATTTGTAAACCATTGTTAAATCTAAGCCCTAAGCAAACACCTGGACAGTGTTCACCTCCTGCTGGTACTGGACAGAGCTTCAGCCTCACCATGTGAGCACCAGGGCCATGTCATCAGCACATTTCAGTAGTCTCATGCCTCACCTGCTGTAGTGCAGCTTATTGGTGTGGCATGTCCAATAAAGATGATTTGAGCTACAAAATCTGTGTGAGGGAAAGCTGAAGTTCAGGAGGCAGTAGAACAGTCTGTCAATGTATACAGTATTAAAAGCAGAGGAAAAAAATCTATGAATGCATTCCTAATACACAGACGAACACGGATATGCTCAGAGACAGACTTCAGAGGCGCAGGGATTGCATCTTTAACCCCTCACTTTGTCTTACAGGCAGATCCAGGATGTCATGTAGGCATGTCAGCACACCCCACAACTCCCTCCATGCGTTTGCACAGGACACATGTCAGAGCCACTGGCCTGTAATCCTTTAGATCCTTGCATGTGTCTTTTTAGGGATCAGAATCCCTGGTCGGGGACACAGTTGAGGAGCTCTGAAGCACCCTTCCTCCTGGTCAGTCACCATGTGCTCACTGAGCGTTAGAGCAGGGCAGGGGGCTGTAGGAGCCCGTGTGCTCTGGCTCTTGTACATTCAGGCAGGATCTGTACTGTTCGTCCAAAGTGGTTTTGAGGTTTATTGAAACCTCATGATATGATAAGCTCCTCTTCATTTTTGTTCATATGCTGTTTCTCCTAAATTCTCTCTCCAATCCCCTTACCCAAGTTTCCCCCCATGCAAATATGTTTCTCAACCCGGCAGGCTTTCATGTCCCTGGTGACCATATTATTTTGTCCTCACAGAATGAAGTTTAGGAAGTTTAGCTAGAGTGACTGTTTAATAACAAGTCCCAGCTCAAACAGTGTTGATTCCAAACTTTTATATATTTTGTTATCTAGTAACAAAAAATGTACAGAGGTAAATACTTTGTCTAGAGCAGAGCTATTCAATTATATTTTCCAAGGGGCCAGATTTTTTGCAGGGCTAATTGTCTGGGGGCCGGACTACAAAACTGAACCACAATTTGATGCTTCATATGCAGTATCCACAAACAACTCGCAATGTTACTGTTCAACAGAAATCTACTTTTTTCACACACAAAAAAGAGCTAAAGCAAGACTCAGCAAAGAAAAACCCAGTGTCGATCAATAACAAGCCTTGAACTAGAGCAGATTATAACAGCAGATCTAGACCAGGTTTAAACCAAGATTTACCCTAATGTAGGTCTACAATTGGATTACATCTGGTGTAAACCACATCTTGAACAGGACAAGACTACAAAATCTGAACCAGTGACCCATTTTACCATGAGGGGCCACATCACATTGACTGGTGGGCTAGATTTGGCCCGCGGACCACCAATTGAATAGGTCTGGTTCAGAGGCTTAGAACAGATTTTAAACAGGCTATTGATGTTTATTAATTTATTACACCATATTCAGATTTATTTTAAAAAATGAAATAAAAAAATAAGAGGACAAATGAAAAATTAGGAGAAATGAATTATTTGTATTAACCTATCTTGGTGTTTAGTCCTGATGCAGGCTTGGTTTGGTCCTATTCCAGGTTTCATGTAGCTCCGGGTTGTTTAGTCCTGATTTTGATGTGGTGTACGTGGAAGTGTGAACGCAGCCTTAGTAGCATTTTGATATGGACAGGGTCTCTGTGTGCTTCTTCAGGCAGCTCTGTATAACACGAGAGGCTTTCATATCTCGCTAAAATGGGACACACTGCTCAAAGCGAACTTAAAAGTGGCTTTAGCGATAGACGCAACACTATTTCACTATGTGGCGTTGTGACATTCCATATTCTCTCGGGGGAATCGTCCAATGATACGCATCCAAACCAGTCCTTGTTATAACATACTGCTTTGTCATTTGAGTCTTGTTCTTTCTGTGCCAAAAGCAACGTTAAGTCACAAAAACTTTTCAAAGCAAAGTGCCCATACAGACAGAAAGAATGAGATGGGAGGAGTGAGAGTTAAAGTGCAGTATCGCTCGGTGCCAGGCGTCCACCATGGCCCCGGCACATCAGCTGGGACATCAATGCACCAGCAATGCTTTTGGGAAAATTAATCCGCTACCGGCGACCCGCGGTTCACTATGTAGCTTTATAGAGGGCCTGACAAGGGAGAGAGAGACAGTGAGGGAGAGAAAGAGAAGGGGGGAGGGGGTGGAGAGGGATAAAGAGAGAGAGAGGGAGGGAGGTGGAGAGGGAGAGAGAGAAGGGGGGAGAGAAATAGGGGGCAGGGGGTGGAGAGATGAGAGCGATAGAGAGGGAGATAGTGAGGGAGAGAGAAAGAGGTGGACAGGGAGATAGAGAGGAAGGGAAGTGGAGAGGGGAGTGAGAGAGAATAGGGGGAGGGGGTGGAGAGGGAGGGAGGAGGAAAGCGCGAGAGAGAAGGAGGTGGAGAGGGACAGAGAGAGAGAAGAAGGGAGAGAAAGAGGGAGCAAGGGTGAAGAGAGAAGGAGGTGGAGAGGGAAAGAGAGAAAGGGGAGTGAGAGAGAAGATGGGGTGGAGAGAGAGGGAGGTGGAGAGGGAAAGAGAGGGGGGAGAGAAAGAGGGAGCAGGGGATGGAGAGAGATAGAGAGGGAGATAGTTAGAGAGAGAGGAGATGGGGAGGGAAAGAGAGAGAGAAATGGAGAGAGGAGTGAGAGAGAGAGAGAGAGAGTGGGAGGTGGAGACAGGAGAGAGAGGGAGCAGGAGGTTGGGTGAGTGAGGGCAAGAGAGAAGTGGGGAGAGAGCGTGGAAGAGAGAAAAAGGGAGAGAGGGGAGAGAATGAAGTAAAGAGGGAAAGAGAGCGGTTGAGAGAGGGGAGAGCGAGAAAGAGAGGTAAAAAGACCGACAGAAAGAGAATGGAAGAGAAACAGAATGATAG
Organism: Rhinogobius similis; assembly: GCA_019453435.1. Classification (NCBI taxonomy): domain Eukaryota; kingdom Metazoa; phylum Chordata; class Actinopteri; order Gobiiformes; family Gobiidae; genus Rhinogobius; species Rhinogobius similis. Next base: position 31,278,782 of record CM033629.1, read on the forward strand.
AGGTAGAAAAGGAGTGGAGAGAGAGAGAGAGGCAAGGGGACAGGAAAGAGAAAAAGAGATGGAGAGAGCAAAAGATAGAAAGAGATAGATCAATAGAGAGAGTGGGGTATTGTTGCAAACATGAGAAAAAGGGAAGGGAAGAGAGAGAGAAAGCAAGGTACAATGAGAGACGAAGACAGAGAGAAAGAAATAGATGGAGAAAGAGAGAGGAAGAAATAAGTAAATACTTTTTACTCTTAACAATACATTTATTACACATCAATACAATTCATCTAACAATCACTTAAAGCCACAGAGCCAACGAGGGAAGAAAAAAAAGAGAGAGAGAGAGAGAGAGAGAGAGAGAGAGAGAGAGGGAGAGGGAGAGGGAGAGAGACTGTAGCAGCCCATTCAAAATCATTACATCTGGGTTACGATGGATTAGATTACAGACAAACGTGACCTTTGCTGAACCGATGTGGGCGTCTGACAGCCGGGGACTGCCGTAAACATTCATTCCAATCACTAAAAACATGGCGGTCTGTAGTGGTGCACGGGCAGGAGGTGCAAAGGGAAAGATTAAATAAATGAAAGAGTAGAACCGAACAGGAGGGATTACTCGTTTTATTACATGTGTTCCTCTGCCCCTGGCCCCAAGCGCAGGGAGACCAGAGAGCCACATGCTTTAGAGGTTATTACTGTATACTGACCACACACTGTTGGCATTTAGCGCTCAAGTTTACACAACCTGGCTGTTTTTAAAGCTCCGGCGAGGTTCTTCAGGGTTCATGAGCGAGAAGCCTTGCCATTTCATGTGTACACTTTGGAATATTAGAGTTTTATGTGGGAAGAAACAAAAAACAATATGCTCTGATCGGATAAAAAGATAGATTTGCCGCCAGTGTAAGAATGTGAGCAGTGATACAGTTCAATTAAAGGTGCTGTACCAGATTTTGTATTAGTTCGTGCGCCAGATTGTTTTGCATGTAATAAAGTAAAATCTGTTTTGCGTCGGGACAGATGTATTGTGAAAGAATGTATTCGGGTGAAAATGAGACCCGGATAGACTCTTTCTCTGCATCTATTTGCACAGTGTTTCATTCTACGAGAAGCAAGAAGTGCACTGTTAGCATGCTACTGTTTGTCAGGTTTACAGGATGGTAATACTGACTCTTGAAAAGTGCTTATAAACTCATAACGGTGAATATTTCGCTGGATGCTGGAACTGCATTCTGTAAGTGAGCGATACATATGACTGACTCACTTTTCAGTAAAAATCAGGTACAGTGCATTTAATACCAATAGTTTGGCTTCACAGTTGAGATACATCGGAGTGAAGGCAATTTTATGGTTGTAATGTTTGAAATAGGTAAGTCCAAAACCTCACAGAAACATTAAAGGGGCTATGTGTAGTTTTTTGGGATTGACTGACACTTTCACTTTTCACCATGACTGCCTCTTAACACCCAAGCCCAAGTCAGCTCAATGTTATTTTGAGTGATCGGGTCTAATGGGTCAGATTTTCAACTAAATCTGCAGTTGTAGAAAATGTGTGCCCATTTGTCTCCACGGTTACAAGTTTACTGCTGCCAGAGTCGCTTCTTAAAGGACACATATTATGCTAAATTGACTTTTTTGAGCTTTTAACCATGTTCTAACATTGTTCCTTCACCAAAAACAAACCTGGATTTGCATTTAGCTTTATTCAGTTTGATCATTTCATCTGGTTAGAAAGTCTTCTGCCCCTCCGACCGTCAAAAACACTCCTTTCTGAATATGACGTGAATCCGAGAATCTTCCGCGTCCATAAGTCCGTAAATCATCGCCTGACTCGCTCTGAGCATTTCTGCGTCTAATCACGATCATTACAACCGCATGGTTACCCAGCATCTCCTTGAGAACTTAAAAATGAACAACTTCAAGTTCTCAAGGAGAACTATTATCCATTAGTTGTATTGTTATTCGCTGTTACCTTTAGTTTGGTATCTCATGTTTTAGAACGCCATCTCCTGGCTGCAGAAAATTTGTCCTTTAAGAAAACAAGCTGCTTTTTTTGAAATATTCTCTGCCCTCAGATGTTTGTGGCGTTTGTGCATTTCATCATTGTCCAATCTTTTCACAACAAAGCCCCTTTTGTAGCTTTGTAACTTAAGCTGACCTAAGCTTTTATGTTGAAAGCATTTTGTTGTTTACACCAAAACCTTACCTCGCAGAAACGCTAAAACTTTTGCAGTTTTGTTTTTCCAAAAAACAAGACTTCACAGCGCTACACGACAAATGATAAAACAAAGCAGAGAGCTGGGACAGGACTGATCGAAGTGAGCAACGGCACAGATTTGATGCTGGGTCAAACTTCAAATATCCCATTTAAGTAAAAAAAAATACCAAATGACCTTCTACAATAATCTATTAAGCCTTTGTTTCATCCACAAACCCCTCTGAAAGTTGTGAAACGTAAACTCATAATTAGGATGCTGAAAATGTGCTAGGAGTGAGGGATAAGGATAACATAACAAAACAACACATTTCACTTTTGCAGTCTTTAGTCTTTCCTGAGTGACGGCACGTTGAACCATTGGCTTGGAGATGACACAGAACAGGCGGCGATATAGAACGTTCATTTGCGTTCCACCAATGAGTCCAGTTAAATGAGCAATTACACGTCCGACATAATTACAGTGAAGGGCTGTGATTGTGCACCTTTAGAGACATATGCTGAAAATATCTCTGTTCGCTTCAAAAGGAGAGAGCTGGCTTTGTGGTATTTTTAATAAATGATAGCTAAAAGTGGAACCACGTGTTGTTTTGAAAATTGCTTCAGAAAGAACACTAATGGGACAGTGTTAAAAATTAATGAAGACAACTAACAAGAGAATGTAATGAATATATGAGGACAGGGCTGCCAAGAGCACTGCCGGTATGTCTGAAGGCAACAGAAAAACTGACTGGCTTTAATGAGACATGCTTTGCACTATTCTGTTTTTCCAGGTTGAATGTATAAAAATGCAAAAAAAAGAGATGGTTTTGTTTGTGCCATCAGAACGTCATGACTGTGTGAATAGATGCAGAGCAGCCTAAATCAGTTTAATTGTTGTTTTCACTATAATATTTACATTTTTTGTCTCACTCCCATTTCTTGGTGCATATTGAAGCTTTTCTTGGTCTTACAATTGGTCTTACACTTTTGATTGGGACTGTATTACAAAAAACCTCAAATGTCTTCTTTAAGGCGAGACACTACACGCTTGTTTTTTTTTTTCATTTTTTTGTTTTTTGGTCAGTTTGCTCTCTCAAGATATCGGCTTTCATGTGGAAACAGCAAACTTGTCCAATCTGCTCCTAAAAATATTTTATTGTTTAATCTAATCCACTTCATCCACAGAAATCTATGGGACATTGTAAATTCAAAGGCCGTTTCTTAAAATGCATTCCCAAGGGACATAAAGATCACCACTTAAAGATCACCACCACCATTTAAAGTAGATCCCACACAAACCAAACTGTACAATCTTGGACTCAACAAGATTTTGACGAGACATACAGAAGGATTTGTTGATATCTAATTCTAAAACTGATTTATTGAAGTTTTAAGTTTAGAAAAAATGAGGCGAAATTTCAATTTTTAGGATAATTTTCAGTCCAATCTAGTTTACTTAAAAACGAAATAAGAAATCCAAAATCCTCTCTGTAAACTTTTTGTAACTAATATGTGTACAAAATAAATCTAGTTCTGTCCATTTTTCAGATTTAAATGTCCCAAATATATGTATTTTTGGCCGTTTTTAAAATTACTACTTATTTCTACATGAAAACAGGACATGATGAAAAACTTGTAATACATTTTTTTCTTACATTTGTGTGAGTAAACTACAGGAGAAGTTTCAAATGAATATCTTTAAATTTACAATTTTTTCCTGTTCACCAGCAACGTCTCACCTTAATATGAAGTGAAAATCCATTTCTCCCCAAGAGCCTTTTGATCCCATGGTATGAAAGAACTGTGTGTGTTCTGTTTTTTATGATAAATAAAAAACACACAACGTGGTTTGTATACGAATCATTTATAGAGAGCAATATGACCAACATGTTACACTAAAATGTAAAGCCCATGGAGTCATTTGGATCTGATGAAGATCTGAACGCTCTCTGATCAGAAAGAGCCCCTTTTAGAGGTAAAGGAGCAACATATGTGCAGCTGGATTCATAAATTATTGATAAACAAACATAAACAAGCTCAACTGCCATTTATTCAAAGAGAGAGAGCGGGAGAGCTGCAAGAGTGAACATTTATTTTCTCTCAACATATTAACCCTCCAACCCAGTTTGAGTCACAATAACGGACAATAATAATCCAGTGTTTGCGGCTGTTTATATTATAATTTTCTGGCTCCATGAAACATAGCAGGAATTACTGCACTCTCCGTGTATCATTCTGACCAATGTAATGCGATTAGAGGCACCTTCACACAACATTTTCATAATTTGCCACGGGCTGAGTCAGAAACCTGCCCATTTCCACATGTGATCATTTCTACAGTGGACGGCATCATGTTTTATTAATATGGGGACATAATCCAACAGAATGAAACAGGAGTGATATTACAGACAGAAATGATATCCCCGTTGTTGAGCGTTATAGCACACACGTAGCCACATAGACTAAAAATGTCCTTAACAACGGCTCTAATCTGCGTTTATCTATGGTAATCACTGTCATTTAATGAGGTATAGTTGGTAAAGGGCTCAAAGACATGATCTTACTGTCAATTTTAATGGTCTAAATTTGTTTAAAACCTTTAACGTTCCTACATGAACGTTAAAATCACCAATTTACAGGTGTTGAAAATCAGCACTTGTTGTCGCATTAACTGAATGTAATTGTTCTGTCCATATTAAATGAATTAAACTTAAACTGAATGGCTTTGTCAAATGAAAACCACTCGAGACACAAGTGAGTGATATCAGAGCCTGGTTTCAGCACATTTACTACTTACTTGAATTGTACTTGATTCGTTTATTGAATTAATTAGAGACAGTTGGAATTTCTGATGAAGAGAAAATTATGAGTTTAACATTTCACTGCACAAATACTTCCAAAAATGTAGACTTTGCATCACCGTTTTTCATCTACAGATATATTGCAAACCTTACAAATTATACTTTTCGTGAAATACATTTTGAGGATAGAATAGTATATTTTCCATCCTTGCATGCATTCAGGGTCACCTAACCACAGATCTGAATGGTAACTTGCCATCACCTGTTTCTACGACACTGTTGGGAAGTAAATGCAGAGGATACATAATCCGAATTGTGAGTATTCTGCTACAGCTACCTCTTTAATTTGGTGCTTTTCAGAGTACTCTCCTAAAATCAAAGGAATGCATTGCAGTACTTTGTTTTGAATTTAGCGAGAAAAATCGCAAATACAGCTCTTGTGGTTTGTCCATGTGCAATTTTTCTTTCTCTAATAAGTGATAAATGAATGTATAAGAAACAGTGAACATATACGTATAAGACAGCATCTCCAGTACCTCGGTCCATCTCCCATAACCAGCCAAAACAATGTCAGAATTCTGCACACATTTGCACTCACACCCCGGACTTGATTTAAAACATTTATCTGAACAGAGTCTTAGGTGCTGAAATCATTTGGAACATTTCTTATCAGCTCACACAACTACACAACCAGGAAGTCATCCTCGTGATGGAGTGGACCTATCCCGCACTGGACCTGCTGCATTATAAACAGGCCAAAGGATGAGGAGGGCAAAATAATACTCCGACAGCTGGTGGACGCTAAACTGGAGAATATTTTATTAGAGACTGGCCACATGCCCCACAGAGCCCGGGTCATTGACTTCAGCTGTGGATGTCAAGCAGGGCATCTACTTTTGGATTTGGGATTACTATGCAGGTGTATTGTCTCCTCTACTGTAGCGTACTATTTTCACTGGTAAAGATAGTTTAACTGTGTGATTTGAAGGAAAGCCCCTCCTGAGTGTTATTCCTCCCGAGCGTCACTAAAGTCTCTCCTCTATGACCACCTGCATTTCAGGTCCTTTGACACACACAGGTGCCTGAGGAGGACGATGAGGGTCAACACAGGCCTGTCTGAAGGTAGGATACGTTCACAATATGAGCCCATTCAGTAAAAAAAAGTTACTGTGTTAATGTATAGTTTATTTTGACATATGTTGGTAGTTATTTTGCACCACTGCTAATAGTATTAAATACTTTATTCATTCATCTCCTCCTACAACTACTGGCTCTGTAGTTTGCCCCTCTACATTTTGGGTGCGCACATTGTCTCTCCTTGTGTTTTCAGAGTGTCTGGACTTTCTGCTGCTTGGAATGGGATCTTGTAAAAAGGCCGTCCTTTGTGGAGCTCCAGTCACTCCTGGCTCCATCAAACCTCCCTTGAACTCTTATCAACTCAAATAAACACTGTTTGAGTCTGATATGAAACATCATTATTCATCCATTTTGATTTACGGTTTAGACTATTAGATTTGATTCCTGTTGGTGGCTAAGGGGTATACTCATGTGCACAATTTAGTTCATAAGAACCTCAGTGTCTTGAATTTGATCCACCCTTGTCAACAATACAAAGGGGCCCATGTAATATAGGTTTGTCCACAGTTGAGGACCACATGCCTGTCAAAGCCCAAATCTGTGCAAAAATGCAGATTCAGTGTCATTTTCTATCAGGTATTCACACTGTCATGACATTCTGATGCCAAAGGCAAAAGGTCAAGGTCAAATTGATCTGTATAGCACATTAACAACAACCAGCGGTGCCCAAAGTGCTTCACAGGAGTGACAATACAAAATAAGAATACAGTAGGAGAAACAAAAAAACAATAGCAACAGCTTTTAGCTACTGAAGGCCAATGTAAAGAAGTGGGTCTTCAGCAACGAGACTGCGCTGTTCTAATGTACTTTGTACAACTCACATCAACAGTGACTTCCAGAGCCACACGGACCTCTAGCAGGGGCCAGTGTTTTATACCAAAACGAAAAACCTCATTTGCACAATCAGCATTTTCTTATAACGCAATAAAAGAGTGGAATAATCTTCCAACTGAATTAAAAAATCTAACAAACTACCCAACATTTACAGTAGAAGTGAAAAAGTGGCTGTGGAACAATCAGGCATGTGAACATTGAAAAAAAAGCAGCTCCTGATGTTTCATTACATTTGATGTAAATATTATTGTAAATATAAAATTGTTGATGTAAAACTGTAATTTGAGTATGTGTAAGATTTTTAACCTTTTACTGAAAGAAAGAGCATACGAGTGTGAATGTGTTAAAATTTTGAACCCAATGCTAAGGCATGAATGAGATGTTTGTGAGAGTGTTTGTGTCTGATGGCGCTATGAAATAATGGTCTTATTGTTTAGCTTAAATTATGTATTTTTACTCCTGTAAATTAGGGACTGCAGACGGAAACTAGCTATCTAGCTATAATCTGGTGCAGAACATCTCTGTTTTCTTTTTAAACTTAATGTATCTGTACATTGTCCCTCCAATAAAGACTAAACTAAACTAAACTAACTAATGTTTCATGGCAGATTGTTCCTCAACTTGGGAGCAGCCACAGAAAAGGCTTGATCGAGTTCTTGGGACATTTAAGAGCAACAGATTTGTGGACCTTATCTCTCGAGGGGATAAGATAAGGCGGGGCAAGGCCAATGAAACATTTAAAAGCAATTGAAATCAGTTCTAAAGCTGACAGATGCCAGTGTAGGGAGGAGAGAACAGGTGTGATGTGTTCATGGCGCCTGGTTCCTGTCAGCAGCCGAGCAGCAGAGTTCTGTATGAGTTGCAAACGGTTAATGACACATATTCTGCTACAGTGACTTTTGTTCCGTCATAAAAAACATACCTACCAGCATTCATGCTGTTTTGAGGAATGTTCATCAGAAAATCTTTCCTCCTCCAAACGTCAGACACACTTCCTGCTGAACTCCTTGATCTGGGACGTGTTTTCAGATAATCTATGTCACTTATGCGAGAATCTTCCACTGTTTAAAGTCCTTAAATCATTGGCAGACTCGCTCTGAGCATTTCTGCTGTCTAAACATTGCTGCTGCTATCTTGATTGAGAATTGTTTGTAGCAGACACTTCAAAGACAATGTAGCTAAGCGCTTGGCGCCATCTACTGGGCTGGATGCACTAAGTAAGTGCCTTTCCAGACTGCTGACAAAAACTTTAATTAATCCATATAATAAGCCTTTTTTTTTTGTTTCAAAACATGAGATGGCAAATTAAAGGTACTCACAAGCATTTAATGCCTAATAACGATACAAAAAATGTAGGAAGGGTGGCTTTGACCTTGCGAAGAACACATAGTTGAAAGATATTAGTCTTTACAACAGAGCTTCTCTGCTTGTCTAATTTAAAGGATCTGTCCTGGATCATCCAGATCTTTAACTACAGGCCTAACACAGAACTTTAGTAGCCAAACCAGGCAGCTTGGGGGCATTGGGATGGCCAAAATGGTCAATTTCAGCGCTAGCCAATTTTTTGCATCCTGAATACAGGACAGTAAAGCTTCAGAGCTGCCGGATTTTAATGGTAAATAAATCTGCAAAAGTGGAAATGTGAATTGTGTTTCTTATAAATTTCCAAGAGGCAAGGTATACAAGGATCATTCGGAACAGGAGCAGCACCAGAGGAGTGAGGTCTGAGATGAACAGAGAAGGTCCTATTAAGACTTAAACCCGTGTAAGACTGCTCTAAATGAGAAAGTAGAGTCTCATGACTCTAACTGCATCAAAGGCTGCAGATAAGTCCAAAAGCACGAGCACAGCAGGACGGCTTGAGTCCACTGTCAAAAATAAATCATTTAATACTCTTAGAAGTGCAGTTTCCATGCTGTGAAGGGATTTAAAACCAGATTGAAATTTTAACAGAATTCCATTCTCTTGATGAGCGCAGAACACTCAGCGGCTGATGTTTACGTGCGCGGAACAGCGTACAGCGGTTTGGCTTTGCTCCGCGCAGCAGAACAAACCAAACACACAGCGGAGATCACGTGTCGAGCCGCCTGTGCTCTGTGACAAAAACAAAACTCATGTGTCAGCGCTAAAACTAGTTAACTGGACCAAACATGTCACCAAACTATTACAGAGCACTTGTAGATTTCAGACCAACACTAGCTCCATTTACCACCATTTGCTGAGAAGGACCTTAAATGCTACAGTTGAGTCTTTGGGGCTAATCTTTGTTATGGTGCTATTTTCATCGGCTGTGGGATATTTCTCTTTAAGTGGTTGTAACTGGTGGAAAAGGTCACCACCTCTGGTTTTCATGGGTTATCATGGGTTTATCACTGTTGGGGCTCTTATTGCTTTTTGGACTCATGTAGGGAAAGATCATTTTGGTCAGGGACAGATCATTTTTACTGTGCACATGTAAATAAATTTCTCTTTAACTGAAAGAGACAAAGCTCTGTTTCAGCTCTTTATTTTTATAGTATGTTAAGAAAATCCTCTACAATTTGGTGTCAATGAACAGTTCTTTTGACCGGACGTTTCTTCCACTTGTTGATCCAGTGACAAAGGCCGCCTGGTATTCCTCTCAAATATGTTCCAGAGTTCCAGTGTCAAAACCATAGACATAAAAAATAATGGACAGACTGTCGTCGCTCCGCCCCATTCATGAAAATGCGGCTCAGTCATGGAGAATTCAAAATGGCCGCGGGTTAGCCCCCACCACTCCCCCCTCGGTGGGGAGGCGGGGAGAGGCCGAATTTGGGGCGGCCTTTTGCTGACGTACTGCCGTCGTAGCCTCTATAGTTACCGCCCACTCGTAGGTGTTTGGCTGCGCCGTGACATTTCCGGCGCGTAAAGCCCGCCTTCCTCATTAGATATTCAAGAACTTTAAAAAATCACAGCGGCTAAACCAGCCTGGTTCAAAAAAATTCACCCCCCTCAGCGTTGTCACAGAGCCGTAAGCTAACGTTTGAGACCAAAGCCGTATTTTGAGCCAGGCTCTAAAGTAGGTTTTGAAACGTCTAACTCCCCATTGACTTGCATTGAATAATTCTACTTCCGCAGCCAGCCCCTAGCGGTCAGCACCAGATTGCAAACATGGCAGCCTACAGTCGGCGGCTCAATTTGAGCGCGGTAGCCTCGCCCACTGGTCAAAACTTGTGTTTTCAGAGAAGGACGGCTGCATCAAAAGTAGGAGAAATCTTGGGCGCAACGGTCCAAAGAACCTCTATCTGCTTGAGTTTTGTCTGTTTCAGTTGAAATAATAAAAAAAATAAATACAGGGAAAAGGGACAGCAAAATAAAAAAGTAAAAAGACCTACCCAAAATTTGATGATGAATGATAATGAATTAAACTTTTTATATACCTTTTATAATAATGTACATCATTTTTCATCATCATCATTTTTCCGCAGTACAATTTACTTACTGTATGGACAGATAATCTTTCTAGTTTTAAGCATTTTTTCTTGATACAATATAAAAGTCTAGTTGCGTTATCAAATTTTCTGCCCCTGTTTTTTTACAGTGTAGGTGCCTGTGGCTGGAGGTCTGCAGCCAGACTCTGTTAACACAGACCCTGCCTGTGAGCTGCACCTGTGAGCTGGACAGCACAGACGCCTCAGTCCAGTCTTAAACTTTTGTGCAGACTCCTGGACTTATGTTTCTTTTAATTTAACTTATCCTTCCACATTGCCGCGCATTGCTGCACTATTGTGCCATTGAATCTACAGACGTTTTATTTAGTCAGTTTTACTCATAACATCACCAGTAAGAGTCGGACTGTCCGTACAGTCTTTGATTTTGTTTTTATGTGCTGTTAATGAACAGGAAGAGAGAGAGAGAGAGACATTCTTTGGTTGGTTCTTTGGGTTAATATTAAACCTTAAAATACATTGACCATGAGGTCACTTAAGGCAAAGGGGCAGGTGCTTGAGCACCAGCTGAGCTCTACCTGTGCAAAAGGAAAAGGCAACAATTGTTCCAAGAACACATTGCACCGCTGCACGGCAGCTCCAATGGTGCACGGTGACATCCACCACTCACCGGGCCCCTGGCCTCCAGCTGGCCCCTGACAACAACCCACAGTGTGTGCTGTCTGTCCCTCTCCAGCTCCACTCCTTCGGCTGCACGCCTCTCTCACATCTCCCCCCATTTTGCATCAAACAAGCCCCAACACCTGCCCACATAGGCTGCCGGGCGAACAGGAACTCTCCACTCCACCTGTGGAACGGAATACATTACAAAATATATTTTAAAGCAGAACTCAGTAATCTCAGTGACAGAGTTCCCCCTGCAGGTCTCTTGTGAATGTACACTCCCAGTAAAATGACGGCAAAAGCTTTTTTTTTTTTTTTTACTTTTTTTCCCCTTCCTTTTTATTGAAATAAGGAAGTTTAATCACATATAAAAGCATTTAATGTCACCAAATATAAAATATTACTTAGTTCTACTTTAATACATGTATTCAGCATTCACAACACTGATCTCAGAAGCAGGCAAAGCAAGCAAACAAGTAGGAGACAGACCCTCCATCTATCCATTGCAAGTTCACAGTAAGGAGACATATTTTTCAAGGTATTTTTGAGCAATAGCACCCATATCGGAATGAATGCAAGATTTCAATTTCAATTTCAATTTATTTATTAGGAGGATAAGCCCCTTGAGATGAACCATCTCGTTTTCAAGGGGGTCCTCAAGATCAGTATGTTTAATGTGGAACATTTTAGGCAATAGAGACAAGCAGATGATGGAGCCTCTTCCAGAAAAGTTAAGCACATAGGAAGCCGTCCTTCTTTGCACAGAAAACATTGTCTTTTGCTGTACACTCGAGGCTGCTGTCTTAAAAAAGAAGAAATACTGTAACAGTTGGTCATGTGAAAATAGTCTGGGAGTGAGTGTTCGCAGCCTACTCAATCAAACACCTTACCTGACTCTCTTCTTAGGTTGGCATTTTAAAAGGTGCCTAAAAGCTGCTGGCACACATCATTATCGGAGTTGGGCAGAGCGGCCAGAACCTGTCAAAATCATGAGACATGCTTTTGAAATGGCGATTCTCAAGTTTTTTTTTTTTAAGGCACTGAAGTGACAGGTACGGATTTCCGTACCAAAATTACATCTTTAGCCCCTTGCCAGAGGCGTGGTAACTTCACCAGTCCCTGTCAACCTAACAGTCAGCAGTGGTCACTGGTCAGTGTAAGTTGTCTTGGCCAATTGCTGGTGTTATGATCCTGGCTCAAGGAGGCGCAAGAAAAGGAAGGGGATGACATAACTGAACCATTAAGAGCTTGCGATGGAGTCTCGTTTGTTTATTTTAAATAATCAAATGTGTTTCTGTTGTCAGTAAATGAGTGATGTGCTGTGGTGCGCGTGGTGCGATTGACAGTCAGTTAGATAACCTGTGTAATGAAATGAGCATTGAAGCGCAATGTAAAAAGGTGCAGGCTGGCAGGCGTGGCTGGCATGGCTGGCGAGGCAAAAGCAGGGCCCAGACGTGTGGCTCCGAGTGCCTGAGAGAGAGAGAGAGAGACTGGAGCACGTGACTGACGTGAGCTTGACGTCCTGGCGTTGACGTGCCGCTACAGGAGGTTACGCGCATAAACGCTGATGCGAGCAGTGTGTTCGGGGGCCTAGGTTCAATGCTGTTTGGTTCCCACAGGTGCTTGGTGTCCAACTTTAGAGCCTACACTACTGTCAACAAAACAATGTGTTCATTATAGTTGTAATATATTCATAAAGCAACTGTTATTAAAGACACTGCTTTATTAATCTCAGTTAGTGCTAAAAACTGCCTGTGAGGTTACAAATGTTCAATAAAAAAATAATAAGCCAATAATAAGCCCCCAAACCTGGGGAATGTCATTATTATGACTGGCCAATGACAAAAGCCAATGCCTTTGATGTTTTTAATCATTATCAGGTCAAAAAAAGCTTTATGGTATTCCTATTGTATTTTCTCCACTCAGTTAAAAAGTCATTCTTAGGTAATTTCACACTCGACCCCATCCCGTCCAATTGCCTGGACTGGGTGTGTTCAACCAGATCTGATCAAAGAATTTAGATTAATTTTATTTTTGATAAAGCAACAAGCAGGTGACAGACTTTCCAGGAGAAAAGTTACATATTGTACCTTTGACATTCTCACATAGACTTGTTTGCAACAGCAGTCGGCATTCGGTCAGTCAATGTCTGATGATGTTGCACTGCTGATTGTTTGTGGACAGAAGCACCACGGCTGTTGTGGGGTTTTAACGGCGCATATTGTACACTTATGCTTGTTGTCATGTTTCCCTCAGTGTCAGTGATGGCCTCTTTCATGCTTTTCTTTTGAAGACCTCATAAATCTCTCAGTTGGGTCTGGATTGAGCAGCGGATGCCACATTTGCCGCTGACTCACCCATACCCTCAGGATGTCGCTCATGCTTGGCCCATCCATGAGGAACTACGCTGGTGAACTGCACTGCATATCCGAGTATTTTACATAAGAACTTCAGAAATAGATACATATTATAGGAAGGGAAACCCTCAGGGTTGTGTCCTCGGGCCCTTCCTCTAAACCTTCTACACTAATGACTGTATGAGCCCCTCACCAATCACAACAAATTACAAATACTCTGATGACACCACAGTTGTGGCTCTCCTCAATAACCAGCATCCCATCACTTATCACAGCTCAGACGTCCACCTCACACAATGGTGCACAGACAACTATCCTCACATCAATAGTGAGAAAACGAAGGAAATGGTCTTCAATGCACCCACTGTCAACAGTAACACAATGGAAGAGCATCATCCAGTCCTTTCTACTCTTCTGTTCCTCCTGTTTTTACACCCTACTGTCAGTCTGTAACAGAAATAAACTCCTCAAAATCACGCACATAGCATCTAAAATAATCCACTCCCAAACAGCAAACATCCCAGAACAGAGCAATGGTCAGTACAATCATCTGAACATCCACTCCATCATCCCTTTCCAGTTCTTGCCTTCGGGCTACAGGTACCAGAGACTAAAATGAAGAAGGGCTCGGTTCAACCCAAGCCGAATCCATCGTCAACAAACTGGCCCACTGACCTGCCATCTACCTATTGTTTCTCTAAATGTTATATGATAATTGTCTATTGTGTTGTTATGGTGTGAAATGTCAACAACTTTTTGACGTCTGTGGAAACAAATTTCGCTCTGTGGCAAGTAAGTATTTATTCTATTATCTAGATTTATCAATATGGACTAAATTGTTTAAAGGTGCACTATGTAACTTTGAGGTGAAGAGTATATGTGTCCCAGTGGGCCACATGCCTATTGGGCCAGTGGTCGTTGAGGTCCAGAGAGAGAAAGAGGGCGGTCCTGCTGTGCTCCATGCGCTCCTCACGGCCCAGCGCTGACAGCCCGCCCTTTGCTGTGTGCCTTTCCCTGCTCTGAGCACTGATTGGCTGCTCTGGCTGTCAGACAATCTCTTCTCTATCTGTGGCTGGATGCTGGCTCTGTTTGCCCGCTGTGTTATTCGTTATTTTTGTTGAGCTGATGTATTAATGGTGTGGTGCGAGCGGGAGCATATAGCACAAGTTTCGCTGCGTTAATAACACGGAGAAAGGCTGATTTGACCGTGAATCCAACAAAAAATCATTCTCTGCATAATTTATCCAACTTTTTAGGAGTTTTGGACAAAGTACACAATTAATAGACAGATGGACTGGAACAAAGATGGATTTGGAGCAAGAGCTGAAAAACACAATTTCTAACCAAGAATTAACAAGAACAGCACCATCTAAACGTTCAAAGAATGAATTAAAAACTGAATATTGTGAGTAAAAATACTTTGTGGTTGGCAGTGCAGCAGCTGAGAGGAGATGTTTTATTACCAACAAGAGCTAAAGCTGAACAGCTTGTGTTTACTGTGAGTGAAGTGTATGAGAATCGTGTATTCTTTAGCACACAGTCTGCACCTCAAATTATATTGACAGTTCTTTTAAGTTCTGGTTGATTTGTGAAAGGGGCTGAAACAATGACAGTATTGTAATTTACAGCCAAACTACAGCAGACAGATAATGATGTCTGTTCTGTTCAAAATTTTCCGGGGGAGGACCACCAAACCCCTGTTTTTAGGAGCCTTCAGAAATGATGTTGCACATGGCTATGATCCTTGCTAACAAGCTATTTTTTGTCTTTGGGAGATGAATAAATGGGCCTACAATACAGAAAACATGTTTTTATGAGTTGAAAGTAGGTCTGTCCACAACATCAATACCCTGGGCTGAAACAGAGGTCCCAGCACGCTCCTTCTCCATGGAGATGTTTTTGCTTTGCCTAGAGTGTGACATTGAACTTATCTATCACCATAGAGATAAGCAGATAAGATCTGTGGAGAGGTGACTACACTGACAATAAGAATGTTTTTGTATTCATAAGAAGAAAAAACAACAAAAAAACAATCCATTTGTCCAATCTGCACCAAAAGATGTTTTTTTATTTCATTGAATCCACTTCATCCAGATTTCTCTGGGACATTGAAACTTCAAAGGCTGTTTTCTTAAAATGCGATAATATTGTATATAACAAGCACGCCCAGAAAGATTTGTTGATATCTAATTCTAAGCCTGATTTCTTAAAATTTCAGGTCTAAAAAATTATCTCAGCCCGATCAAGTAAAGAAGATAACTGTTTTTTTGTTTTTTTTTAAATAACAAAATAAACCAAGATGTTTAAACCTGGTTCTGTAATTTTTTTTTACATTTAGATGTGTTATTTATTTGTTCTGTTATATATTTATGTCATAAATATGTGTCATTTTGGCAATTTTTACACATATAATTCAATTTCTACATGAAAACCTAACATGATGGAAAACTTGTAATACATATTTTTTATAACATTTATGTGAGGAAACTAGACAGTCATTAAATTTAAGATTTTTTTCCTGTTCACCTGCATCGTCTCACCTTAAATACAAAATTAATGCAATACTGTGGAATATTCCAGACAAGGTAAAACCAATAATAACATAATGAAGACAAGGAGATGGCAGAACTGTATGTTGTGTCTGTTTATTGTCTATAAATTTAATGGTATGTTATGTTGTGACAGCAACTGTAGTTTGTTAAGTGCTTTGAGTGCCTGTTAGGTGGAAAAGTGCTCTATAAATAAAAATCCTCATCATCAACCCTCACCAGAAATGTTACCTTTAGTGTCTCAAACATCTTATGCTCATCAACAATGTAAATCTAGATCACCTAAACTCATTCCCAGACACTATGCATCAGTGTTTTGCGTTTGACAGCCGCCGAATTAAAGGGACCCACTCATTGGACCCTCTGCCCCCGGCGTCTCCGCAAGAGTGTGGGAAGACAGACAGAGACGGAGTGAGCAGGCGAGATTGTGGAGAGGAAACATCTTTTGGCATATTGCATCATTTCCACGGCTCGTCAGCAAACATAATACGCTGCCAAGAGTAAGATCTATTGCCTTAAAATGAACTCTTAAACAAATAGCAGCCCCCTCTGTCCGTTTCATCTGCCGCCAAGTCTAGAGATACATTTCCCCGGCATGGCATTATGTCTCTGAATGTACGTTCACACAAGTTATAAATATTTTCATATGTCGTGTTGTTGCTCGGGGACAGAACCTCATTTGAATCTTGTCACTGTCGTCCCTGAGTGAGAGAAGGCTCATTGGTAGCTCCACGTCCACACTCTGGACACTCCACAGCTCCATTTCAGTGCAGACAACATGGAATAAAAGCACTTTTATATCTTAACTCCTACAGTATGATTCACACCAACTGCAAGATATTTTAATAGGAAAGGTATGATTCCGGCAGTTCTGTTTGCCTCTTCACAATATAACAATTAATATCATGCTGTGAATTGAATATTAACATAATAAAGTGTGACATTTACATATTGTTAACCAGATTTATTCACCTTGTACATGAGTCAGGGGCACTAAAAGAAAAACAAATTGGGAACCACTGCCATAACAGCACAGGCGTTCTTCTCTGTCATCTCCCTGACAATTGCAAACATGTTCTGAACAGATTTGTCGTGTTTACGGAATAGGAAGCAGCCGGTTGTGGTGTTTTCAGACACAAATTGTGGCGTGATTGTCATGTAAAGAGCCTTGTTTACGGCTGA
The DNA here is from genome assembly GCA_019453435.1 of Rhinogobius similis. Lineage (NCBI taxonomy): Eukaryota > Metazoa > Chordata > Actinopteri > Gobiiformes > Gobiidae > Rhinogobius > Rhinogobius similis. The sequence continues at coordinate 31,295,891 of CM033629.1, forward strand.
CACCTGGGTTACTGAAACACCCCGACATTGCTTACAACTTCAGAAGTAATCCAACGCAGCCTGTTCGCGGGGCACACGGAGGGAGCGACGAATGGAACCAGCTCTGAAAAACCAAGCACAGCTGAGTCAAGAGGCTTAATGCAAAGGATAGTGAGCTTTGGTGTTGTAATCCTGGCTCCATTGGATAATACATGAGGCAATGATACAAAGACCATTATGGGATAGTTTTAGTGTGTGTTGTATCAATGGAACGCTTGCCTGGTATGTGTGCTGCTGCTCTACATTTGAAACCTAAAATAAGCGGACAAAAATCCTGTCTGAGATGGGTTAAAACTATCAATTTTAAAAAGTTTACTTACATTTGAATACAGAATCTGGTTAGTTTATATATTTTTTTCTTTAAACATATCATTTAAAGGAAAATAACACTCAAAAACTCAAATAGTTTACGAAAACAAAATGTGCATCTGTATCTGGTTCTGTTTGCTGGCATTTACTGAGTTTAGGTGCCATCTACTGGCTGCATAGCGGTTTCACAAGCTGAACATATTATTCGAGCCTTAGTGAAGTGCACGATTTAGGCTATTAGCTACAGGAATCGTATTTAGACGGCAGAAATGCTCAGAATGAGCCTGGCAAAAACAGCAGAAAATTCTCAGATAAGTGACGTATAAAATTGGAAAAACATCATTGATCGAGGGAGTTCAGCAGGAAATGCTTTTGACGGTCGGAGGGGAGAGGATTTTCAAACCAGCGTTCCTCAAACTAGCCTTATGAAGCTAAATACAAGTCCAGGTATGTTTTTGATGGCTCAACATTGTTAGAACATGGTTAAGCTAAAAAAAATAAAAAATTAAATATATCCCTTTAAATATTTGCACATTTTGACTTTCTTTTCCTGAAAACATAAAATAAAACTATATTAACACAATACAGAAGACTAGTTCTGTATTGTAAAAGTAAAAACTTAACAAAACAAAAATTAAACTGTTGTAGACATTATCTCATTGCTCAGTCACAGCTTCCCTCCCACCGCTGGCCCTGTGTTTAGATTTATCTGTAAACCATTTGTCGCTCTCATACAGTTGTGTTTATGGTGGTCTGTGTTTACATGCAGAGCTTGACTCACACGGCTATGCTACATGAGCAGCTTATCCCATTTTGTTAATAAATAAAATCTATATTGTACATGAATTATACTTTTTCTTCAAACGGCCACTCTCAATGATTCACAAAATTACTGACGTTGACGTTTAGTAATTCCACGTTCGTGGTGCTGAGACGTGGCTAAAGCTAGACTAAACAAGACATAACTTTTGTTTTATTGTCAGCTATTTCTGCACTTATTTAACTTGTCTGCGCCTGCGCAGTGTTCCACGTCTCTTTATGTAATGCGCTGGGTTTAAATGATGACAAATGCATTATAAACTAGAAATATAACGCGTCGATAAACAGACACAGCTGCTAACATGTGCTAGCTTTCTTTTGCAAAGTTTGTCGGCCCACCAAATAAAGTTATCATGACTGGAAATGTGGTAGGTTATCACAAGATCAAGTCAGCATGTCAACATTTTTCTGTTTAATCATCTCACGGTATAGTTTTGCAGGAGCCAAAAGCCAGCACCCTCTGGGAGCTAGTACCTCTCACAGGCCCCTTCGGACCCCTCAAACGAGCCGGTCCGGTTCACCTATGTTAGTGGAAACATTTTGGACAGAAAATGAGCCAATGGAAATGTGCCGTTAAAAGATTACTTTTTACCTGGACAAATGTAAAAATTAATTTGTTCTATATGTAATACTACGGAAAAATAAATGTCAGTATAAATTAATATTGACCGTTTGAAAATAGATATATTTTAAATAACGTAATGTATCTATCTCTATGGAGATAGTATTAGCACCCTATTAAGGAAGACTTATCTGTTTGACTGTATAACCTGAACATCAAATTCATGACCTGGCTCTCACAGGATGAATATACCATGAGCGTTATGTATGATAATGTTCTGTTGTTGATTAAAATGTTTTGTGAATCGTCTTGTGAACATTTCACTGTTAGTATGCCATATAACGAACAATGAAGATCGCCTTTAACTTTGGTTTGTTCAAACAATGCTGACTTGTTGGAGAATCTCAAGATCAATTCTTTGATTGGTTGACAGTCCACGCCAAAGCCTGAGGGGCTTGACTAGTTAAAGCCTATGAGCTGCTCAGTTCAAGCAGAAGGGAGTAGTTCAGGAAGAAAGCAATTGAGTCCCGAGCAGGTTGGAGCTTCGGCCAGAGCTGGCCTCGTCCCAGTACGAGTCCTAACAAAGCCTGTGCGTGGCGGTTCCACAGGAGAGAACCATTTAAGCCCTCCGAGCAGAAGGAGTTGAGGCAGTTAGACAAAGGACAGGAAGCTGGGGAGAAGTTTCGAGCTGTGGCCTGTACCAGCAGGCCAGTCCACCTCATCCAAGTCCCACGACGAGTCCCAACGAGGAACCGCACATGGCGGTCACGGCAGGTCACATATGGGACACAAGGCTGGAGAAACTCTTGGGTCGTAAGCGCACAGATTTCACAGACACAAACTGGCTTTAATACATTTTAGTTGTCAATTTTAGCTCCAACACATAACTAGATCCAGAACAACCTTGTCTAGTTTAACACTTGTTAATGAGTAATTTGCATATTTAATCACCATATTTATTGGTTTGTATGTTAATCAGTAAAGCTCCATAAACCACAGTTGGTGAAGTGTTATTTTATTTCCAGAAAAGAACTGTTACGGTTACATTCTTACAACCTTCAGATAGGCTAACATTTAATTTCTAGTAATAATCAATGTAAAATTGGTTATTCATAATTATTTTTTATATTTGATTTTGGAATTGATAATTAGCTCAAAGAGCTGGTGCCCCAAATGCTTTATATATTTGTATAAAATATATTTTAAATAATACATAAATAAACCTACCCACGCACTCACCAAGAGCCATGTGGCGTACTTTAAGTTTAGTCCAATTCCTGAATCACCATCTCCTCTCATGTTGGCAGGGTATGATAGCGCCACAGGTTTGGTGTGAGGAGATAATCAAACATTTATATTAGTGGTGGGCCGGTAACGGCGTTAACGTGCTGCGTTAACGTGAGACTCTTATCGGCGATAAAAAAAAATATCGCCGTTAATCCATTCTCAAAGTTGGGTTGGGAGCACTGTTCCCTCTAAACTGCGCGCGTGCGTAATTGCGCACAGCTCCCAGGGGCATCGCGCAGAGAAAATCTTTGTCGCGCACGAGAGAAAACGAGAGAGAAAGAGAGCGAAAGATCGCGAGCTACACACACACACATAGCGCCAAATCAAAGGCTCGGAACTAAAGTTCTACATCCCATACGCTTTTAACTAGTCTTTCTTACCTGGACCAACCTTGCCTAGTTTTTGTTAATGTAGTTTTGCAGAACAAATCACCATAACTATTGGTTTGTATGTTAATAGTAAATTACCATAAACCACAGTTGGTGAAGTGTTATTTTCCCCATTTCAGAAAAGTAACGTATTCGCCCGTTACATTCTTACAACCTTCAGATAGGCTAACATTTAATTTCTAGTCCCACTAAAATCAATGTACCTCTGGAGTCAAACCATCACATTAGACACAAACTTAATCCAGGGTCAGACTGTGCACTTTTGGAGATTTAATCAGTCCAACCCTGAACTCTCAGAACTCACGATGACAAACTTGATTTGAGTTCATTCATTCTGGATCTGACTTGTCTCCGCGCGTCTTTACGCGTCTTTACGCGGCAGCGGCGTGAGCGCCGTGAGCAGCGCGGCACAGACACAGACAGACTCCTCTGTCCTCAGCACCAGTGAAAAATCATGAACCAATCAGAGCAAACGCCACAGCGCTTCTACAAAGTTTAGCGCTTTGCACAGTTTTCGCGTGTATTGATATGTAAATTAGCCGCGTGCGTAACGAGGCGTTAGGTGCTTTATGCACAGAATAATCCCAAGCGAAAACTGGAAGAATGAAAATGAATGGTCACTGACGGAAAGTTTATTTAGGCTTTGAAGACTGTCTTGTTGTATCAGAGCTACAGTAAAGTCTAATCAATGACATCCTTCAAGAATTAACTGTAAATTATCATTTGGCCTATTTGAAACATGGGCTTATGATCTAAACATGACACACAGGTTACTTTGTCCAGAGGCTTCCAGGGGAAATGTAAGCACAGAATTAAATTAATACAGAATTAAATGAGTATTGCACAGAAGTGTTGCTGGATAAGAGTCAATCTTTATATTAAAATGCATCAGAAAACTGAAAGCTTTGGAGGGAAAAAACACCATGACTCTGATTTGAACACAACTTAATGATGATATCCTTTTTTTTTTTAATTAATTCTACCTAAACCAAATTATAGCTGAGGGGCTGTGATCAGAGAGGAGGACAGTGCAGCTCACAGAGAAACACTGACTAGAAAATTTATTTTTAAGAAGCTTCCCAATGGAAATCTCGACAAGACTAAGGTTGTTTGCACCTTGTGCAATGCGGAATTAGTTTACTGTAGGAGTTCTTCCAGTCTCAAGTACCACCTAAACGCAAAGCATCCCTTAGCTAATGCCGGGCCAAGCACTGATGTGATGAGCCCCTGGTCTAATGCGCCACCTGGCTTGAGAAACCCGTTCTCAAAGACTTACTTTTAGTCATTATTTGGGTAGCACACATATTCTGAATGTCTTCGTCAGAATTCAAATGAGCCATTTTAATCTAGATTAATCTAGATTAATTCCAAGATTACAGTGAGATTAATCTAGATTAAAAAAATTAATCTATGCCCACCACTAATTTATATATATTCACTACAACAGTATCACGTTGAACTTATCTACAAGTTGGTGGCACGTCCAGGCCAAATTACAAATCAAATGTGAGAGGCAAGCCACTCACATTTTTCAAGGCACTTTTGAGCAATAAAAATACCTTCACTAAATGCAATGCTTAATGCCATACTGTGGAACATTCCATCCATGACAGATCCCCCACAAGAAAGGTTGGTGAACCTGTAAAATAATTCTTAAGTCAAATCGTTTCAAGTCAGAACTGTCTAATGTAAATATATTTGCCCGTATGAAAGAGAATGTCAAATGGGGTTAGTTTAAAGTTATCACAGCAGTTACAGATCATTACGCTTCATTAGGGCCTTATACGAGTAGCTTTGTGCACTTACATCTTGAGGAAAGTCCAGCGTAAGCATCATTACAGAGCAAACGCCTCGGGCAGAGTCACGCTCACGTTTGATTAAAGATGAGAAGAAGCTTCATGTGCATGCTCATTCGATTGTCTCTGGAGCATATACAGTGTGCTTAATAAACAGCGTGTACGTTTACAGCTGTGCCCAATGTGCCTGACTTCAATGGATGTGTCACAAAAGAAGAGCCTCTAGCGGTCTGAGCTTATAGACGTGTTTCAAACTGTGGTGGGCATGTGCGGGGCAGCTGATAAAACACTTCATGTAGAGCTGGAGACTGGAGTACAAGTTCAAATGGAGATCACCGAGGGGATTGTAGATGAATTCCAAGTGTAAATATAACGGTTAAAGCTTATGTACATCAGACGGTTAGAAAGTCAATAAACTCAGCTACTTACGCTACAGCCTTTGTAGGCCCAAATTTTCTGTGATTTCTTTGAAGTACAAAAGATGATAAATATTATGAGTATGACCTTTTTTATGGAACCTCTAGTAGTTCCCGTAGTTCCCTGTAAGTGCTCAATGTCCAGTTTTGTTCCTATGGGACAGGGTTGCCAGGCTTTACCAGTCAAACCCGTGCAAGAGAATCTGAAAAATCTGAAAAAACTTTTTTATAGCGCTCTTCTGGTGGCACAGACCTGCCCCTCCTCTCTCCCACCTTCAAATAGAAGCTCCACAGTGTGCAGAAGGTCTAGGATATGAGGATTTGCTCTGGATTGCTCTGGCCAAGCACTCAGACAATATATTTTGACCCACAGCAGCTATTAAAAATCCGCCCAATTCCATGTGACAACCATGGACCTGGCTGATCTTATTGTATATATGTAGTATTTAGGAGTATTGTTTTGTCCATACACATACTTTTTGCATGCCCCTATTTTACCATATTCTATATTTTTACTGAAGCAAGCTCCTAGTTCTTGAAATGTATTTCCTGACACTTGCAATAAATCCTTTCTAATTCTGATTTAAATGTTTTGTAGTGCAAGACACAGTACATAACATTTTAGCCAAAGATTTAACCAAAACAAAAGCAGTCTTTTTTAAAATGTTGGGTGGTTTTATTGCGCTATAAATGTAGAAAAAAACTGTCCTTACTGTGAGTGGGCTTGCATCTCTACAGACATACTTGGCTTGGAAAAGCCTCCTTCCTCTTGTTCCATTGAGGCATTGTTCCATTACTATAATATTCCAATTTGATCTTGATCATTTTCATAGAGTTATGCAGGTGATGTACCACCTTCAGAAAGTTACACACTGTGCCTTTAATATTGACATCCTTTATGTAAACACTTCACTGGTGCTTTATTATTGTTTATAAGTGAGCTGTTTTTGTCTTGAAGCTGATGATGACAAAATTCAATAGAATAATAAATGTTAAATAGCGCCACAATGTGAACTAAACTTAGCCTTGGAGTTAGCTTTTAGCTCCGAGACACAAACACCTATCTTTACGAGCACAGAAGTATCCTTCAGGGACGTATATGTGGGGATTATCACTTAAACTAGAGCATTTGAGTAAATTATGTAATACATAAACTCAGCCGATTGCTGTTTTGACATTAGACCTTCGGGTTTTTTACCATTAAAAGTTCTCATTCTGTGGCTGACTATACTTTACTTGTACTGCTAAACTCAGAGTGTATTTGTACAGTCAACTAGAGCAGGAATTTATTTGAATTAATTCCTTCCGTAGAGCTACTCACTGATACCGTACAGTTTGACAACATTCTTTTCTTACAACGTATTTTCAATAGGCCTGCATGTATTTAGTTTCTTCCCAACGATGTACTTACACACATGCAATCAACAAGAGCAACAAGTTTCTCAATTCAATCCTTTCATAAAACTTTGATCCATCTCAAAATCTTCAGTCACAAGTCGAGGGTCCAGGCCCACTTTGCCAAGAAAGAAAGTACCGCTCAACAAACAAGAGCTGTTCAAGTTAAGCAGTGTCCAACAAGTCACAATACCCCGCCGCCCCCCACTCAAACAGCTGAAATGTGCAGTCGGGTTGATAAAAGTGGACTTGGACTGGCGCTCCTCGTTCCTCTGATGTGTCTGCTGCCTTGTGTTGTGTCATGTTGACTAATGTTGTTGGACAGCGGGCGCTCTCCCCAATGGCAAAGTCCCTCCATTAGTCTCTGTCACAGTCCAGCTGCAGCCGAGCCTATCTCAATGATAAGAGCGCCGCACACTTCATCATATGGCCCAGCTAAACGACTCGAAAGGGGGCCAATTAGATCCATGCAGCGCTAACAGCAGCCCGGGGCCTTATCGTCTGATCCTCTGACTATAGCATTTAAAGCTCCAGAATAGTACATATGGTACATGCACAAGGCTTCATGGGCACTCATCTGAGCCAATTTGTGCAAACAGACACTCCCCCAGACCCGGGCCTCAACATAATGCTGGGGTCGTATATGGCAGATCAATACACAAAGTACACATTGTATAAAGCTGCGTGAGTCCAGCTTGATGTAGTGATAAAGTCAAAGGAATCATGGGGGGTTTCTTGGAAAAATTATAAAAACTGATAAGAATCGACAGGGTTTACTTGCAGCCATGTGCACTAAAAGGCGTGCCATTAATGCTTTTCCTGGAAAGCACCACAGTATGGTATAAAAGGAAATATATTATGCAACAATTATATTGTTATTAGCCTTTAAATATGCTCTTGAGTACCTTAAGTTTGGCATTTCATGTTTTAGAACTGAACATTTTTTAAAACAAAATGAACATCGGTATCTGGTTCTGTTTGCCCAGGCACATACTGAGAGTAGGCTGCATAGTGCTTACATAAGCATGACATGCGTTCATCAGGAATGATGTAGAAGATCTGAAAAATCTTTAGTGATCGAGGGAGTTCAGCAGGGAGTGTTTTTGACTGACTGTTGGAGGGAGGAGATTTTCTAGCCAGCATTCCTCAAAATGGTGTGAATAAGGGTTGGGCGATATGGCAAGACATTAATATTACAATTTTCTTGAAGCCTGCAGTGCACGCTACAGAGGTCAAACCAAACAGCCACTCCGGAAGAGAATGCACCAGACATCTTAAAGCCAATAACCACCTCTTTGAAGACAGTGGAGTCCAGATCCTGCGGAGAAGAGACGGTTTGAGAGAGGAGTCAAAGAGGCTGTATTCGTCGGGAAACACAATCCATCTCTGAACAGAAATGGAGGAAGATACAACCTGTCACCCATTTACACCTCCATTATCAGGCCCAAACAAAGGAAACAATGGTGCTAATCAGAGTATGCTAATAGGAGAAGGATGATCCATTAGGGACATGAAAGATTATACAAAATATGACTCAGGTGACCTTAGAATAGGTCAACAGACTGAATTAACAACAGATACTCCTGGCTGGAAACAAGTAGCTTATGTTAATTTCAGTGTCTCGTTCAGACAGATATAAGGCCGTGACGCAACAGTTCTCTGTCAAATGAACTGAAGAAGCAGCTCAGATGAGTGCTGAAACTTTTAACAGAATTTAAATTTCATTTGCAATCTCATCTCATCTCCAAGGGACGACAAGGTTGTTAGGTTTACAGATAAGCATGAGTTCAGGTCACAATGTAATCATAAATATAACCGTGACAGTTGTAGAAGCTAATTCCTATTTCAATTTTTGTAAACCTACATGAAAGTTCTTGTTTAGCCCGGCTGTTTGTGCTGTTCATTTTCTTCAGAAAGTGAAGGATGCTAACATGTCAGACAACAGAAAGGAAAGAAAATGAAGGAAGTCCCTGTTGTTTGGTCCTGATGGCAGTAATTGTGGATAATGGTTAAATTATGGCCTCATAGAGTGCCACATTTTACTTTGCCTAGTTTGACTTTGAACACGGATCTCACTAAAAATCATTAGTCACTGCTTTCACTGAAAAAACTGCTTTGTCATATTACTATATAAATTATCACAGTTATATTGAATCTGTTGTTTTGTGACTTTAATTGCCACTCGGTAGAGATTGTTGAGCGATTTGGGATAGTGACACAGTTCCTTCCCCGGCTTATGAAGAAGGAAGTTTATTAGAACAATACACAATGGAACAACACCACAGTGAAGAATGAAATGAGGAAATTGTCTCCTTTTGTCCATTTATAAAGACTTTTTTTAAAATTATAGTTTAATTATGGCAGTTTTCCAAAATTTGAGCACAATAAGCTGAGCATTGTGTAGCAGGTACGCTTACTATGGAAAGTTTTTGTTGTAATAAAGAAATCAAGGGCCTTGCTACTTCCTGGGTATGATGTTAAACTGCACCAGGACCTGGGGAACGATGTCATGAGAAAGCCACTGCTGTATTTCTTCTCCAGCATAACCATGGAATCATTTTCTGTTTCTCGACTGAACGTAAACGGGTCCTGCTTTGGTAGGCAGCGGCGTCGGACTGGGGGGGTAAAGGGGGCTGGTTTCCCGGGGCCCAGAGCAGGGAAGGGCCCTCAAAAAGCATGCAGGTTTTTTGTCAGGATTTTTCTACACTTTAAACTACTTTTGCTGTAATAATAGGCATTAAGAGACTAAATACAATTATTCATTTGATCTGAGGGCCCCCATCTCCTCTTACAAAAGGAAAATCATTGTTCACATATTAAACATGTTAAGTTGTTAACAAGTAAAATTAGTGATTATAATTTGCAGTTAGTGTATTTTCTTATTCTACTAATATGTTTCGAGATTGTGAAATTGGTCTGGTATTTATTGCAAAAACAAACAGGATGTATCATAATATAAGCTGGTATTTACACAGGTCATCTAGAAATTTAAATTTTCTGTATATGGTCTAAGTCTATTTTGTTTTATTCTTAACTGTATGCATGCCTTCTTTTATATATTTAGCTACTACTGTATTCATTGTTATATGTTGCACCTTCTGCCAAAGAAAGTTCCTAGTTTGTGAATTTTGTTCATTGACAATGGCAATAAACCTTTTTCTGATTCTGATAAATCAAAAATAGAAAAGTTATAGTAAATGGAAAAAAATACAATAATAACCAAACTTGGGGATGCACAAATCATACAAAGTTATGTATTAGGGGCCCACCAAGAAGGTTTGTACCTGGGGCCCAGAAATTGGTGCTACGTCCCTGTCGGTAGGGACTGTCATGTGTCCCAGGTGACACTGGACTGTCAAACCGTGACTGTGGAGGACAAATGTGTCATCATTTTCACCTTCACGTCCACACTACACACCAAAGCGGACAGTTAGAAAACATTTTCAAAATAGACGGACAGGAGAGTCGAGACTGACACGAGAAAATCTTTGCATTCATCTTGCCCTACAGAACATCATCAGAGATCTGGATTTCCTTTTTGCCCCAAATGAAGCATCTGAAAACCAAACGGTGTACTATATTTTTTGCAGTACTACACAAAACTGTATTAATTTTTGTCTATACCAGTGCTTCATACTATTGCATTAGCACTGCGGAGAGCTGATTGTAGCATCATTATCTAAACAGATGCAAAGACCTTGCAAATCTGCTCTGTCTTAAACGTGCATTATGACATTTTTTTCTTTGTTTTTGGTAAGATTTGGATTCCAGAATGTGAAATAAGTAACTTTTATGACTTATTATCAGCACCAACTTACTGAAAAAGAGTTTAATTCTGCTTATTATTTATTGTAGCTCCTTGAGTTTCAGCCAGTGTGCCAGAAACACTAGTGTGCCTTGAGGTTTTGCCAGGTGTGCCTTGAAAATAATATTCAATTTGAGTTAACAGATTCACAAATGTAATGTAATTGATTAATTTACCATTTTGGAGTGTCCCGAGCAACTTCTGCACCAAAAACGAGGGCAAAACCATCACTATTTCCAAATGTAAAGAACAAGACAGTGGCACAGACATTATTTACCATATATTTTTAACTAAATGGTCTGATTTGTTAATTTTGTGCAGGGAAAGATCATTCCTAGATCATTACTACTACTGTTAGCAGGGTCCCTCACACAGCGTTTAACGTGGACATTTAACACAGATAACAAATACAACCTTTTGTGTGTGTGAACACAGTTTTCCACGATCACGCTTCTCTTTTATTTTTCACACAGGTGCAGGCCATTCATAATTTTTGGATCCGTTCACGTGACAGAACAAACACATGTCATTGGCTGCAACACAGCATGTGAAATAAACAATACTAATGAGAGCACATCTCTACACCCCCACTTGCTCACATTTTAAGAATCCATTAGTGATAATAAACACAGTCAGGCCTATACACCTTTAACATAAATATTCATATTACATACCAAACAGAAACATTTCAGACTTCAATAACTTTAGTTTGGTTGTTGGTTTTGTTAGCAAATCTGCAACCATCTGATCAGTGGGACAATATTCCAGGTTAATCCTGCCTTCATTTAACATGGATCTCACAAAATGATATTTGATATCCACATGTTTACAGCGTTGTCTGTGCACAGGATTCTTTGCTAAAGCTATAGCTCCTTGGTTGTCCTCAAAAATTTTACATCTATATATGCGTCCATCAAAACACTCTAAGAGCTGTTGCAAATACATACACTCTTGTATGGTCACAGCCAAAGCCATATACTCTGCCTCGCAGGTGGACAGTGCTACAGTAGGCTGTCTTTTAGTTTTCCAGCAGACTACTGGTCCATCTTTGTTCAGACTAATGCAATAGCCTGTTGTGCTTTTTCGGTCACTCACATCAGCAGCCCAATTAGCGTCACTATAGGCGTACAGCACATTATCATCTCTGTATTTTCTGAAACATAGTACTTTGTCTTGGTTACCTTTTAAATAGCGCAGAGTGTGTTGTACTGTGGCCTTGTACACGTTGCCAGATAGATTAAACTACCGACTGCCTCCCTGTATTTTTGGACATCTTCCATCTCCTCAGCATCATCACTGTAGTTCAATTTCTGTTCACAGGGGGTAGCTCTGACTTTACAATTTTGCATATCAAATCTGTCCAGTATTTTGTCAACATACTTGTGCTGTGACATCTTGATATAATCATCGGTTTGCTCAAAATCAATGCCCAGAAAGTGTGTTAATCTTCCTAACTCTTTCATGCTAAATTTGGTTTTGAGCATTTCTTTGACACGTATCAGAATGTCTTCATCATCAGTGGCAATAATTAGATCATCAACCCAAATGATTATATACACTCTTTCATTGTTATTTACTCTGCTATACACACAATGATCAGCTGGGTTTTGCACAAAGTCATTTTCACACAGGTAGTCATGTAACATTTTGTTCCAGTTGCGCCCTGATTGTTTTAGCCCATACAGGGACTTCTCTAATTTACACACCAGTCTGTCATTTTGTTTGTCTTTCTGATCAGGCTTCACCTCGTAACCTTCAGGCTGTTCAATGTAAATGTCACATTCAATAGGTGCATGTAAATAGGCTGTTTTCACATCCATCTGGTGGACTATTAGATTCTCCTGAGCTGCTTTTTGTACCAGCACCCTGATGCTGGTCATGCTTGCAGTGGGAGAAAACGTCTCCTCATAGTTCACGCCTTTCTTCTGACTGTACCCTTTAGCAACATATCGGGCCTTGTATTTATTTGATCCATCAGAGTTCTTTTTGAGTGCATAGACCCATCTACCCCCCACTACATCTTTGCCCTGTGGTAAGGTGGTCAGGGTAAATGTTACATTGTCTGTTAATGATTGCATTTCTTCATCCATTGCACTAACCCACTCTCTTGCATCTGGTGACGTTACAGCCTCTTTATAGGTTTGAGGTATGTTACACAAAAGTCTGTAACAATAGTCTATATTAGTTAGGTCATCCTCAAAACCGCAAACATAGTCACCAAAATAATCAGGCTTCTTCCTCTGTCTTTCAGGATATCGCCTTTGGTCAGGAAGTTTTTCATCACTTTCTATTTGTGATTGGTCCAGTTTATTGTTCACGGTTTGCATTTGATTATCATTCTGCTCTATGACCTCTTGTTTTTCAGCTATATGTGGACAAACAGGTGGCGTTTTAACTGCCTGTCTGTTGCCTACAAAATCTTCCACATCAGCATCCAGCACTTCTGCATTTGTTCTGGAGACAAACTCCACAAGTCTGTGTTTTTGCACTTTTCCATTGCTGGGATAGTACACAAAATAGGCCGGACTATTCTTGTCATATCCAACAAAAAGTCCTCTCTCACTCCTGGAATCCAACTTTCCTTTTTGATGTTTGTACGCATAACACAACTGACCAAACTTCTGCATCCTGGACACATTAGGCTGTCTGCCAGTCAGCATGTAGAAAGGAGTCTGTTTAGTACGATTGCTGAAGCATCTATTCCTCACTACAGCAGCTGTCTGGACAGCATAGGTCCATAACATCTTTGGTAGCCCACTCTGAATGAGCATGGGCCCATAACCTGTTAGCAGGGTCCCTCACACAGCGTTTAACGTGGACAGGCTCTGGCTATGTGGCCTCTGGTGCCGCACCTGTAACAGGCAATGTCTAAATTGGCGCTATCTGTTGCGCTCTCTCGTGCGCGTCTTGTGCCAAACTGCGCTTTCGCCTTCATTATATTATCTTCAGACGCAGCTGCGCGCATATTCTCAATGTCCTCATAACTCCGCAGCTTTGTCTTAAACTCAGAAAAAGTCATTTTATCTTCGCTTTGTGAAATATGTATGGCAAACGGCTTAAATGTCTCTGGCAGCCCCTTCAGCACCATCGCTATTAGAAGTCCGTCACTGAGCGCCTCACCCGCACTTCTTAAAGCGGTGATCGCAGTCTCTGCTCTAATGACAAATTCAGTGACATTCTCCATCGGCGACTTCTGTAGTGACGTTAACTGTGTGTACAAGTTAATTACTCTGGGCTTCCCTTTGCCAGCATAATATTCCCGGAGAATCTTTAGCGCCGCGCGCCCGTCATCCGCAGCGTCGCGCATCACCAGCGACAGGCTCTTGTCATCCAAAAATTGAATGAGCTCCGCGTACGCCTCGGCATTCTTCTCCTCATCCTCTTCATCGTCTGGACCGGGGTGGTTCAGAATAGTGTCCTTCAAACCCTGGAGACAGAGGTGGCCCAAAAACTTTGTCTCCCACAACTCGTATCCTTTCTCGTCACCATCAAATACAAGTCTGCCCCACCGGCTTGGTGTCATGTCCTTTTCTTTTCTGCTCATTCTTGCAGTCTTCTTGCAGTGGCCAAACTCAGGTGCACGCTTTCACCGTCGCGACATTCACCTTCCACCGCTCATCAAACTGTGTCAAAATACTCTGGGCCCATAACCTGTTAGCAGGGTCCCTCACACAGCGTTTAACGTGGACATTTAACACAGATAACAAATACAACCTTTTGTGTGTGTGAACACAGTTTTCCACGATCACGCTTCTCTTTTATTTTTCACACAGGTGCAGGCCATTCATAATTTTTGGATCCGTTCACGTGACAGAACAAACACATGTCATTGGCTGCAACACAGCATGTGAAATAAACAATACTAATGAGAGCACATCTCTACAACTACTACTACTTGACTATCAACATATCGTTCAATAAAAAAACAAAGGGAACAGTCATTTTGGGAGGTCCGATATTAATCGTCTGTACTTTTTCTCTGGGTTAGTAAGGGACTTTCTGTTATTTTTCTGTGCTACAGTAAGATTTGAGCTGTGGACGGTTGAATAAATAACTGATTAATTTTAAGTTAAAACAAAGTACTTAAGTGTTTAATTCTGCTATTTATTTATTGCTCCTCATGTTTTTTTGACAATATAGTGCATTTAGAGTAGTTTTTTGGGGTTAACTTGTGTTGTGTGTTGTGTAGAGTAAATTAACTTTCATATTATCGTTTCTTCAGAAATATATCGCTCTGCAAAATGTGTTATCATGACAGGCCTAGTTTCAGAGCTGAAATTGCTGTTGTTTATGTTATTTTTTTCCTTTTTTTTATTTTTCCAACCCATTTTTCTAAGACATTTATAGCTGGAAAAGAGGGTGTAGACATCTGGCCTTGGTGAAAAATGTGACCTGCTTGTGATAGCATGCTATTATCGTTCCTTTAAAGGGGACATATCATGCAAAATCTACTTTTTTGGCCCTTAGGTACCTTTTATTGTGTACTGTGGGTGTCTGGTAGTGGCTAAAAGTTGAAATTAATCACTTAAGTAGCTGCAGAGATATATTTATATAAATTTTGCAACATATTTCTCAGTTCGTTCGAATATCCGCATTATCTGTTACGTATTTTTATCTATCACGTCACAGCGGAACTACTAAACAAGGTCAAGAGCTTCCGGCAGAGACCGCCATCTTTATTTTCCTCGTAGCGATTTTGTAGTCCAAGCACAAAGATGTCAAAGGTGCGAGTGGACAAGTTAAAATGCTCTGTTCTTGGTTGTGTTACCAGCACAACTCATTACACCGACCGCCTGCATCCGAACAACTGAGATCGGCTGGTTACGTTTTATTTTTCGTGGTAATGTACCACCGACAGTGGGGAAAGTTCAGTTTGTGTGCTAAGCACTTCAAAGAGGAGTGCTTCAGTAACCTCCGCCAGTACAACGAGGGATTTGCTCAAAGATTGCATTTGATCGAAGGGTCAGTTCCTTCGGTCTATGGAGATGACGATATAGTGGAGCGGTAAGTCAAGAAACGCTGAAACACTGTTTATTAGACCTATTCATTCTTTACCTGTGTTCTGTCCATTTGTGAGGGATTAGCATTACACCTGTAGCTGCCCATCTTTTACTCGGCTGTTTTCCAGCTGCTTAGGGCACATGTCTTTATATATACATATAATACATTTATTTATAGGTTTTCATAAGGGAGAACTCACATCAGACTGCTCGTAGCTGACGTTAGCATGTCGCTAGCGTTAGCATGTCGCTAGCATTAGCGCGCAGCAAGCGTAGCCCGCAGCACCTTAACTACACTGACTGACTTGACAGTAGCCTTTTTCCCCGGACTGTTGTTGTAGTAAGATGGTAAAGTGAGGGTCCATTAGACAACCTGTTAACATCTTTCACACACAGTTAAGCTAACGGAGCGCATAGCGAATTACATAGTAGTAAACAAACCATTGCGATGCAGCCATTTGAAGTCTTTGCTGCGGAGGATCGTCTTCTTCGATTTCTTCTTGGTCTGTGTCAGACTCTGGCTCGTACATGGAAGGCTGGATGTTGATTTCTTCGCTTGTTTCCATTTTTTCGATTGTCATTACGTTTATTTCTAACTTTGGAGAAGTTTTGGATCCGACAGACGGACTGTGTTTGGGACTACAACAATGGCTGAACGGGGCGGAGTCTGCGTGCAATGCGCATGCGCGGGGGTGGGGTGCGAACTAACTCATTTGCATTTAAAGAGACAGTGCCAAAACAAGGCGCTCAAAAGCGCTCCTTACAAAAGGGGTAAAAGAGAGGCATGTAGAAAGAAAATTAGGAGGAATTCAGACTGTAGATTGCAGGTATAGTTTATTTAGACCCCAGGTAAATGTTTTAAATGTTCAAAAGGTGAAAATAAAAGCATGATATGTCCACTTTAATACTTCAATAAAAGCTGTTTCATCGTCTGAAGGTCAAACACGTTACAAATACCGCGACCATCAGCCATTTTGTTCCGTTACTACCAGCTAATATCCTGCTCCAGTATATATATAACATTTTCCCATCCGTTACACCGCGCCTGATGACAAAGCGAGCCATTTTTCTTTGTGATTTAGCTTCAATTTTGCGAGGCCCGCCACATTCCAGCTCACAACACGTATCAACCAAGTGTAAAAGCAGCCGGGAGAAGAAGCACGCGCTATATCATTTTCCCCGTTTCTCATCTTTGCACCTCTGTGGAGTCATTTGGGCTGTTTTCTTTGCTTCCTTTCTCTCTCTCTCGCACTCACATTGCGTTTCATGCTTTTTTTAGGGGACATTACATTGACTTGGAAGCTGAACCAAATCTTAACAATAGTCACTTACTTGCCCGTGAGAAAAATATCCACAAAGGTACCAGAAAATGTACAAAAAATTACCAAAGTTTTCTTTGCCGCGTTATTTATTGATTTACTGTAGTTTTTTCCGAGTCTTCTATTGAAATTCCACTATGTGAATTTATGGTGCGTGTTTTGACAAATTCCTGCCAAAAAATGGAAAAAAATACGGAATTTATTGAATACTTTTCCATCCAACTTGCGAACATTTACACTTTATCCAACACTATGGACTTCTCCTTCACGTGTCAGTATTTTCAGACAAAAAGCCAAGTTTTTTTTTTTCAAAGACAAACAACACATAACACAAACTTTCCTAAAATAAATCAACATTTCTACTTGATTTTTGTCCCGTAAGGATGACAAGTACAATGAAAAGGTGTGTTCCCAATGCGATGGAAAAAAATTCAACATGGACGATTAGGTTTATTTTAAAGTATGTGGCGATTAGATATAATTTCAAAGTTAAGGACATTTGAATACGATTTCTGCCGGTTATTTCAGCATATCTTTCACCATATCTTGAGTCATCCATCTTTTCAAAATACAGACCGAATACTGCTCCCCGTGCATCCTCCTGAGCAATTCTCCCACCTCTTTCGCAAAGTCATCACTTTACAAATGTAACTTAATATAGGTGTAATTCAGATCGAGCTGCTTTCCAGACTCTGTAATGTTTATATTTGTTTGCAATAACCAACTCCAAGTTTTATACAATACATTCTCTTCAAAACAGACTCTCAAATGTTGATTTCCACTAGCTTTTTGTTGGTATTGATACTTTAGGAAACATTTTCAGTTGGTTTAAAAACTTAATAAAACTGAAGAATGATTCAGACTTAGTAACTACTTAATTAGACGTAGTTGTGATAAAGTGGCACTGGTTTTTTGCGTTATTGCTTGAGTGAAGAACGAGGGAAAAGTTTCACTGCTATTACGTGTATTGATTTGGATAAAATGTTCAGTGTTTATGCGCAACAAATCAACTCTGCGCTGTTTCTTTAGACAACTTGAAAATGGCATCTAAGTAGAAGTTATTTGCTTTTGAGATCGGCAGCTCTTTGTAATAATGATAGAACTAGAAGGAGGGACACAGTTGAAACTCCTGGAATAATGTGAATGAATTGACCTTATTCTGTCCCGCCCGCTTTTTGCCACAGATCCACACTCCTGCAGTAAAGGCACATCTGATTTGACAAGAACCTTGTTTCGCAAATGACAAACAAGGAAAAAGTCCCACAGCTAAACTATTATATAAAGTAGATTGACTTGTCTAAAATGTTTAATGTAAGTGTGTGATTTGTGATAAAAGACACTGTAGATTCAATGCAAAGCTTGTGGACTGTGCTTTTATCGCTTAATGCATTTAATTCAGTTTGAAGAAAACAATCTTGCAAAAGCTGTGGTTTGCTGACCACGCGAGACGACAGCGTGCAGTGACTTGTTACCAGACTGGACAATGAGGGACGAACTCCGGATAGCACTCTGAGTGCCTGTGATGCTCACGTTTGAGACAGAGACAAGACATTCAGGAGTGGGTGTGGGCCACACACCCGGTGTAACCTGGTGCGCTGAGCTGCTTTGTCGAGAAGGGTCCGTCTGTGGCTAGGGCGATCCTGATTTGAATCGAAAATGCCCCTTTCCTGTGAGCTTTGCATCAACCAATCAGAGAGAAGCTAACCCTGACCCTAACCCTAAAAAGTTAGATAAACCTGAAGTTCGCTAAATGTAGCTTAAACTTTATTTTGGAATATTTAGAATAAAGGGCTCTTGCTTCTGATGGGGATGTTCCCGTTTTGAGCCAGAACGCCCCTTTTTGGTCGCAGACGGACGATATTGGCTTTGTCGGGGGAGACGAGGAGGACTACGTGGGACGCTACAGATGGAGAGGGGTTCACATGTTCACACAAGGTACTCTGCTTTTATTTTCTCGTGCTCTCTGAGTGAAGTGACCTGGAGTTTTTGGTCCCACCGCACACGAGCGTCGATACAGGCCTGCAACGTAGGGTGTATTTAGATGCTGGCCTTAGCACTTTATTAGCAAGAAATTAACCTGTGATACACCCGGTGAGTCGTGTTGTGTTCTGTGTGCAGTGAAGTTTGCTGTGCATTTCAGTGAAACTTGAAAAACAAAGAACTTTCACTATTAATGTATTTCCTTAAAGGGAGGGTTCTTTTTTATACTTTACCTCGTGTCTGGTGTTAATTTAGTCCTAGAAGTTAGGTTTGATAACATCTCAGTGTTTAGCACTATGGTTTGAAAGTACTACACTGTGACCCAAAGAATTAGTAGTAGTAGATTCTTATTAAACCTTTTAGTACAAGAGTACACTGTAAAAAGAACCAGAGCCCACTCAAGTAATTCATGAGTAAACAAGGGCTAACTACATTTTAGCTAAATGTGTAGTCTAACCTGTCATAGACCAGTGCTTCTCAAACTTTATCAATCGCGACCCCCCCCCAAAAAAATAAATTCACATTCGCGACCCCCAACACAAAAAATAGGCAACACGCTAAGTGATAAATTAGCCTTATATCTAATGTTTGACTTTATTTTGTGACTATAGACCTAGAAAAATAGGCCAACAAATAGGAATCTACATTTACCACTGCATTTGAAGAAAAGAGTTAAGTCTATATCAGTGGTTCTCAAACTAGGGGTCGCGATGATGGGGATGATGGGGAAAAATTGATACAATAGTGTTAACACTATTGTGAAAAATTGATACAATAGTGTTAACACGATTGTATCAATTTTTCCCCATCATCCCCATCATCGCGACCCCTAGTTTGAGAACCACTGATATAGACTTAACTCTTTTCTTTTGCAAATTATTGCTTTTTATTTTCTGTAAATTATTTCCTACATTTTGAACTCCTTTTGTTACTCTTGCATGTTATTTTGTCAATGAATGAATTATAATTTTACTCACCATTTTAAGCTGGTTGTAACACCTGGGTTGTTACCGTGTTCTCCAGCGCCCCCTGCCTGTGAGCTGCGCTGGACACTGGACTGTGAGGACAGAAAAACTAAAGCCTGACACTTTTGTCACTACAGTTTGTTCATGTTTTATGTTGCTCCTAAAATAATTCTACAGAAATATGGATAGAAATGCGTCACGACTCTTGTCCTTTATGTCATTAAATCTAGATAGTTCATCAGCTGTTAGTGCTCCTAACTCTGTGAATAAAAGGCAAATTGAGCTGAAATAAAACCGGCTAAAAGCTTATGGGATGTAGAAGTTTTGCATGGACTCCAAACTGCTTCCAGAGTCGTTAAGCTTTCAGCATTTGCCTGCACTGTCTACACTACGGGCCGTTTCTGTGGTAAGTGTGCATAATATCTCCTTTAATGCATTTTCAACATGCTGCGCACTTGGAATCGTGTGAAGTCATAAAACCAGAGGGAAGCAGAGATACTTTTTAATAAGCATGTGCGGCACTCCGTGAGCCTATAACACTCATGAAATATTCCAATTCTATAGCCTTGGGACACAAACAGACCCAGAAACTGAGCAGGAGCGTACCCATCGAAACGACAGGGAACATATTAGAATGAAATGAACGTTACCGTATGTGTATCGATTATGTATGCTTTCCTCAGCTCTTGTTAAAATGCAGACTCGGGCGGAATTTGGAGTTTGCCGACTTGAAAATTTGACAGCTACAGTAGAGCTGATCCCTAAACATTTGCCCAGCGTTTGAGAATATACTGACTGTACGGCGGCGCTGACGGTGCAGGGGTGAGTGTATTTATATGACAATGGTACGCTGATCATTTAGATTTCACGGAGCGGTGTGTCTGACAGCAGCTGTGAGGAGGCCTTTGTGAGCGCGAGGAGCCGCCAGCCACTGTCAGTGCACACATGTGAACCAGTCAAGTGGAGCTTATATAAGAAAAGGCATGCTTTATTTAACGCGGCAGAGAGACGCGGGATGGAAAAGAATGTGGTTTGAAAAGGCAACAGCTGTGCACGGAACAGAGCGAGCTGAAAGAACAACAGAAATTGAAGTTGATGGTACAGTACAGAGCCCGCCTTTAAGAGTGTGATGTTGTGGGTTAAACACACCAGCTGTAACCTGTGCTCCTAAGGGTTTAAATAGAGTAAAACAGAGGGCCCTGAGTGTCATGTTGTATATAAAGCTTTTATCAAGTGTCTGTAAAATAATATTTAATAAACACATTGACAGATGCATGTTGGGGAAGATGCTCTAACCAATCAGAGCACTTCTCACTGGTTCCAATTCATTGTTCACTTTACATTAGGAGGACCAGCAGTGCCACAGAAAAGCTAATCAGAGAGAACAATTTGCAAAACGTGTTTCTAAAACAATTTGTAAATGCTTGAAGTAATTGATGTTTTTTTTTTAAAATCCACATTAAAAATGTTTTCACTAAAGGTGTCAAATAATATATTAAATGTTCTTTTAAAAATGTTAACACATTTTAAAATAGATTTACCAAGTCATGTTTTAAATATGCTTTAATAAAAGTATTTACATATATGTGCATGAATCATCTTTTTGAACACACTCAAGGTCCTCCATAAAACAGTCTCAACTGAACTCGGGCTGTCGTTATCTGTCATATACTGCAGACACAGCAAACCATAGAGAGCTCTTTTCCAATTTATTTATTCATTCATTCATTTTCTGCCGCTTGTTCCCGTTAGGGGTCGCTGGTGACTGGAGCCTATCCCAATGACTTTGGGCCTTAGGCGGGGTACACCCTGGACAGGGGCCAACTCATTGCAGGGTTAACACATAGACATGGACAGACAACCATTCACTCTCACAATCATTCACTAGGGGCAATTTAGAGTTGTCAGTTCACCTACACAGTCATGTCTTTGGACGGTGGGAGGAAGCTGGCAAAACTGGACAGAACCCATGATCTCCTTATTGGGAGACAAGCACTCAAACCGCTCTGCTACCGTGCACCCCTCAATTGATTTATTTACTTTAAACGGGGACCATGTAAAAAGAACATAAATGTTGCCATTGGATTTGTTGTACCAGAGTTAGCATTAGACTAATTTACATCTGCAGTCCTCTGGTTTTGTTCCTCTGTTAAAGTGAAAAGTAAAATATAACAGAGCTTCACTGTTTAATTTTGCCGCGGAGAGCCTGAGTGTAGTTTATACCTGTTTGCTTCTCTGATGTGCATGTACGCTCATGGATCCATGTGTACGCAAACAAAGGGAGAGAAAAATGTTCATTCAAATGTGACCAAAAATTAGGAATGTACAGTTAATCAATTTTTAAATCAATCAAGATTGTTTCAAATTATTGATGCTGTGCTTGGGGCTTTTTAACTGGTCATACTTTTAATTCACTGTGAGTAAAGCATGTGGCTCGGAGCAGAGATCCAAAGTGTGAGGAAGAAATGTGAGTATTTGCTTGTGTTAAATGACATTAAAAAGTCTGTTTTGTTTATAATCATGAAATTAAACTGAAAGTCATTTTATTTGTTTTAAGTTAGAATTGGCTTAGTTGCCAGCTGCGAAAAAGCATTGCATACGCTTTTGAGATGATTGAAATAGTTCAATTCTCTCGTGTGCTTTTAACATCTGTCCAGGGACTGCACATGAAAAATGGCATATTTACATGTAAATGTGGATTAATATGCACTGTCCCTGAAATCAATAAATAAATAAAATAAAAATAAGCAAATTGTAATTAAAGGTGAATTTGTACTGCTAAACTAAACATGGATCCGGCTCACAATTGCAGTGGCTTTGACCTAATTGGCCTGAGGAATAAGAGCAATCGGGAGCGAGAGGAGGCAGCAGAACGCACAAGTAAAGCGCTCAGTGACTGTGAATGGGCCGAGTGAACAGACGGAGGAAAGAAAAGGATAGCGCCACGTTTAATGAGAAATGGCAAAAGCGTCACGGTTGGTTAACGTTTGCAGAACAACAACAAACTGCAAAGAGTGAGATGACTCTGTTTGGGCTGAGCAGGTACTACAGTATACACATAATTAAACACTTACTACCAGCCTACTATTTCCTGTTGGAGATGTAGTATTGTACATTCTGGTATTCACAATAAACAGGTACAGAGTATTACCGAAAGGTTTGGCCAGTCAAAGATGAATTAGTTGCCACTTTTGATGATGAACGTTCAGTTTATACAATTCTGTTCAGAGTTACGCATACAGATACTCTAACTCATGTTTTATAGATGGACTTTGGAAGTGCTGTTCTCTCATCAAGTTTTTACGTTACATCCCTCAAAGTAGTTAAAGCTGCTATACCTTATTTTCAAATTGTAAACGGAGGGAATCATTCCAACTAGTTTCTAGCTCTTACAAACCCACGGCGCGGAGTACAGTTTTTGTAGAGCTTTTTCAGACAATAAAAGTAGAGGAACGACCAATCAGAGCGCTGCATTCAGCTCTTACTTCTGGCTTGAAGAGAAATAAAATACTTTACTACATGCAGGCGCGAAGACGCTTCGTTTTTCAAGTCACGCTTTTACAATATACACAAAAACACAACATTTACTGATTCACAATTTAAAAAGTCAGGTTCCCCAACTTTAAAGGTCCCATAACATGCTAAATCGACTTTTCAGAGGTTTTAACCTTCCTACAGTGCTATTTGGGCCTCGTATGTGTGCCCAAAGTGGTTTTTTGATTGATTCCCGCATGTTTTCGCTAGAGAACTGTCTTTTCCATCCCCCTCGGCTGAGCAGCAGACGGGGGCTCATCCCATGGATGACGCGGCTTCCCATGGATGACGCGGTGTTTAAGCCACGCCTCCAGGAAGTGCGCAGCCGCAGAATAAAAACAGCTAATGCTAATGCTACACAGTAATTACTACACGATGGATACGACAGATAGAAGAGTTAGCTTGTTATTTACCAAACGGCAACGTCCGTCGTCGAGGTACTGGAGCACGTCAAACTCCAGGTCAGATCCAGGACGTAGGACTCAGCACGACGCACCGTCAGGATGGATAAAATGTTTTATTCCCGTGTTTGTGTATCGCTGTTTACCGGAGCACACGGCGCATGCGCACTATCTCCGCTCTAGGCTTCGGCACGAGTTGGGCGGCGGAGGCGCGCGAGTTGGGCGGGGGAGGCAGGCTCCTCTCTGTTCGGGGGGGTCAGATCTCAGAGTGAGCCGTTTGCTTTTGCAAGGAGGGGGGCCAGTCCAAGAAATGGGTGTTTTTTGGAAACTGTTACGGTTATGGATATTACACAACGCAAAATTTTATCAACAAAGCCCTTAGAATAGACTGTGTAAAGGGCAAAATAGCAGAATATGGGACCTTTAAGTGAAAAAAGTCACTCACTGGAAAAATCTGAACAAAGCATTGATGCAGGAACAATGTGGGATATGTCAAAAAAAAGCGCATTCGTCCAAAAATACAAAACAAAACCCAAACGTACTTTCACTTACATCATTCTAAATTTCTTTCTTAACTTTTTCTGTCAGCACACAAACCAAACATATAAATCAAAACACAATATGAAAGCTTTTTCAAGATATCTACGTATAAAAGTTTAAAACTGACATCTCGTTTTTTTTTTTCCATTGACCTCGCTAAAACTTTGAACAAAACGCAGAGAAAATGATTCCTAAAGTGATTTTTGTTGATGAGGCTCATTAGTCCAGCAGCTTGCGTCACTCATTGATGTATAAAACAGCTTTTTAATTATTATTTTTTATCTCTGCCTTAAGCAAAAAGTTAAGCTGAAGAGCAGCCTAAACATTTCAAATCACCGGTAGTCATTTTTTATTCCTGACAAAGCGTTTCGAGCTGGCGTGATGAAGGCTCGGCACCATATGGAACACACACAGAGGCTATTACATGCTGTTTGACCAAATATGAATTATGCAGAAGAACCCTCAACTTTAAATGGATTCTGAATATGATTAAGCGCACCACACTCGCTTCTGATTGGTTCCCCTTGATGTAAACGGTCCGAAATCAAAAGACGCGAGCAGACCTTGAATGACACCAGAGCGCTATGGTCGGAGCGAGTGAGCGCGGTATACGTGATGTGAGATGAGAGAACACGCTTCGAGGCGCTATGTGGAATACGCAAAGCCACGGAGTTTCTTTTCCGTCATGGGGCGTTTCAGTGCCGGTGAACTGTACGTTAAAACCTGCTTATTTTGTTCCATATATGCACTAAAGTCATCTTAACAGAGGGTCAGGGCTGAAAAAAAATCAATACCCTTGATACTTATTGATGTAAAGTACTTTCAAAATTAGTATTGATACTGAAAAACATAAAAAATGCATCACTTTATATTAACTACGCCGTAATTTGCCTTAGTTTATTAAGCATGATTCAAGCTTAGTAGCTACTTCATTAAGGTTCGATTTAGGGATTAGGGCTAGAGTTTAGTAGTTCTCAATTCTATTCTGATTTAAATTTAAAGGTCCCATATTCTGCTATTTTCCCCTTTACACAGTCTATTCTAAGGGCTTTGTTGATAAAATTTTGTGTTGTGCAATATCCATAACATAACAGTTTCCAAAAAACACCCATTTCTTGGACTGGCCCCCCTCCTTGCAAAAGCAAACAGCTCACTCTGAGATCTGACCCCCCCGAACAGAGAGCAGGCTGCCTCCCCCGCCCAACCCGCGCGCCCCCCCCCCTCCCAACCCGTGCCGAAGCCTAGAGCGGAGATGGTGCGCATGCGCCGTGTGCTCCAGTAAACAGCGACACACAAACACGGGAATAAACCTTTTATCCGTCCTGACGGTGCGTTGTGCTGAGTCCTACGTCCTGGATCTGACCTGGAGTTTGACGTGCTCCAGTACCTCAACGACGGACGTTGCCGTTTGGTAAATAACAAGCTAACTCTTCTATCTGTCGTATCCATCGTGTAATTACTGTGTAGCATTAGCATTAGCTGTTTTTATTCTGCGGCTGTGCGCTTCCCGGAGGCGTGGCTTAAACACCGCGTCATCCTTGTGAAGCGCGTCATCCTTGTAAGGAGCCCCCGTCTGCCTGCTCACCCAAGGGGGACGGAAAAGACAGTTCTGTAGCGAAAACATGCAGGAATCAATCAAAAAACCACTTTGGGCACACATACGAGGCCCAAATAGCACTGTAGGAAGGTTAAAACCTCTGAAAAGTCGATTTTGCATGTTATGGGACCTTTAAATCACTCTGAATTAAATCTTTATTCATACTTTATTAAAGAAAGAATACGTGTAGTTATTATAGGGTTTTGTCAGGGTAAGAGTTAGAGATGTTATCAAAAAATAACTTATATAGAGCTCATTGTAACTTTTTTTTAGAATGATCTTGATCTTTATAAGAACTAGTTGAAGAATTTCATTAATTTATGATGTTAATTACATTCTGCAGGAAAAAAAAATCTAAATTGAGTTTGAATTAGGACTATTTTAAACCTTGCATTAGAGCCGTGTAATCAATTTTTAATCAAATCATGATCAAAACGCATTAGATTGCAATATTAATGATGAGGAGCGGAGGCAAGGAGTTCAGATTTTGGAGGACTATGAAGTCGTTTTTTCTGCTAAATGTACACTATAATTGATTGGAAAGTCCTGAATAGATGTCTCTCTTTGTATTTTTTACCGGTTTCATCTCTTCGAGTTTAGATGGGCGTGATTGACAGGTGGATGAGCCAATCAGGGACACGCATGGTTCATCCGTATCTGAACAAACATGGCAGCAAAGGAAAAATCATTGCGGATTTATGTGGAAGCACACGCGAAGAACTAAACTAATCTTTTGTTTCACATGCATTACGGAAATAAACTAATCTGATTGCACCGTTCGGTTTGAGTTTGGCTTTAACCGTGACGGAGGGAGTGGTGTCCAGACTCACAAATTCTGGATCCCAGGCATGCACAACATACATTCTGGTATAGGTTTACTGTCATACTGTAAGGGTTAACATTCCAAGCAAACAATAAATATCTTCACTCTTAGCAGACAACCCACCACGAAAGTTAAAACTTGCACCTCTAAATGGCACAAATTAAAGTCTATATTGTTCATTTTCTTGATCCTTAAAATCAATAGCCACATTATTTGTATTTAATAAGTTCTGGACTAGATCGATGTGAGCAAGTTAGACACAGGACATTAAACTGTCCCTCCTTTCCATCTGTCAAAGGTGATCTTTCCAGTCTGACACTAATACACATATTGTCGATAGAGATCCATTATAAACAAGACAATGACTGTGAACTAGACAGTTTAAAGTAATAAGAATGCCATACAGAGTCCATGACATTCACATCACAAGAACACTGAAAGTTAAAGACTATTTTGATGTGACCTTTAAGTTCTGGAATAATAAAATAGATGAGATTCGGAGCTCTCCAAATCAAATCCGCTGTCATCTGTGACATCATGGGCATCAACACAGTGGGACGCCACTGTGCTTTTGTAATCACGGCACAGCAGACGAGTCACGTCATCCATGTTGTAGAAAAAATGCATTGGCATAAGATTTTATTGTACAATATCCAGTGTTGCACAACAGCCAAATGGATTAATTTCTGACACTCCTATGCCTCTCCTCACCCGTCCCCCCAATTAACACTGCTTCCTCTAATAGACAAGGTTTTGAGGACTTTTCTCCACTCAAAAGATATGTTTTTTTAATTATAGATGCCAGAGGCAGGACCAAACATGGACCGGCCTCTTGCTGGTCCCAGAGTCAGGACTAAACATGGACCGACCTCCTGCTGGTGCCAGAGTCAGGACTAAACATGGACCGACCTCCTGCTGGTGCCAGAGTCAGGACTAAACATGGACCGACCTCCTGCTGGTGCCAGAGTCAGGACCAAACATGGACCGGGCTCCTGCTGGTGCCAGAGTCAGGACTAAAACATGGATCGGCCTCCCGCTGGTGCCAGAGTCAGGACTAAACATGGACCGGCCTCCTGCTGGTACCAGAGTCAGGACAACATGGACCGGCCTCCTGCTGGTGTCAGAGTCAGGACCAAACATGGACCGACCTCCTGCTGGTGCCAGAGTCAGGACAACATGGACCGGCCTCCTGCTGGTGTCAGAGTCAGGACCAAACATGGACCGACCTCCTGCTGGTGCCAGAGTCAGGACAACATGGACCGGCCTCCTGCTGGTGTCAGAGTCAGGACCAAACATGGACCGGCCTCCCGCTGGTGCCAGAGCCAGGACTAAACATGGACCGGCCTCCTGCTGGTACCAGAGTCAGGACAACATGGACCGGCCTCCTGCTGGTGTCAGAGTCAGGACCAAACATGGACCGACCTCCTGCTGGTGCCAGAGTCAGGACAACATGGACCGGCCTCCTGCTGGTGTCAGAGTCAGGACCAAACATGGACCGACCTCCTGCTGGTGCCAGAGTCAGGACAACATGGACCCGCCTCCTGCTGGTGTCAGAGTCAGGACCAAACATGGACCGACCTCCTGCTGGTGCCAGAGTCAGGACCAAACATGGACCGGCCTCCTGCTGGTGCCAGAGTCAGGACTAAACATGGACCGGCCTCCTGCTGGTGCCAGAGTCAGGACTAAACACGGACCGGCCTCCCGCTGGTGCCAGAGTCAGGACTAAACACGGACCGGCCTCCTGCTGGTGCCAGAGTCAGGACTAAACATGGACCGGCCTCCTGCTGGTGCCAGAGTCAGGACTAAACATGGACCGGCCTCCCGCTGGTGCCAGAGTCAGGACTAAACATGGACCGGCCTCCTGCTGGTGCCAGAGTCAGGACTAAACATGGACCGGCCTCCTGCTGGTGCCAGAGTCAGGACCAAACATGGACCGGCCTCCTGCTGGTGCCAGGGTCAGGACTAAACATGGACCGGCCTCCTGCTGGTGCCAGAGCCATCATTTCAGTTTTCTGCAGCTAAACTCTGGACTCCCTGAAGATGAGAGACAGGCCTTTATTCTGACAATGTTCAAATCTAGGCTCAAACAATTGTATATTTTTCATTCATTTTCTACCGCTTATTCCCGTTGGGGGTCGCGGGTGATTGGAGCCTATCCCAGTGACTTTGGGCCTTAGGCAGGATACACCCTGGACAGTGGCCAACTCGTCACAGGACTAACACAGAGAGACAGAGACATGGACAGACAACCAATTCACTCTCACATTCACATGGACAATTTAGAGTTGTCAGTTAACCTACACAGTCATGGCTTTGGACGGTGGAGGAAGCCGAAGAACCCGGAGAGAACCCACGGTAACACGGGGGAGGACATGCAGACTCCACCCAGAGAGATCGTGTGATGTTGGGTGGTCCAGGATTCGAACCCACAATCTCCTTATTGAGTAAAACGCACTTTGAATTGCTTTGGGTACAAATTGTTGTTCTTCAAATAAACTTGCGTTGCCTTGTATTGTGATCTTGCTACCACCAGCTGTACATTGACTTTTGCTTTCCATTCGTTGCGATCCTCAGTCATTACGATGCAGCGCACAGGAGATATTTGAGGATGTGCTCACATACAGGCAAATGCTGATACTTCTGAATACACAACAGCAAATGATGTGGGCACAGCACTTTTAGATTAACCCTCCCAAATAATGTGAGAGAAACTTGTTTACTGAAGAGGCTCCTCTTCCACGTGAACTCTCTGTGAGCCCTGAGTCACTTCACTTTGGGTGGAATGGGGACAGTGTTTATGGTGACTTTACTGTCTTATAATGTGATACAGTAATGAATGATGTGCTTCATATTGGAGTGACTAAATAATGGGTGTTTAATTACGAGGACCACGACCTCAAGCCTCTCGACGAAGTGCTATCTGAAGACTGGCTTGGAGGTTCTGAGGAGGCCGTCGTTAATCGTATTCGCCTGAAAAACTGAAGGAATGAGAAGCAGAAGAAAAAAAAAGGGAGGGTTGGATGGGGACAAAGGTCTGGCCTTCTCCGGCGAAGAACAAAACCAAATGTATCTTAAACAAAGACAAAACATAAGTCATGGTTAAAGCTGGGGAACCTCATTTTCACACCACAAAAGGAGGAAGTTCAGGTTGGCACATTGTTAATATTTTCATGTGTTAGAACAGCTTTCTTCTGACAGGAAGTGAAGCTGAGGTGGACCCAAGCGCAGCCAATCACAGAGCTGCATTCGGCGCTCTCTTCCTGGAAGTTGAAGAAAATACTTCATTATTATTTTGTTAGCGCTGGAAACGGCTGCTTCTTCTGGAATTTCCCCATTGTGGGACAATTAAAGGATCTCTCAATCTCAATCTCAATCTCAATTAGCTCCAGTGGTCTCATTGTGCTGCTTTTACAATATACTCTTCAGGACAAGGCTATTCAGTTTAAGGCCACGATCTTCCTAATAGGACAAACATTCGTTTCTTTTGTTTACTGTGTGGGGTTTTCATGTTCTCCCTGTGTCTGCGTAGGTTTCCTCCGGGTGATCCACAAAAAACATGTACAGTAGGTGTGAGAATGAGAATGTGTTTGTGAGAGTGAATGCAGGACGGTTGAAAACTAGTCCATGGCTAACTCCGGAGTAGCATGTTTATTAACATGTACTGTCCTGAAATAAGTTTAAAAAAATAATACTGGTTTATTTCTGGGTTAGAACTACTTTGGACCTGATTTAGTTTGATTCTGCGTTAGACTTGGTTTGGTCCTGGTTTAGACCTGGTTTGATTCTGGGTTAGTTCTGGTTCAGACCCGGTTGGAATTGTCCTAGTCCTATAATTCTGGTTCAGTCGTGGATTAGCAATTTTGTAGAATAATGTTTGTAAAGCATTTTGGATTTGACTCAGTTTGCACCTGTAACTGACAAAACTGTCCAAGAGATCATCACCAGTCTGAGTTCTTCTACATGCTGCCTTGATGTGTTACCCACCAGATTTCTAAAGTCTGTTCTGAGCACTTTGTTAACACCACTCACTCACATAGTTAACATGTCGCTTCAATCTGGAACATTCCCAAGGGCCTTGAAAACTGCGGTCATTAAGCCTCTCCTAAAGAAGAGCAGTCTTGATGCCTCAGTACTGAAAAATTATCGGCCCATCTCAAATCTGCCATTTTTAGGCAAAGTCCTCGAAAAGGTTGTTTACCAACAGCTCACTGACTTCCTCTTAATAAACAACTCATTTGATGTTTTTCAGTCAGGTTTTAGACCTCATCACAGCACTGAGACTGCTCTTATCAAGGTGACAAATGACATCCGCCTGAACACTGACGCGGGCAAAGCCTCAGTCTTAATTCTGTTAGATCTGAGCGCTGCTTTTGACACTGTCGATCATGGGATCCTCCTACAGAGACTAGAGGACTGGGTGGGCATCACTGGCACTGCCCTAAATTGGTTGAAGTCCTACCTTGAGGACAGAGAGTACTTTGTTGAGATTGGTAACTGTGTCTCAGACCACGTGAGCTTGACCTGTGGGGTGCCCCAAGGGTCAATCCTGGGACCCCTTCTGTTCAACCTCTATATGCTGCCCTTAGGTCAGTTAATACTCAGCACAAATGTGTCTTATCACAACTACGCATGAGCGACACTCAGATCTATGTCTCACTGACGGCAGGTGAATATGGACCAGTGGATTCACTCTGTCATTGCATCCAACAGATCAGCTTGTGGATGCAAAACAATTTTCTTCAGCTAAACTCAGACAAGACTGAAATCATCGTCTTTGGGCCGCAGAAACAGAGAGAAAGTGTCAGCAGTCACCTCCAGTCTCTCGCTCTAAAACCGACAAATCAAGTTAGAAATCTGGGGGTAATAATGGACTCAGACCTGAACTTAAACAGCCACATCAAATCAATAACATCAACAGCTTTTACCACCTAAAAAACATTGCCAAAATTAAAGGTATAGTGTCTAAACCAGACTTGGAGAGACTTATCCATGCATTTGTCTCCAGTAGGTTAGACTACTGCAACGGCCTGTTCACTGGCCTCTCCAAACGAGCTGTAAAACAGCTGCAGTACATCCAGAATGCTGCTGCTCGGGTCCTGACAAGAACCAGGAAGTATGATCACATTAGTCCTGTGCTCAGGTCTCTGCACTGGCTTCCTGTGGCTCAGAGAATTGACTTTAAAGCAGCTCTGCTTGTGTTCAAGTCTCTCCACGGCCAAGCACCAAAGTACATCTCTGACATGTTAGTGCCATATGAACCATCTCGCAATCTGAGGACCTCAGGGACCGGCCTCCTGCTGGTGCCTAGAGTCAGGACTAAACATGGGGAATCAGCATTTCAGTTTTTTGCAGCTAAAATCTGGAACAGTCTCCCTGAAGATGTGAGACAGGCCTCCACTCTGACAATGTTTAAATCCAGGCTAAAAACAGTTCTCTTTAGACGTGCATACGACTGAAAGATCTATCTGCACTCTTCTCTTTTAAAGTACTTTATTTTAAAATGATTTTAAAATGATTCTGTGTGTCTTTTTGTGTTTTGTGATTTTAATGCAACTTTTCCTGTTTATGTAAAGCACTTTGAATTGCCCTGTGTACGAATTGTGCTCTACAAATAAACTTGCCTTGCCTTGCCTTGCCTATTTTTCCACTGGAAAAAAAGTAAAGTAATGGTGGCTCGCCCAGAGGTCATAGCCCTACGAAAAATCTGGCTCTTGGAAAAAATAAGTTGAACAGCCCTTAAAAGAAAACAAAAAATTCACAAAGGGAAAAAAAAAGTATATAAGGTAACCCAGCATTAAACAGGCTCTGGTTAAAGGGCAAACACTCATCTAAATACACCCAAGTCAACTAAAAGATTAATTTTATTCCACCATGCCCACTTTTACTTCTGACTGTTACTGACCTGCATTTTCATTGTGATTCGCATGTATGCATTTACAGTCAAGCGGGAATTCCATTCATTTCAATGGCGAACTAGAGAAAAGTTTCACCACTAAAATGTTCAATGTTCACGTGCAGCCACAGCTAACAGTCCAGATCAGATTGTTTAGAGGGCCTGACCCTCTCTCCGGTGACATGAAAACACCTCTGCAGTCTCTCTGTGCACACCTATTTAAATCTAGGCTCAAAACGTTTTTATTCAGAATGGCTTTTAACACCAATAGTGACACTTTATTTTGCACATAGTTTTATTGTTTACACTGTTTATTGTTTTGTGGTTTCATTTCTTTATTTACTGGAAAGCACCTTAATGAAGACAGCACAGGCCTGGATTCAGCAAACAGTGGAAACAACATTAAGTCACAAGCTTCTTCCTTGGTTGATTTTTTGCTCTTCCTAAATTTCTTGTTAAAACTACTGTGGTAATGGTGTAATCCTACTTAAGACCTGGTTTATCCCTAATTTAGACCTGAAATAGTCCTGTTATTGACCAAGTTTAGATTTGGTGGCGCTCAGAAAGCCAAATCTTTTCCATGGTGGTACTTGGGCTAAAAAGTTTGAGAACCACTGTATTAGATTAAATGGGTGTTAGTATACAAACGTTAATAATTAGTAGCATTAATTTCAAACACCATCGTCATCATCAGGGACCGTGATCCTTAACGCGTCCCCAGCTCACATAGTTTATGCATTTTTCAACCTAATTGCCGCTGGGACAAAAGACCTCCTAAAACACTGTTGTGCAGCTCAAAGAGATTAAACACTAACTCCTGCTCTTCTGCACAGGATGGCCTTTGTTGGAGATTATGGCCTGCGTCTTCCGCCTCATAAACCCGCAGCGCAGTTCCATCAGACTCCACTTCATCTCCCAGCACTGACCTGGCCCTCTTCACCGGCTTGTACAGCTTAGCAAAAACTCCAGAGACGAACTGAACCTGCTGCCGTCGTGAACAGTGATGAATGTTCCTCTGTAAGCTGCAAAACATGTGTCAAACATTAAACGTCTCATTTAAAGTGCAGGTTGGACTACTCTTTGAACTAAAACGCAGTTAAGATAAATATGTTTCAAATTCTGCTAAAATCTTTAAAAATTTTGCTCCAGTTTAGTTTAGTTTTTTTTGTTTAGGTTTTTAATTTTACTTCCTGGTTTTAAATGATGACATCACACTGGGAAAGTACCAAGAAACCGTCCTGAACAGTGCACCAAAACTCATCTAATGTCACAGATTCTTTTTTATTGGCTTTTGTTGAATCAACGTTTAAAGGGTCAAAAAAGTTGCTTATTTTGTGTAAATTCTGCATAATCTTTGTTTCCCTGGTGTGATGTCATCAATTTCTTTACTTCCTGTAATTTTCAACATATTTTTCAACTTTTCTACACAAATACCTACCAGATTGATGTAAAACTATCATTTATATTTACGAGAAATATTAATACACTGAATAAAGCCAAAACTAGAAAATAATGAAAACCTGTCACCGTAAACTTTAGTCAAGAAATGGGAGAAGAACGTTAGGACATTAGGAATCAGATCTTTTTGAACAAGTCCTTAAAGCTCAGGTGGCTCATTATCGAACTGTGAAAGGAGGATGTAAGCAATTCAAATCAATTTAAAATCAAACTCCTTAAGGCATGAATGGTGAAGATAGTGAAACAGATGGGCATTTCTGTCAATTAGCGTGTTTCTGGGGTAGTTGTGGTGGCTTTTCTAATGTCTCTTTTAAAAAAACACATCCCCAGAGCCAGAAATCCTATCTCTACATCTTGCAGAAGGGAAACGTGTCAGGAAATCCCACTTCCATTGCAGCTGTTTCTTCATTTCTATTGCACGCAGGACAGGTTAATAGCACAATCAATAATCAATGCTGCTACTGTCTAATTTATCACAGGACTAACAGTGGCAGACAATCAATTTCTCTCAGTCAATTGCTAAGTGTAACTGTTGCTCAGCTATTCACTGTTGCACAATAAATCGCTGTTAAATTGCACGTAACACCAGCCTCGCTTGTTTCAGATTCATAGCAGCTGAAGTAAGTGGATTCACATGATGTTTTGGAATACGCGAAGGAGCATCCGAGTGGCATTATGTGAAGCTACGTTTGTATCGGTAAATCTGATTTGTTAACGTTTTATGATCCACAGAGCTGCCTCTCTCTTTGAATGGGAGGTGAATTTGCACTACTCATTTGCACATTGCACTACCTGCCAACTGTACATTCTGTATATAGTCTATCTTAGTCTATTTTATTCTAATTTTATTTTATGCATGCCTTTTATTTTTATCCATTGCTTTATGTTGCACCTACGCCGAAGCAAATTCCTATGTTTGTGAATTTCACTTACAATGGCAATAAACTGCTTTCTGATTCTGATTCTTTCTGATTTCTGAATACTTTTGACGTGTCGCTGTCTGCCGAACCACAAAGTGAAAGCACAAATAGCAGAGGCAGACTGTAAATGTGAAATGTGCAATCCTGTCACACTTGATCCACGTTTTTACTCCACGATTGTTATAGATCAGTGCCCATCGGTGTCACATTCTAGAGTGGATATAAGGATCCCCGTTTCACCAGGTTTTGAAGCTCTGGTTTGTTCTTTCATCCCAAAGTAACATGTCTGAATGTGACGTTCTCGTGTCATGTGGTGATAGGAAAGTGTTTTAAAACTTATTTCATTGTGCTATCAAAAAACAACAGTTAAGATAAATATATTTCAAGTTTAGCTATTTTTTTGTTTAGGTTTTTAATTTTACTTCCTGGCTGTAAATGATGACATCACACTGGGAAATTACCAAGAAACCATCCTGAACAGTGCACCAAAACTCATCTAATGTCACAGATTCTTTTTATATTTGCCAAAGGAAAATACATGTAGACACCTTTATTTTGTTGAATCAATGTTTACAGGGTCAAAAAAGTTGTTTATTTTGTGTAAATTCTGCATAATTTGGTGTGATGTCATCAATTTGTTTATGAACAACCGATCCCACGCACGATGTATAACTTTTTATCACAATAAGACATCAAAACATTCATTTAATGCATGAATGACTGTTGGGAGAAGATCTGGCGATGATCAATTTACTTTTGAGAAAAATAGTGTGACAACTAAACAACAAAGAATAAAAGAATACAATAATGTAACTGTATTCTAGAGCAGTGGTACCCAACCGTTTTTGTCTCGAGAACCCCCTTTGTCTCACACTCGGAGGACCCCTTAACTTGAGTTTCAACAAAATAAATGGGTTTAGTGGTCGCATATTGTCAATTATTACTATTATCTTTACATTTGTTATTGATTAATGGTCCAATATACTCCAAAAATATGCTACATAAACTAATGACACTTTTTAAATTAAAATTAAAGTGCAATTTACCTTCTTTTAAAACCTGAAACCAATCCAAGTACCTCCTGGTAATTGCTCATGTACCCCTTGGGGTACCCCTGGTTGGGAAACACTGTTCTAGAGTACTGCATGTATCTGGAGGATTTACATGGTTACTGTAGTGACTGTTGTAAAGATGTGGAAAATTATAGGTAAATTTACATTTACTTTTTTTCTTCAATTATTTCCCATGAGAACTTAGGTTCAGAAAGTTCTTTTGTAAGTGACTGACCTTTTGCAGAAATATTTCCTATTTAAACAAGCAAGAATTTTATTTGATCTTCTTTTAAAACCTGAAACCATTCCAAGTACCCCCTGGTAATTGGTCACGTACCCCTCAGGGTCCCCGTACCCTTGGTTGGGAAACATTGATGCAAAGGATACATTTCTCTAAGTGGGACAATGAAGTGTGTCCTAAACTTAAAAGTAACTGCATTTGTCTTATATTTGGACTAAATGTGAAAATGGACCAATTTGACCGACTTTGGACTAAATGGGACTTGAATGTTTTTTTTTTCTTTTTTTGTTTTTTTTTCATTTTTGCGTCATTGAATGTTTAGTTGTGTTTTTGGTTTCATTGTTGATCTTTTCTCTGCTCTGTAGTCCTGCTCTGTGTTTTGTCTGTTTAAAAATAAATGGTTAAAATACACTTAAATTGAATATACAAAATAAACAAATAATAACTTCAAATGTCATGTCAGGATTTGGCATGCTTATCAGCATTAACGAGTAAGGTTAAATTTCAATTTTGTTATTATTTTGCTGTTATAAAATGCCACCAAAAATAAATGTGTTGATTTTCCCCCTCACCAGTTGACCTGCCTAACCCACCCTTTATTATTTTAATAACTGCCCTGAATGACTGTATTGTGTGAAGAAAAGCTGTATCTGATTCAATTCTTAAAATGTTAGTGATGCCAAAGAAAGAAAACCCTGTGCCTTGGCTGAACTGGATAATGGAACTTTAAAAGACAGGCTCCTTCATCCATCCAGCCCACACGTGCTCTTGACTCGCTCACCTTGGAGAGGAAAGTTGATAAAAACCGCCGGTCAAAGTCAAACTGTGGCTGCTGGCATTGCATTTTCACCATAATTGCATTTGGCATTATCCAGTGGTAATAACCGCAAAATGTGTGCCGGCCAATTTCACTGTTGCACTGGAGTGTGAAGAGAAGTGTAATTCGGACCGCCTGACATATCGTGGGATTTAGCTCGGTCATCAAGACTAATGCAAGAGCGAGGGGACAGGGGACACGCCGCTCCGAGGGCCGCTAATAACCGCTCGGCCCGTGTGCATTTATTAATAATAATGCACGAGGAAAAGGATGATCAATGTGGAGCGCTGGGGGTTGAACGAGCACCGTGAGAAACGCGTTTAATCACATTCAAGAAAGTCCCTGTAAGGTGTTTGGACTCGGAGTGCAAACAAACCTAGATACAAAAGTGAATTGGGTTCTTTTGTTTTAAGTATACACCGCGGCGACATCTGGTGGTGAAATTAAATTAATGAATAAATTAAAAAGTGGTCATTAGTTATGGTAGATTAGAGTGTGGTTGTCACATTCTGCATGTTTTTCCCGTTTGCACAAAAAACCTTCAAAGGAGGAACCATCTGACTTGTGTTTTGTGTAGAAAGATTGTTGGTTAGTCTAAAAATGTAAGCCGTACAGTATATAGGTCAGAGCACCTTTAATAATAGCAGGGACAATCAACCTCATACACTCATAAAAATACAAGACATGGGGCGATATATCACTTTTTGTTGTCTTTAATGGTAAATTACTTTTCATTCCAGTAAGATATACAATTGTAGAGCAATTTCAAGCCAAGACTTTAAGCTTGCATCGAGTATATGAACGACTTTTGCGGGATGTTCTCACGATGAGGACTTTTGTTTTGGGTAAAAAGTGACAACCAACCCTGATCTTCCCTAAATAACGAAGACAAATTACTAATCGCAAAAAGTAACATCTTCAACATGAGATTTGTTGATTTTTTCAGATCGAGTGAAGGAGCTTCTGCGGGAGATTTACTATCCTCAAATGTCGACTCTTATAATCTACAATGGAAAGAGTAGCTAAAGTAATTTACGGTGTACCGCAGGGTACAGTACTCGGTCCAGTTCTGTTCACGCTGCATGGCATTAACTTCCACTGCTCTGATGGCTGTATTTATCAATGAATCCTGATCAGACCAATCAAGTACAGACTTAGTGCCGGCTTGAAGGACATAAAAACCTGGATGACACTTAATTATCTGCTCCTTAACCCTAAAAAAACGGAGGTCATTGTCCTAGGCCCTAAGCATCTGTGAGACTCTTTATCTGACCAGATAATTTCTCTGGACAATATCACTGTAGCCTCCAGCTCTACAGTAAGAAACCTTGGAGTTGTATTTGACCAAGAGCTCTCGTTCAAAGCACATATAAATAAAGTCTGTAAGAGAACCTACTTTCATCTGTGTAACATAGCCAAAATTAGAAAAATTCTCCCTAAAAGTGATGCTGAAAAACTCATCCATGCATTTGTCACATCCAGATTAGACTACAGTCACGTCCTACTTGCAGTGTGTCCTAAAAGCTCTATTAGAGGCTTTCAACTGGTTCAAAATGCAGCCACAAGATTATTAACATATACTAGAAGAAGAGGTCATATTACCCCTGTGTTAGAATCTCGTTACTGGCTTACTGTTGACTTAAGAATCAAAATAAAAATCCTTCTCTTGACTTATAAACCCATAAATGATATGGCTCCATCTGACCTCAAAGATGCAATAGTAGCGTACCATCCAAACAGAGCCCTGCACTCTCAAAATGCTGGTCTATTGATCTCTCTCTCACTAGATGAACCACCTTCCTTCCTCTTGAGTGCTTCTGGCTTCACAGTTCAAATGGATGTGTCAGTCCTGGTCCATCTGCAGCCTATCCGTCCGTGGGAGTAGGACTGTGGTTCTCCCCGAGGTTTCTACTTTTTTCCCACAAGGTTTTTTGTAGTTTTCCCGTGCCGAGAAGAAGAGTCAAGGACACGGGACGCTCTGGGACAGTTATCCATTTGCTAAATTATCTTGAACATTGTTTATTTAAACTGCTTGCATTGAATGGATCCCTCCTCTTTGTTTGGGAACGGAGTCACAAATTTGCTATGTAAATCTCTCAATTTGATATATCACGTATTTGTCTGAAGCTATTTTAGAAAACAATGTAACTTTTTTCATTTACACTGACTGAGAAGACATTTAACTTTGTGTCAGTTTTTGTTATGAGCAGACTCAGTAATTACAGAGATATTAACCAGGATTTGACTCTATTTTGACAGTTTTAAAGGTAATCTGGCCAAAGAACTGACCTGTCCTTCGGCTCAATTTTAAACTTTCTACAATGTATAGATTAAGGCTGGCCACCCATCATAGAAGGGGGTGTGGTTTAGCATGAGTTTGAGTAATAATGTAGTCTTAGCAAACATTGACATGTAAAAGGATTATTTTGTTGACATTCAAGGCACTATTGCATTCTTTTATATATATACAAATGTGGCTGTTAGACCATCTTTTCCGTGCCGTGTATTTGGTAATAAAATTGCTATTGAACAGTGGGAGATTGAGTGGGTCGTCTAACTTAAACCTGTCAAAAATGAATAGGAACTATAACATACAATGTATTCTAAGAAATTATGTATTACTGT
This sequence comes from Rhinogobius similis, assembly GCA_019453435.1. Classification (NCBI taxonomy): domain Eukaryota; kingdom Metazoa; phylum Chordata; class Actinopteri; order Gobiiformes; family Gobiidae; genus Rhinogobius; species Rhinogobius similis. The sequence continues at coordinate 31,335,873 of CM033629.1, forward strand.
AATAGTGGATTGTCACAGAAGGGAAAGTAGGCAAGGTGACCAGTGTTTGATCTAAATACTGGACCATATGAGACCAGGATCCTGACCAGGACTCTCTGAAGCTGCACTGATGCTGCTCTGAAGTCGCCCAG